>PVJO010000048.1:56813-376311 GCA_004026905.1 Hystrix cristata | reverse complement strand
AAACAGAGACCAAGACACAGCCGGTTCTTCAGGAAACAACACGGCCTCCCAGGGCTGGAGCACTGTCCTTTCAAGTGGCTGTGGGGAGAAGGGTAAGGTGGGAGCGATGCACAGAGTGGCTGGTGGACCAGTGCAGGAAGAAGCTCCTGTTAACCAGGCTAAGAAATCTGGGTGTCATTCCCACTGTAGTGGGGAGTCATTGGAGAACTACACTAAGAGAGGAAGCATTATCAGATTTACCAGTGTGAAAGATCACCCTGACTGCAGGAAGGAGATTCAACCAGCTTGTCTTCAAGACAGGAAGAAGTGAGACCAAACTGTGGGAAGGGCCAGGCCAGAGGGGACAAGAACCTGATGCCAGACTGGCAGAAGGGGTGAGAGGAGCTCATGCATCGAGAAATCTTTAGGCGATACACCTTGCCCAGTCCTGGAGATTGATCGGATGTCGGGGGCAGTGTGAGAGAATGTGGAGTTCAGGGCAGTCTGCTTCTTTTAAGATGCCTTTGGAGGTCTGCTTGCGCCATTAACCAAATCAGGATATTTGGGGGAAAGGTTGGCTTGAGTGTAAAATGGGCGCACAAGTTCTAAGTCCAGCTTTGTACGTTGTGAGCTTGTGGGTATCAATCTGAGGACCTTTAGCAGGAAAGGTGTTAACATTTGTTGGGCAACCTCAGTGTACCTGGAGCTATGTTTGGCACTTTGTGTATTTTATGAGAATAATCCTTTGAGAGATGGGGCATTATTATCTTTATTCTTACAGGTGATGATACTGAGTCTCAGAGAGGCAATGATGCCCCTTTTACATGGTTAACATTTAAGAACCTGAAGTAGATTGGTGTGATTAAGCAAGACCGAATGAAGTGCAAAGCCAGAGAAGGATTAAAACATATAGTGGTATGCCCTGCAGGGGGATTGTGAGAATCAGGTGAAATGCAGCTGGGGAAAGCACTTTGTGAACTACAGAAAGCTAAGCAAATCTGAGGGGGTCAAGTTGTGGCCCAACCTTATTGCCGTGCCGAACAATGACAATACGAAATGAATTATAATATTCAGATCTGTAATTATTAAATAAAATTAAATCATATGTCTTTCCCTATTCCTCTTACTGATGGTTGGACAAAATAATCTTTAACTCATAGCAGTGGCATTGCTTTCTCTCCACCACAGAATCAGCACATCTGATTTGAAAAAGCAAAACTCTCACAAGGAATGATCATGATGTGGTAGAGATGAGAAAGAGGATGATTTGAAAAAAAAAAAATCAAACATATTCAGGTGACCTCTATGGCCTCATGCTTTGGGATGGACCCTAAAGATCAGTTACTTGGTTATTGCTACTGTCAGGCAGAAACCCAAAAATATTAGGATAAATCACCAGACCTCCTACCTCCTCATTCTTTGCAAGTGAACTGAGAGCTACCAAGGCTTTGGGCTGAATCACAGTTAATGAGGTCCCTCCTCAAATAAAGATAGGCCAATGTATGCTGTTTGTGCCCTCCTTGATTTTAAATTTCAGAAACACAGGCCCAGAGGCTCATTCTGGGCTGTTCTTAACCTCTCCCTCCATGCGCTCTCTCCCTTTATGTCCTCCTGTCTCATGCCTCTGCCCTTTTTCTCCATTACTCTATGGGGCCCAGACCATAAGAAATAATTAGTCCAAAAGAAACAATTAACTTTTCTAGAAAACACATTGAAAAGTAAAAAGAAATGTGTAGAACTAATCTTAATATATTTTATTTACTCCAATGTAATCAGAATAGTATCATTTAACATAATCAATGTAAGTAATTATTGATGAGATTTTTTGCATTCCTTTTTTAAAACTAAACTTTAAAATCTAACACGTACTTTTACTTGTACAGACACATTTGAAGATCTCCAAAGCCACCTGTTGCTAGTGGCTACCATATTGGATAACGGTGGTTAGCACCCAGTCCTGTGAGGTATCAAATTGCTGGTCCAGCCATCACTTCAGATATATTTACATCTGTATGAGGCTCAGTGAAAGGAATGATGGGACCGACTGTTGAAGATCTCATGTTATAATAATGCTACTCAACTTCCCTCTGCATGGCAGAATGGCGATTTAAAGAGGTGTCCGTCTGCCCCTAACAGATCAGACAAAGCCAGCCCCCCACAGCCTGCAGGCTGAAGCACCACTGAGCTGCCTCTCACTTCTCTCCCTAATAGGACACACTTTAATCCCCAACAACCGACCACATACCACCCTGCTTAAACCTCTATCTCCCTCGGCCCTCAAGGCTGTTAGTGGATGCTCCTGAAAAGCAAAGGGAAAAGGTGTCATACCCACAGTCTAACTGCATGGCCATTTAACGCAGGAAATAAGGGTGACAGCAAGGTCTGGGGCAGGATTTCCCAGAGAAATATCCCTGGAGATCTGTTCCCAGAATGAACTCCTGGGGCAAAACATACAAACCGACTGAGGTCCCAGGGGATTTTCCTCTTCACTTCAGGTTATGGTATAACTTTAGGCAGGTCTATCTGCTCTAATGCCCAGTATGAACTTCCTCTCTTGTAGGAATGGGGCCAGTCAAGCAATGACACACAGCCCAAATAGAAGTCTCAGACTAAGTGAAGACCAAAGAATTGGGTGGTTATATTTCCAGGCCTCTCACAGGACCTAGGTTTTGCTTGACCTTTTCCCTGGAGAGAAGCCACTGCTGGAACCAAAATGCGTGGCTGGCTGGCCACAGCCTTCTCCTGGTGGGCACAGCCTTCTCCTGGTGGGCCCAGGCCCTTGGCCTTTCCTCGCTGCCTTTCCTGAGCAGGAGAGGGCCACTCCCCTCTCCTGCTCAGCTGAGCAATCACAGTGCCCTGTGGTACAGCTGCGGGCAATACCACACCCCAGTCCTCCTGCTTTTTTGTGGTCTCTTCCTTTGTGACTGCTACAGCATATGTTTTATTAAAAGCAAAAGAGAAAAGGAGACAAGAGGTTATATACATGGGCATGCTCAAGAATCTTAAGATTGAAAATCTTCTGCTCGATGCTAAATGCCTAAAGGCTTTGGCATTTTGCGGGCTCTAAGTAAACCCCAAGAGGAACATTTGGGTGGGGAAATAGGAAATGGAGGAAAATCACAGCTCTCTTCAGAGATTCTGATTTTAAAATATGAGAAGATTTTCTCTTGAAACTTGCATGCTTTCCCTCAGTATCCTCATTCAAATTTTTGAATATGATGTTGATAAGCTCTCTGACCTTGAACAGGATTTTTCCCATTGTGTGTGGATCAGATTTGAGGGTGAGTAGAAGGCTAGCTGGATAATTTCCAATGGCTAAGGAGATTCCTAACATCTCAGGCCCCTCTGTCTGGGTCCTGGGGCATCTTCCTATAGACTGATATATATTCAAAATACTAAACCAGGTATATGGTTATGTCCAGGTGGCCAGGGGAGAAGTGGCTCAGGCAGATCACAAGGAACCATGCAGGCTGTGAAGGGTCCAGCCTTCCCAGCTCCTTGCTGTTAGTGTGTCCCTCAGCTAGAACCCCTCTTTCCCTATCAAACAAATCCTACCTTCACAGCTCAACTCAAATTTTCCCTCCTTTGAATACTAATCACTCTCATTATCTGGAGAAATCAATTGCAGATTAATTAGGTCAGGCTGTTGACTTCTCTTGTACTGGACTACTCTGTAGAACTTATATTATCATGTACCCTTTCCCAAACGTAAGCTGATTTTCCTAACTAGACTGTAAGATCATTGAGGGCAAATGCTTATAAGATCTTTATCCCTCACTACACTTAGGTTAGTGCTAGCAGGGAAACCCTGGGTCACTGAAACCTCTCTGTCTTGTAAAGTACAGAAAAACTAATTCAGATCGTGATTGCTAAGATTAAACCATCCCTTTAAAGAAGCCAGAAGATGCTGGGGTTGGCTTAGGAGCAAAGTGGACCAGATCCCATTCTGCCCACGGCTTCCCTTAATTGCTGTGTGACCTAATGTAAATCGGTTCTCCTTTCTGAAGTTCTCTGCCCTCCCTTTTAAAGAAGGAGGCTAAAATCACTCTAGCTCTACTTCTCAGGGTAATCGAAGATAAATGAGACAATAAGCCATGTGAGGATTAATTAGAGGAGTTCTGTGAAATGGTCCCAGCCCTTTGGAAAAGGATGCCTTTTAAAACATGTGCACAGGGTCTTATTATTTGAGAGAAAGTGTCAAATCGCCAAAAATACACTGCACAGTATTTTGTTAAACACTAACCAGGAAACCTCAACAGTAAGCATCTCAGTCAGCAGAAAGTGCCCACACAGATGTCTCCAGTCCCTCCAGATTAGCTCTTGTTTGTGAGCTGGAGGAGAGGGATTTTGGAACATCCTCTCAGAGGGGATCTCTCTTACATGATGCTCCCTGGGGGGCTAGTCTGCGCCCGGGGAAAGGGGATCAGGAGGAGCTGATGACGCAGGACTGTTCCGTGCCCTCTGGCCTCGCTCAGTAAACAACCAGTCAGGAGACCAGAAAGGAACATCCAGAAGATGATCTGGAAGACCCAGCATAGAAGATGCTGCCCATCCTCACACCCAGCTGGATGCTAGCAGAGCAGGAACCTTCTGCCTGCCCCAACCTACCATCCCCACCTCCTTTCTTGTTGTTACACTGCAGCACATACCACTTCATTCGGAGAGAAAAAGCCAGCTCCATTTTCAGTGAGGAGAGGGAAGCAAGAGTCAAGAATGCTTCTGCCTTCTCCAGGACCACAGCCCAGCTGTCAAAACCTTGGAGCCAGCTGCTCTCCAGCAGGGAGGGCTATGGTCTGACATTTGCTTCCTTACTTTCAAACATTGCTCGGTATCCACGCTCTGCCCCTTAAAATCACATCCCTTCGTGAAGAAGCAAAGCACACATCTTTCCCTGGAGTAGGCAGTAGCTATGGTACTGATAAGACAGGATCCCTGTGGCAGCATTGCTTGGTCATGCCCTCAGTGCTGCAAAGCAACTTATTCTGGGTGAAAGGGAACTCCAGAGGGTCAGGCCTTAAACAAACAACATACACATAACTATATGAAGTCAAGAGGGAAAACACAAACTCCACATCACTTTGCTGTTGCCTGATGTCATCAGACTGCCCCCCAGGGGATTTGGGAAAATACTTTAGTTGCTTGGTTAATAGTAGCATTGCATGTCTTCTAAAGAGAGAAAGAGAGAGTCACTTCAGTGCACACCTGTGCACATGTCTTGATAAGGGCAGAAGCAGAAATACTTGGCTGACAACAAACCTTTTATCCTTTGGATCAGTCTATACTGACATATCACTGTCCCTACTGAATAAGGCTGGATTGCCTGGCTACAAGCATGGCCTTCTGTCATTATTATCCTCTTAACAAAACATTTGTTTCTGCTCAGGGCACCCTGCTCCCAGGGCTAGGAAGAGCATACACACGGTTCTTTACCGAGGGCTCTGTTCAGTCACGTTATAGTGCATTAGCTTGATTATTAGTTAATATTTGGCTTAGGTCTATATACCCTGGATAAATATGTACTGTGCAGAAGGACTGCTTAGTGGGGAGAAAACTCCTCTGGGCTAGAATTACAGCTCACAAGTTCAGGCTCCTACTAGGCAGGAACACTCCAGGCATCCGTGGCCTGAGCTGAACGCTGCACATGCTTGCTCCTTCTGTGGGCAGCCAGCTTCCTGCATATAGCTGTGAGCACAAGCACACACACACACACACACGCACACACAGGCAGCATTTGATTGTGTACCTAGATGATCACAGAAGCAGGGAGAGTGATCTGGTAGATGATACCAGAATACCCTTCCCTACAGCACAGCTGTATTCCTCCCTAGTGTCTCTGGTGCTCAGACAAGCTCAATTTGGTCAATGGGGCTTCTGCCTCCCCCCTGGGGAGACTACTTGCACCCTACAGGGTTCATTCATTGGAATTTGTTTTCCTCTGGCTGCATGTGCGTGGGGGAAACAGAACTGGCCTCCAAAGACATGCTACAGGGCTTTGTGAACATGTGAATACAGATGTATCACCGCCTCAGGTTTTTAGGGTCCTTCCCAAATACAGTGAACCTCGTACAGTTCAGTCTAGCATCTGCTCAGCAGGCAAAAGTCTTCATCATCTTGTGCAATTATGCAGCCCGATTGGATTTTCTGAAGCTAATGGGAGTTGCACTAACTTTGAGGACTTAAACCAAGCAAAAGCAATATGGGTCAGGCAGAGCGCCCAAGCCCTGTGACAGCCATGCAACACCAAGAAGCAAAACCAGAGCGCTCTCCAGTCAAACCCGACGTCCACAGCTCAGCTCCACAGCTCAGCTCCACAGCTCAGCTCCACAACAGACAGAAACTAAGTGGAATCATTCCCGTTGCCTGCTACTGCCGGGCACCAGGGCAAAAGGGTTGCACGAAGGCAAAAATGATCCCATTCCCCATGGACTCACCAAAAAGGACAACGAAAAGGGAAAATCAGGGAACCTCTGCACTGTTACCTTGAATCCTTGCAAGAGCCCTCCTGGGTATCAGCTGCTCCTCAAACCTCCAACGACCGGGAGGAGACTCCTAAAGCATTCCAGATTTTTGTGCAACATCTCCGGTGGCAGCTTTCCAAAGTTTTTACTTCATGATTTCTTGTGGCTCGTCCTCATTTGGGGAAACGCGAATGCCTCCCTCGGCGTGTGAGAGGGAGCGGATGTCTCTTTTCAAATTCTCTAGCTCTCCGCTTTGCTGTCGCTGCCGCCAGCGCCGCCGCCGCCTTAGACCACTTGCCTGCTGCCTCCCGGCGGAGCCGAGCGGGGCCCCGGCGCCCGGAGCATCTCGGAAGTGAGGCTTGGCACTGGGCCGGCCGCACGCGGGGTGGGGAGGTAAGCAAAGTGGCGGAGCCGACAGGGGGAGTCCCTTCTTGTCCCTCCGCCGAGGAGAAACCCAAGACCTTGCCCTCCTTCCAACTCTAAGGAGACTCACGCGCCCTCTCGGTGATCCGAAACCAGCGCCTGGCGCCCGGGCGAAGACCGTGCCTCCGGCTTCCCCGCCTCCCCGGCCGCCTGCAGACCTGCGGCGCCCTCGGAGCGCAAGGCAGGTGCATCTCCCCCGACGAGTCCTGGCGGGATCCTCCGCGCTCAGCGGAGGCGCTGCGGGAGCAGGCGCTAGCAGCTGGAGAGGCTGGCGGATTCCAGCCCAGGCTGCAGCCCGGCGTGAGCCCGCTCCGACTCCGCGCTCCGAACCGAAGCGGTGTCACCTGCAGACTCAGACACCAGATGAGTTGTCTTAAGATAACAATGCTGCCCTGCCTGCCTCTCGCCTGCTTTCTTATGCACGTAGGTCCACAGCCAATAGGACACAGCGCCACACTCACCTCCACGCCTATTGGCTGGCTGGCGTGGCAGGGGGCGGGCTTTGAGCCCCACAGCTATCTCCTGTGGTTAGCAGGCAGGCTGGGGTACAGCTAGCCCCGTGTTAACCCTCCAGGCTTTGCAGCAGGGACTTTTTGGTGAGGGTGAAACCCTGGATAGATTCATGGCTGGCGGTGGAGACTAGAGATCAGGTTTGCAGAGTATAAGAAAGCTGAAGAGCAAGTAGTAGCTGGGGAGCCAATTACAGTTTTCTCCTAATCTTCCTGACTTAAAATAATCGTTTGTCCCATCCCATTTTGTTTGCCTGCTTAAATTGAAACTCCCACAGATGGGGACCCATTTGAGCCATTTTCCTTCTAATTTAAGGTTTCATCCGGTTGTTCTGTGAGTTTTCACCTCCTGAATGACTTAATTAGAAGCGACCCCCCAAGTGAGAAATAGTACACACACGCGCACACGCACACACGTGCACACACACGCGCGCAAGCTCCAGAGATACAAGAGAGAGGAAGGGAAAATATAGCAGAAACTCGGTGGAAAGATAGCTAGAGAAAGAAACAGATGTAGAGACCAGGCTGGACAGCTAAATTAAGAAACGTCCTGCCCCCACGCCAGGACTATGAAGACAAAAGAAAGAGGAGAACTTTAGGGTTCTAAGGAGACATAAGTAGAAAAAATGTCTTGCTTCCAAAAAAGAGAATTCTTTTGCTTGTGGTGTTTTCTTTCTGTGTGTCTCCTTTCACTTCAGTGTGTGCCAGGAAGAGGGATTTGGTTTTTAAAAGAAAACTAGAAAAGTCAGAACAGGACGAGCCTTGTTTCTGCGAAGCAGGTGCTGTTGCTGAGTCTGTGAATTGAGAAGGAAGGAGGGAGGGAGGCAGAGCGTGGAAAGGAGAGAGAGGAAAGCAGGAAAGAGTAAATGAAGAAAATACTAACTTTGAGTTGAAGGATGTGAATTATATTTTGATGTTATAAAGAAAGTGCAAAACAAGTATGTCCCAGAATATATGCTAAATGTTGGCAAGAGTACGGGAGGATGATACTGAAGAAAAATCCAATACGACCGAAGAGATGGAGTTGGAACTGACCAAAAAACTTGGGAACTTTACATAAAATCATGCAATGGGGGAACATGGAGAGGCGAATATACGCTCAGCTTGTACAATCGCACAAGGCCCCCAGCTCTTTATCTAGGATGAAATATACACGTGACGCAGTGAAAGTCTAAATCTATTGTTGCCCAACTGTTGACTTATTCACTCCTGTGATTCTAAGAGACAAAGGCCCACTGACTTGCCTCAAGTAATAAGACACTGGATGTCAATGTTGTAAAATAATTTAAGAGATTAGGTAAGGGGAGGGGGCAGTTGAACAGATGATTATCAACTGCAATGGAAAAACAATTAAAAGTTTTAAAATATCTAATGAGGAAAAGGGAGTGGAGTTGACAGGAATCAAACCAACTTGCAAAAAGAATTTGGCTATGCTTTCTTCTACTATGGTGGTCTAAACCATGTAACTAAAATTTAATGAGGTAAAATACACATTAAAAATTCTACCAGTATAGTCTGATGAACATTTGCCTATCTATGCGTTGATGTAACCACTACCTACACCATTTCCGAGACCGTAAGAGGCATACCCTGGCCCTTTCTCGGTCAGAATCCTCCACTTCCAGAGATAACTACCATTCTGACTCCCGTCACAAAAGATTAGTGTTATCTGCTCTTAAATTTTCTACACATGGAATATCAGAGTATATATTCTTCCGCATAGTGCTTCTTTCACACACTTTTAAGCCTGGGACATTCTTCCATAAAGTTGTTGTAGCTCTTGCTGTAGTATTCCACTGCATGACTATATGGCATTTATCTATTTTCCTGTTAAATATTTGGGTTGTTCCCCCTTTTATTTTAATATGAATAAACCTGCTAGGAATGTCTCTGTACTTATCTTTTGTGTATATATGCCACCATTCCTCCTAGGGTAAGCACTAAGGAGTATAAATCATTTAATTTACTCTAGGTTACAATGGAGAAAATCTTGTGAAGACAACTCTGAGGTCTACTTTCTGCTTTAAATAGTTCAGTAAACTGCTGATGGCAAAGGCTGTCACTACCGAGCAACAACTAAATGCTTCAGATCCTCTGCAACAGAAGCATGTGTCTTCCTCACAACCACCTTAAAATATGCATTATTATTTTTACCTTTGTAGATAACCCTTGCCCGTGTGTGTGTGTGTGCGCGCGCGCGTGTGTGCTTGTGTGTGTGCATGCATTTGTGTGTGTGGTGATAAAGGGAAGAGATGACAAACAATCTAGGGGCATACATAGTATGAGATTTAAAGTCTTCGGATTTCTAAACCATGGTGTTTGAATTCAACCTGCAGGAAAAGGAAAACTAGCTGACATGAGGAAAGCAAGACTTCAGGAAGGTCAAGATGGTACCTGTGTATGGGGTTGGCTGACTTAGGAAAAGCAATCACAAGGTATTGTAAGACTCAAAGAAGGACATTGACATTTAAATATAGGACGGTGGACCTAAGGAGAAAATTCAGCATTGAGGACAAGAGAACTTGCTATTTTATAGTGTTTTTAAAAATACAAATATTTGCAAATAGATTGCTGTTGCCTGTGAGGCAGGCAGAGATGACTGAAAATAATTTATAGGTGGGGAAGCTTAAAACAATGGCCCAAACTCACCTCCAAATAAGAAAATTGTAGAGGTGAGACTTGAATCCACATCTGTCTCACTGTATCATATGCCTAAAGGCAACGATTGAGATGGATACAGCTCATCCCATTTCATTGAAATGTAAATTATCACCCAGAAGACAAGGTTTGGTTTTGTCTACTGTAACTTCTACCACTATCTCTAGGAATTTAACCATCTATTTTTTTCTTTATTTATTTTTGAGGTACTGGAGATTGAATTCATGACCTTTGCATTGAGCTGCATGCCCAGCACTTTATAAAAATTTTAAATTTTGAGACAGAATCTTGCTAAGTCATTAAATTTCCCAGGCTGAGCTCAGACTTGTGATTCAGTCCACCTGTCTCAGCCTCCCAGAGTGCCAGGATTACAGGCCTGTACCACCATACTTGACTCACTTTGTTATTTAATTGAAGAGGTGACCATGTAACACTATACCACATTTACAAGAATCAAGTTCTCAAGAGAAAATTCTTTTTATTTCCACAGCTTTGGTTGCTTGATTCTTTCATAGAGCAGTCTATAAACACGTGAGAAACCAACTTCCAAATATTTCCAACACAATATACATTTTAAGAAGATTATACATTGACTTATAGAAAACCAACCCCAAATGGTTCACTTAAGTTTTCTAACATGACTCAAGACTTTAGAAAACCAGAAAGATTTTTCAAACTGTGAGTAAATCACACGCTACTTAAAAGTGGGAGGTGTATTTTCCTGCCCATGCTTTGATTAATGCCCAGAAAATGGTAAGTGCTCACCGGTTTTCTGAATGAATTATTGTAGGCCATAAAATCTTTTTTTTTTTTTTTTTTTTTTTTGTGGTGCCGGGGATCGAACTCAGGCCCTTGTGCTTGCAAGGCAAGCACTCTAATCACTGAGCTAAATCCCCAGCCCCTGTAGGACATAAAATCTTGTTTGTGGTTTTAGTTTTACATTATCTTAGCAGATCAGTCTTGTAAAGCATGTCACTATTTCATCAGCCTTGGTTTCCTCATCTGTTAAATAAGAGCTTAGAGTAGTTAAGCTGGTAGTTTCACACTGTTTCTCACATTTCAAGACTAATTGTGTTTTCCTGACACTAATTATCCATTGGCAAAATCTTGCCTATGTATTCTCAATGCTTTTTTTGGTTCTAGATAGTAAGAAAGACAACATCATGAAGTCTCTGTCTCCTTCATACTTCTTAAGGGAGTGATGATGATTAAGATGAATTTTCCCGAAGGTCATTAGCTGATATATCTTGTTTGCAGGAGTTCAGAAAGCCATGGTAATACACTTTTGGGTTAATTCTTGAATACATCAGATTTTAAAAAAAAGTTTATATCAAAGCATAAGCATTTTTGGTGATAAATAGATCTTTTACTCCTTCCTTAAGGTGACCTTAAATATGGCTGAACTATATAACTACTCAACTAGATTAACCTTGTGAAATGTAGGGTACTTTTTTTGTATTCTAAAGGATATATATTTACATATGTCAATACATTTACAAAAGGTAGATTGAAAACACAACTGTTTCTGAAGAAGAGGTCTTTGGAAAAGGGTGGTGCATCAAATTCCTAGACAGTGGGTACGGAACACAATTTTTAAAGCAGCTAGCATTTAAATCAACATTGAATAAATAAGGTCGGAAAGGCATAGTTTGAAATAAATTATTGGTTATCATGTGAGACGAAGTTCAGTTAAAAATCAGACTTCAGTATTTTCCAAAAGTTAATTTATACCACTATTTATTGCACGTGGTCATCATTTTTAAAAGCCAACGATGCCCATAACTACGAGGAACAGATCTTCCATCTTTTTTTTTCCTGGTGGTGTTGTTATTTCTCAGAATACTCAGGTGTGTGTGGGGGAGTTATATATCTCTCCTTTCTTATCCTTGACTGAGTTAGGATTGAGCTGGCTGACATCCAAGAATATTCTTTTATGACTTTTCCACTTGTGAAGATGCCTAAAAACTATGTAGTTTTTCTCACATTTTATTCCAGCTTTGTTCCATACCCTGGATTCTTTAAAATTAAATGCTCAACAAGTTTTTGATCTAAGTCTGTTTTGTCCTATCAATTGTAACATTCCCCAAATCATCTTTTAAGTAAGTTACCATACAGAACATTTGTGACAAATGAAATGCAGAGGTAAAAGTAACAAACAAAACACCTTACCTGCTTAACTGTATGATCACACTGACTGTTTTTGTTGTTGTTGTGTATATCTATCCACCTATCTATATCCATATAGCAAATATTTTCTTTAAATATTATGCAAAATTAGTACTAAGTAAAAACATACACATGTGTATTTATCTCACCATTATCCAACAGCCAAATCCAAGTAACTGTGTGCAGAGAAAAAAAAAAGGCCATAAAATGGGATAAACTACATCCACAAAATTACTAGAAGAATTTGCATATTGAAAGACTCCATTTACACACACACACACACACACACACCTGCTCTGAGGAAGAGCCCTTTAAGGTGTGTGTGTGTGTGTGCGCGCGCTCACGCGCGCCTTTCCCAAGCTATTTAGATGATGATGCTATAGGGAAGATTTTGCATTGCAAGGACGAATTTTTAAAAATGCAGCACACGCTGTTACCAGCCGAGAGCGCGGCTCGCGCGGTGGGCTGCGAAGGCGGAGAGAGGCAGGAGCACCCACAGCCAGCTGGGGGCTGAGCTGATTCCCTAGAACCCTCGTCTCCCTTCCTCTTCCCTCCCCACGCCCTTCCTTCGCTTTTTCTCCCCCCTCCCCGACCCTCCTTGCTCCTTCCCCAGAGTGGCAGCTCCGGGAGACAAAGCCCGGGCCCCCGACCCGGCAGGCACCGAGCCCCCGCCCGCACGCGCCCGGCGCCCGGCTCCCGGCGCCCGGCTCCCGGCTCCGCGGCCCTCCCCAGCCTCCCCCGCCTCCCGCGCTCCGCGCTCGCGCCCCTCCCGCTCGCTCCCTCCCGCTCGCTGCCTCCCCCACCATCGCGGCGCTGGGAGGAAGGCGGCCGGGGCTCAAGATGGCTTTAGCCCGGCTCTGCGCCCTGCTCGCCTGCTGCTGGGGCCCGGCGGCGGTGCTGGCCGCGGCGGGCGGCGACGTGGACGCGTCCAAGGAGCTGGAGTGCAAGCTGAAAAGCATCACGGTGTCGGCGCTGCCCTTCCTGCGCGAGAACGACCTGAGCATCATGCACAGCCCCTCGGCCTCCGAGCCCAAGCTCCTCTTCTCGGTGCGCAACGACTTCCCGGGAGAAATGGTCGTGGTAGACGACCTGGAGAACACAGAGCTGCCCTACTTCGTGCTGGGTGAGTCCCGGGGAGGTCGAGGCCGCCGGAGGCGCTGGGCCGGCGCCCCCGCCCCCACTCGGGCTGGCTCCACACACCCGCTCGCCGACGACCTCCCCTCCCCCACCCCTCTCAGGATCCGCCCCGCTCGCGAGGTATCCACACCCACTCGCAGGCCGGCGCCTCAGTGCACCTGACTTCCCCTAAGCGCAACCTGGGTGGGTGCTGGGCCCTCGGCCTCTCCTCAGCTGCCCCGAAGGAGCAGGTTGCCTGAGTCTCTGAGACTCCCTCTCCAGGATTACCCTCCCACCTGTCTTTTATTCGGGAACGCGTCCACGAGGAACTTGTAGTCTGCTACCCATTCAGCTCCCATTAGCCCTTTTACCCACTCCCTGACCACATGCTCAGCTCTGGTTCACACCCCCTGGACACCCACGCTCACCCCCGGCCATTCCCGGGGGCCTTAGAAACAGGTATTCTGTCACCTCTTTGTCAGACGTGTGCAGGCCCAACTCTGACGGCTGGCTGGGTCTCTGGTCTTCACTCCTCTAAGGCCCTTTCTTTATGCCTTGTTCCAAACACTCAAGTTTCTCAGACCCAGAGGGTTCGTGCTGGGAAGTCCTGCCTCTCTGCCAAAGTGTAACAACTCCCTAGTTCAGTCATTTCCGCATCTCCAAGTCGCATAACAGTTACTGGGATAAAGGAGTCACCCAACTATGGTCTCTCAATGTTGTTCTCTTTGTACCCAGGACTACCTGAGATTGGTGACAGAATGACTTCCTTGAGCAAGAGACTCTCCTTTCCTTTGTTTATTTACATTTCTGTCCTTTGGCACCTCCATTGTCCTTTCTCTAGGCCACAAAACTCCTTCAGGTACTGGAATGCATACATCACTCTGAATTCATCCCTCTTTTTCTTTACCAAGTTGCAAAAATGTTGTGGTCTTGCTCTAGTATCTTGAAAAGTACTATAGGTTCATTGTATGACATGGTTCATCAAATTTCTGCACTTCTCCATGTGCAGATAGATATATCTCTCACCTTGCCTACCAGGCAATTCTTTTCTTTAGTGGCGCTTTACATATTCTTATTTTGTCCAAGAAAGAATTCAGAGATAACCATAAGTCAGTATCTAGATCCTAGAAAAAAAACAAAAACAATGATAATGTCCAGGACACTGTCATATTGACTTAATGCCCTACTTACTGCGGTTCACTTTGCAGGCAAGTGGCTTCCTGATAGACGTAGGGAGGTTAGACCCACATAACAAATTCCAACATTTCTCCTCCTCGCACTTCTTTAGCGAAATAGATATTCACACTGAAAACATTAGGAAGTGGGTGAGTAAACCCTCACTCTCCAACCTCTACGGAAAAGTAATTCCAAAACTTGCCTGGACCTTTGCAAAGTTGGCTTATGGTTCCTGGAGTGCAGCTCGGTTGAGTCTTAAAACCAACCTACATTCTTGATAGGATTATTTATTTTTGCATTAAAAATACCAATAACATAATAAAAACTGGGGGCTGGCTGGGTGCGGGAACACTATGGATATGCTACTCCTTACTGTGTACAAATTGCTAGGTTATTCGGTGGCTATAAATTTTGTGTGGAAGTCATGCTGATGTGCAAGTACAGTCTGTTCGTGCTAATAGGTAAAAGCGAGTATGGAGAATTACATGTTTCTAAAGAGGCTGTTTTGGGTTCTGCATGTACTGTTTACTGTGCACGAAGAGGGCCATGTGTGTATGAAAAAAGGGAGGTTGAGCTAGCAGGTATTCAAAATTCTGGTTCTTTTTTTGCAGAATCCAGAGTCAGGGTCTGATACCATATGTCTATTAGGATCTGTTGTGCACTTTAAAAGCTCATGTTAAGAATGGGTTTCTGCACCTCTGTGCAGAGCTACTCATCGCAGCACCCTGTTTTGGTTGCTATGGTAACTTACTGCAAGTTGGCCTTTACACATAGGCATAGGCACACTCACTTTGCGACCAGAAATGCATCCATTGTCCCCCTCCCCACCCTGCCAGTCAGCTGGGTGTGCTCAGAACCAGAGAAGTCCTGGTACCTAAGCCTGGCTTGGTATTCTCAAGGGGAGCAGGAATGAATCTCAGGAGGGTTGCTGCAGTCAGCCAGGCCAGAAAGAAAGAGGAATCCAAACTCATGGAGGACAAAGTCAAGGATAGTTAATTTTTAAGTTTCATTGTCCTGGATCCATTCATTTACGGCCACTAGTTGGGGCAATAGTGATTTGGGGTTAGGGCTTTCCTTAAACTTCTCGCTGGAACCCAGTTTGCTTAATGCGTCCCCTGGGGGAGTCTGAGTAAGTCAGTCCTGGGAATTTACTAAGTGTGCACGTGCTGAGCACTTTTAGGACTAGGACACCGAAGCTGGAAAAATAAAAAGCTCCTCCTCGCAGCTACTCCCTAGTCACTGGAAACACAAAGGTACCTATAAGAGATTTAAGTAGTGATAGCTGGCTGTGTGGCCTGGATGTTAATGAGATGCTTCCCTGATGAGAACAGACTCCATGGAAGACGTAGACTTGACAGAGTGACTGGGACCTTTGACCAGAATCAGAACTTGTCGCTTCTTTGAGCGGAAAAAAGAAATGTAAACAAACAACAAAAACAAGTGTTGGTTTCTTCTGATTTTCAGGTGCTTTTGGTTTTCAGGTCCTATTGGTTCAGTGAGGCAGACAAGGATTTTCTCATTTCAAATGAGGACTGTCTCAAAATTTGCACTGGGGCTCTTTTTAAGCCTCTTGCCCTGCACTTCTGCTGTGGCCTTCAGGACTCCCTCAAGGCTTTGCATGCACCGTTCCCTCTGTTGAGAAGGATCTTCATCCAGTCTCCACCCAGCAGTCATCCCTTCTCCCTTCAAGCCCTGTCCTGTGGCACTCTTCCCGCCCTGGAGAGGCAGTCTGCCCACCTTCCCACCTCTGTGTTCTTTACATGCATCAAAAATCTTAGCAGAACTAAACACATGAAATTGAAGGTAGATCATATTTTTGGCTTGGTGTAGGAGAGGCGACAACATCTGAGGTCATGGAGAAGAAATGAGCAAAGGGCTGTGGTGGGGTCAATATGAGAACAGGGTGTGTGTCCCTCCGTGTGGAGCGAGTAGGGATCATGTGGAGAGTGACTCTCTGCCCGAAAGCCAGCCACGGAGGGCTGCCTTGACATAGAAAACCAGATAGTCTGGCTCCCAGATGCTGCCTCAGCCACCAGCCTTGTCAGTTTTGCTGTAGAATAATCCCAGTCAGAAAGGAGGAGGCCGTATGTTTTGTTCTTTGAGGTGGGGTTGGCAAATTGTGGTACAAAGACCACATGTGACCTTCAGTTACGTTGTGTTTAGCTGCACACAGTGTTGAATTGGAATGTTTTCAGACCAGGGCATGTTATCTCTAGATTGCCACCCTTCCCACAAATACTAACTGTACTGTGGCTGGCTCTCTTGTTTATGGTACTTACCTGGCAGCTCTGGGCTGGGTAATCTAAACTCCTGCTTTCAGATGTGTTGTAAAATTCTCCAAAGTGTTGTAAAATAGCTGCAATTTCCAATTTAAAATACTTAGGTACGTAAGCCTTAGTGTCCTCTCAGGAGAATTTAAAGGCTTGCCAAATTCATGAACTAAACTTTCACATTTCAGCTAAAATTACATATTTTAGCTTCCAGAACTGTAGCTATTTCTGCTTGGGAGGCATATTTAATCTTGAGATGAGGAGTTAACCTGAAGCGTGACCTCCAGGTTTTCTGTGCTGTGAAACAGGATCTATTTATCAATCTCTGACTATGGGAAGAGGACGCCCTTCTATTTCAGACCCAACTATTGAGCTTTTGCATGCATGAAACTTAGTGAAGAAAGCTATTTCTCTTGTGCCTTGGAATTTTTCTTCAGCTGCCATGATCTTTGATTGAAGAAAGTATCCCCAAAGAGAAATCAATCAGTCTGAAAAGATGTAGTAAGTTGCCACATGCTTAAAGTGTCTGGAGCAGTCCAGTGTGGTGTTAAAAGGGAAGGCTATGAAGACAGATCTGGTGTCAACTTCAGGCGTGCTGCCTATTCCAGAGGCAGAAAAAAGTGAAGATCAGGTGAGGTAAATGATTACTCGGGTTCCATTCGAACTTAGGTCAATAGCACACTTAGGACTTTCTCTTCCCTACTGTATGTATACCCTAATATTTTTCAAACTCTGTTCTGCTTCATGGGTAGGAGCCCCGGCAATGGTTAGCAGAGGGAAAGCATACTCAGATGCTTTGTACAGAGTGTCCTTTATAGTTTGCATGCAAACACCTCTTAAATGTCCTCGCCAGTTGAGTGATTTGTCACACAAGCCAGCATACAAGAGGTGAATCCCATCGAGAAATACTTATGTTAGTAGGTATATGTACCTAAGAAGAATTTGAGAATTCTCATTTCACTCCTCGTTTTCAGATTTGGGTAGTTACACTGTCCTGTACCTGGGTGGTATAGTACGACTTCATAGATGCGGCAAACAAGGCAGAATACCTAGGAATGAAGACAAGCCACATTTTTGGTACTCTGCTGAGAAGAGCTCCATAGAAATACAAAGTGGCAATACCAGAGGGATGGGGTCCTGGGGCTGCCCAGACTACCCTGTGGCTCCAAGGCCCCTGACCTTCATTAGATGATTTTAGGCTTAAAGTCCACAGTCTCCATCCAGTGAGCTGCTGGAATAGCTTTTACTGAGCTTAGCTTTTCTTTTTCATTTCTTTTTCTTTTTGCCATACTGAGGATTGAACCTAGGGCTTTCTCACTGAACTTTAAGTCCAATCCTTTTTTATTTTTTATCTTGAGTCAGAATCTCACTAACTCCGTAAGTTGCACCAGGCTGGGCTTGAACTTGCAATCCTCTTGCTTCTGCCTTCCCAGAGTAATGGGGTTACAGGTATGTGCCACCACACCTGCCTTACAGAGCTTTTCAATTGGCTTTGAATGAAAACATACAGGTAAACTTTGGACTAATCAGAGCAATTAAAATACCCGAGTATCCCTATCTTCTTTGAACACATCTTTCCATATTCACATTGGAAGAGAAATTTTAAAATATATTTCTTTTCCCTTCTTTTTGCTCTTCACTGCAGTAAGCTGCCTACATTGTAAACAAATGTATATAGGGTGGCAGCCATACCCAAGACTTGGTAAAATGAATGGTAGCAATCTTAAGGTAGGGTCTTCAGCATTTATGTAACTTGTACTAGCAGAATGTGCTAATTTATAGTATTGAGAGGGTTATTATTTGTTGCTTCTCTACAGAAATGTAGATTTTCACATCAAAAGCATTTTGAATGCAGGAGTGATGAATTTTACAACACTTCAAATCCTCTTCTGGATATGCTGATATGGCTTAAATTAAAGGCATTGGAGTATTTGAAGGAAAAGTAAAATATAACCTTAATTTCTTTATTTCTCTTTGGAGGCAAGATTGAGATCTTATCTCATAGAGCAAATATATATGTATATATCATATGATCTTCATACATATATATATGATCTTCCCTTCTCTTTCCTTTACTTCCCTTCCCTCCTTCCCTCCCTTTCTTCCTTCCTTCCCTCCTTCATCTGGAATGTAATTCAACCTAAAAGGCAAGTAGTTTTTCAGATTAAGGCCAGTTAATGAGAACAGAACTTGGCACTTTTTCAGCAGACACTTGCCAGATCTTTATTTCTTCACTTTATACCAAGTTCAAATATATGTGCACAGATGGCAGAAAAAGCTCTATTTTGAGCAAGTTAATCTCCCAGGACAAGTTAAAGCCTATGGCAATTTCTAATGTACTACAATTTGACATCTATCACCATTTTATTTTTATTACAAAATATGAAATAGTTGATATTTTATAAGAAATCACATGTACTTTAAAACTTGGAGGGGAAAAAAGTATCTCTGTGGATCTCCAGGAGGTTTACAAGGAATGAAATTCAGAAAAATTAAATTGTTGCTGATGGTAATCTAAACTGATATGACAACTTTTGTGAAAATGAGGTTGAAAATGTGCATGCCTGATGATCCAGCGATTTCACTTCTGGTTATTTACTACATAGGAAATCTTTCGTGTATACAGGAAAATATTTGTAACATTACTGTTAGTAATAGTAAAATCTGGAATCAGCCATCACCAGAAAATTAAAAGTAAGCAAGGTTATACATTCATTTAGTGGAATATTATCTAGTTGTAAAAATAAATGAGTTGCAGCTACATATACCACTATGAGTAAGTATCACAAAGAAAGGTAAGCAGAAGTGGGCAACTAACTGAAAAATGCATAAGCAAAAAATTTCACTTCTATAAATTCAGAACAATGTATTATTTCAAGATACATATAGATAGATGTGGTAAAATGTTTATGAAAACCAAGAAAACAGAAAGGATGAGTGTTATCTCTGGCAGAAAGGAAAGATAATGTGAAGGGGAAAGGAAAGAGGGCACTTCAAAGATTCTGGCAGCACTTGATTTTTGTGTTCTTTTCTTTTTTAAAAAAATACAAAATTAATTATATAGAAATATTTTAGGTTTATGGAAAAACTGGTAAAATAGTACTGAGTTCCTGTATACCCCAGACCTGTGCTGTCCTTGTGCTATCGACTTACATTAGTGTGACACATTTGTCACAATTGAAGAATAGCATCGATGCACTATCATTAATAAAAGTCCACACCGATTCTGTTGGTTAGTTTTTACCTAAGATCTTCTTTTTGTCTCGGGAACCCATCCAGGGTACCACATTACGTTTCGTTGTTGTGTCTCCTTAGGCTTCTCTTGCCTGGGACAGTTTTTCATACTTGTTTTTATAACCTTGACAGTTGGAAGCATTTTGTAGAACGTTCCTCAGTTGGGATTTGTCAGATGTTTTTTTCTGACGATTAAAGTAGATCTAGAGTTTAGGGGAAGAAGCTTTAAATTGTCATTTTTATTATATCACATCATGAATATGTTTTATCAACACGATCGATCCTGGTTGCCACTGACCTTCAGGTCTCCCGATTGGGGTAGTGTTGGTCAAGTTTTTTGATTACAAAGAAAGTTCTTTATCCATGTACCTGGTGAAGAACGTCTTGCTTACTTCCAGCTCTGGACAATCGGGAATAAAAGTACTGTGAGTATGAACACATGGGTATAAATAATTTTACACTTCTGAGGTCTTTTTTCTTTTCACATCTATTATACTATGCCTCCATAGGGCGTAGTTTCATCACAGGCTCCTATCTGTTGGTTTGCACAAAGCGCTCCAGATGAACCCAGGCACCTTTCTTTCTGGCATATTTCTCTGCCTTACCATTTCCCTTCACACATTTCAGGAAGCTTTCTTAGCTCTTAGAATCGTTAATACACACATTATTTCCCTTGGCAAGAATTCTGCCCTTAACTTGTCTGCTTATGGCAATGCCGACGGCATGCTAGGTAACACTGTGTAGACTCTTTCCGTTTTGTCATGGAAACGTTTGTGGGGCATTCTTTGATGAAAAGTATGCATTTTCTTGATCTCTACAATATCACCTTTCTCATAGAGTCACATAAATATGGCCAAAGAGTAATTCCACGCTCAGTGAGGCCTAGTGAATATATACTGGGCACGTCTCTTCTTTCCTGGTGTCCTCCGGACTTTGGTGAATTACTGATAAGTGATAGTTCTGGTTGAAAGCTGCAATACTCATTTCCATGTACTTCCTTTTTTGTGTTTTTAGTTTTTGTTTTTTTGTAATTTCAATGCACAGCATTGAATTCATCGTATTCCTCCATTCACAGCACATTTTATTGTAGGTCCATGAAAGCCTGTCTTCTTCCAGTGGTTTATAAATTTGTTGGTGTGTTTCTCCTAATCCCCATCCCAATTCCTGTCTACCTTCCTCCTCAGGCAAACATTTGCACTTACCAAACATTTATTTTTTGTTTCTTTACAATATGCTACTAGCTGTTTTGTATTCATGCATTTTTAGCTTAACTAAGTGGTGATGTGGAATCGTGCCATCGTGATGCTGACGTTTTTCATTCAGCACTGCAGTTTTTAAGTTCCACTCACATGACTATGAACAGAGCCCAGCACTGTCCACCAGAACTTCCTGCAATGATGGTGCTGTTCTGTATCTGCCTTATGGATGTGGTAGTTTCTAGTCGCATGTGGCTCTTGGAGTACCTGAAATATAGCTAGTGCAACAGAGGAGCTAAATTTTTCTTTTAAAATTGTAATTAGTTTATTTTGAAGTGACCTTCTATGGCTAGTGGCTACCATGCTGAACAGTATACATACAGAACATCTGCATCATGCAGAAAGGTTTATAGGACAACACAGTTCTAGCCCATTGATTTGGACTGCAACAGAACACTCCATTCTGGTCATCTAGCATGTTCTACAGTTTCTCTTAATGACAGATACCCAAGTTGCCTGTTCCCTATCACTATAAATAAGGCTGCAGTTGGCATCTTTGTGTTTATTTTCTTCAGGACATTTGTGAAAATTTCTCTGGGGTATGTATAGCAGGGGCAGAATTTCTGGTTTGTAAAGGTTATGTGCAGTTAATTTGACTAAATACTGCCAAATTGTGCTCAGATGGTTGTACCAGTCTGTGCTCTTTTCTGCATATATGAGGTTTTCTGTATTAACATCCTCCCACCAGCACCTGATTTTATACAATATTTACATTATACAATATTATGCATTCTACAATATTTCTTAATATTCATAAATCCACTAAATGTAAAGCTGTCTCATTGTTTCCTTTTGTATTTTTAGGAACACTTTAGACATTTTGGAGAATATGCCATTGACTGTAATATGAGTTAGACTTTTCTTAAATTATTATATGCTTCTTGTCCTTTATATGTTTTTATTTGCTTGTTTCATTGGTGGGTTGTTTGGTTTTCTGGAAGCTTTTGGATTTTATGTAATTAGAGACATTAATTATTTTTGGTTTCTATACTTGAATCTAATTGGGAAGGACTTTCTCACTTTGAGATTATAAAAAGGACTCATTACTTTTTCTTCTAATACTCTAATGATTTTATTTTTCACATTTATATATTTGATATATTTTGAATTTATTCATGGACAGTATACATCCTTATCCAGATATGTATGTGAGATACCAGCAGACCAACTTGTCCACATACTCAGATGTTTTATACTATTTATTCAATAGTCCATGATTTCTCCTCTGATTTCAGATGTCACCTTTATTATATACTAAATTCCATGATACATTTAGGTCTGTTTCTAAACTCAGGTTAAAATGAATAAAAATTTACATATTAAGGAAGAATTTATTATTTTATTTTCATGTAAAGAATGATTTCTTTAATTAAATACTTTTTCAGCACACATAGAGATAATGTTATGATTTTTCCTTAGATTTATCAAAGAATGAATTATATAAATAGATTTTCTGACATTGAACCATCTTTGCATTCCTTGAACAACCCTCACTTGGTAATACAAATTTTTCTTTTCTCTTCTTTTTTTTTTTTTTTTTTTTGGTGCTGGGGATCGAATTCAGGGCCTTGTGCTTGCAAGGCAAGCACTCTAACCACTGAGCTAAATCCCCAGGTCCCATGAATTTTTCATTTACTTTACTGTTGGATTCTGTTTGCTTATATTTTATTAAGAGTTTATTGCATTGCTATTCCTAAATGAGATTAATATTAATTTTTCTTGTTAGATGTATTCTTTGTTAGAATTTAGTAACAATTTCCTATTTACTTCAAAAAATGGTGTTCGATTTTTCTTTGTTCTAGAATGACTTAAATAGCATTTAAATGATCATAGTAACTATAATCTTTACCACTGTGTCATACAACATTATGTTTATAATTACTGAGTTGAGAATTGGTAACTTGGTGGACAAAATAATGAACAACTCAGGCCGTCAAATTAGAAAAAAATTATTTCCAAAGAAAATGATCTAAGTGGAGGTTCCAATAATGGGATTTTATCTGGCAACCTTAGGGTTTGTGGGTTTGGGTGAAAAATGATTAGCTGTAGCTTAAGGAGCAGGAAGTAAGAAATGCAAAGACCAAAACAAGTCACAAAGACATGTAGCATATAAATTTTTAATGTCATCTTTGGCACTCATGTCGGAAATTGACAACCTTTGGTTGAGAGGACATGAAATTAAACATGTATATCACAGCAGTGCACAATGCGACTTTGTCCTTGTTGCCAGCATCTAAGTGTGAATCTGCTGTATCCCCTAGCTGCGTGGAGTGCCAGTCTCAGTGAAATCAGTTCACACAGAGTGTCCCCTGTACACCTTCTGTGATCCTGACTGATGACCTCAGATTATCCTGTTTTCCCCAGATATGAACTTTAAGGGTAAAATTTTCTCTTACTCATTTTCTTCTGTCACCATCTCGTCCTGCGCCTTGACCTTATTTTCTTTCTGATGTCCCCTCTTCTGTCCTTTCTAATGTTCTCAGGATGGCCCTTTCAGTCTATCACCAATCCAAGACATAACCTGACAGAAAGCAGTGGCAAAGAATGGCCATTTTATGCACAGATTCCCTCTGTACACTTTCTCAGAATGTTTCCCCAGCACATGGATGAGGTGGCCATTATTTTTTTTTCTTTCCAATGCCACCAGGACCATGAATGGGCTCCAGAGTCCTTTGAACATAACATTCATGTTATATGAATTGTAAGTACAATTCCTGGAAAGGAGGTTACATCTGAAACCAGATTTTTGAAAGCACCAGATTTTGAAAACATTAATTTTCTGCAACGAAGAGACCTTTACAAAATGAGTTAAAGGCAAAATGCCTTGTTCTCCCTTAGGTGACAGATCTGGGGTAAGTGGTTCAGTTTGGCAGGACAGTACAGTTGTTCAGAAACTCAAGATTATTCTATTTTGCTGCTCTGCCATTCCCCAGGCCATTACCCTCTTTAGGATGGTAAAGCATCAGCTTCAGCTTGTGGGGAGGGGACGGGCAGATGTCCAGGGTAACAACTTTCTCTTTTTTTTAAGGAGCTAAGGGAAAAGTTATACACATTCTTTCTATTCCTGTACCATTGGTGAGAACTTCATTACGTGCTCCAAAACTGGGAAAAGATGTCTTAGCTGGGAAGCCACATGCTGTATACATCGTAGCAGTGTACATGATAGGGGGGAGTGCGTGCGTGTGTGTGTGTGTGTGTGTGTGTGTGTGTGTGTGTGTGTTAGAGAAAGAGAGAAAGGGAGAGGGAGAGAGAAAAGTTTATTCTTAAGAAAAATTGCAATCCCTGCCAGAACTCGGTCAAAATAAATAACCATCTTTCTAAATACATGCACTTCTACTCTCCTTCCAGAAAACATCTCCTTTTTTGAAGTGCACATTTTCAGTTCTGACAACTGCCCTTCCAAACTGCCTGCCTTTATTGGCTTCCAGAAAGTTGCCTCTCTGATTTTTTCTCTCCATCTCCTCTCCTGCCTTTACATAGAACATTTTATTAACCCTGTGGCCCCAGGTCAACAAACATTTTCTTAAAGGGCAAGAAAGCAAATATTTTTGGCCCTTAGGTCATGTAGTCTCTGTTGTAACTACTTGTTATGGTTTGTGTCTAGATGTCCCCCCAAAGCCTCATGTGGTAAGAGATAGCTGGATCTAGAGTGTGTGATTACTAAATTGATCCATTGATTGGTTTGGCATTGTTCTGCTGGGATCAAGGATGTGAGACTGAAATTGGGGGCGGGAGTGCGGGCTGCCCTGGGGTCAGGTAGCCTAGATAATAGATACAGGAAGAAGCTAACTAGCTGCTTGTTTGCATTGCTTATTTGCATACATTCCTTGCATTTTCCTCACTTTACTTTGCAGCCGGCCGGCTGCCGGTCTGCACGCCGCCCTGCCTGGGACCCAGCGGACTATAGACTGAAACCTCTGCAGACTGTGAGCTAATAAACCTTTCTTCCCCTAACTTTGGGTGTCGAGTATTCTGTCCCAACAACGAGAGAAAAGTAACTAAAACACTACTCAATAGATCCCTGTAGTACAAAGGAAACTATAGACGATACATAAGTGAGTGGACCTAGCTGTGTGTTCTATGAAAATTTCATTTACAAAAAAACAGAAAAGTGACATGCAGATCATGCGTCCAACTTCCTGCTTTGTAATTCCTTGACTGCCATAGCTCCACCTTCAAAGCTCCATTTTACTTCCTCATGACGGTGGTTACACCTTCCTCATCTCAAAATGTTCCCCTACCCTGAAACTGTCCCTACTTGTACTGCCAATTGCTCTTTACAGCTCTCTCATGTTCTACTTTTTATTCTGCCTGGAATTTGGTCTTGGAAATTGAGCATTTCACTGAGATTTTTTTTTTTTTTGGTGCTGGCTATTGAACTCAAGACTTGCTAGGTAAGCATGCTAACCACTAAGCTAAATCCCCAGCCCCACTTTTGTATTTTCTACGTCTATTAGATTGATGTGACCTTTTGTCCTTTTCCTGCACCACCTTTGTATTAGAATCTTTAATTTAATTTATTCTTATCGTTATAATCTACCAGTGTGAGGTCCAGATGTGGATCAATTCCCAAAATCTGTGTTTTACTTTTATACCTAGACCGAATGCTGAGCTTTGTGTTTAAATGCTATTTGTGTGGATTTGAGGTATTGTAATTATCTAAATTCTAATCTCAGTTTGATCCTGAAAGTTGCTTATTAATTTTTCATTGACCTTGATGAACTTCTTGCTTTTCCCTGAGTGACTTTTTCAGACCTTTAGTAAGATAGTTAAGCTCCTGAATCTTTACACTTACTGCAAGTTCTTCTCTTTACCTTACCTAAAAAATGAAGTTATCTGGCATAAATCAGCTCTAATTTCTGTACCTCTCCAGCCCCCAAATTTATGGACTTGGCTCTCTCATTCTTACTTTTTCATCTCCCATTTCGAATATATTCCGAGCAGCTGCTAAGTTGCAGTCATGGTGCTGGGCTCTGGAAATTCAGTGAGAAGTAAGACAGGTACTGTCCTGTGTGCAGTGGACTGATGTAGTCAGCTTGAGCCAAAACACCCAGCTGGACAGTGTTGGTGGGTTCTAGGCAGAAAGGATCCGCCTGAGGAATGTTGATGGCACAGAATGGGAGCAGAAGATGGCGCAGGCTGTTTCCCAGGAGAAGCTCTGTTGCGGGTGGTTTTTCCTAAGGGGTCTTGGCTATCTTCATTGCAGAAGGAGCTTGGGGGATTTCTGTCTTCAAGGATGGCCGTTCTTGCTTTGGGAGAGCTCTGGTCTTCATCTCTGCTGAGAGCATCGTATCCTGGTTCCAGTAAAGATTTCTTCAGCCACCATCTGCAGACACGGACATACATGGGACATTGCCGTGATCTCCCAGCCCTTGATTGGATCTTTCGGGTCTCCAGTGCCTAGATGGACATTCAGTGCCCTTCCTGCCTTTGGCTTGTGGGTGAATGTTGCAACTTGTAAATATCCCATATTAAATCTGCTCTCTTGCAAACCATTGGCTCTAGAAAGGTAATGAATACATTGTTTTAACAGAACCAAGTATTCTGTCTTTAGAAACTGATCGTGTATATCATTTTTCTCTTGTAGATCTTTACTTTTTCTGGCCCCTACTTTTTCCCAGGTTCTCCCACATTCTCCTCTTAAGCTTGGAAATACACTCCAGTCTCTTTCATCTTAACAACGACAGCAATGAAAAACTATCCGCTTATTTGATGATCCTCCTAGCAAGCACCCCATCAGTCCTTCCATTCACAATGGCAGTCAGAGTGCTGTCTGTTTCATTTTACTGAGGTGGCCACTGACCAGGCAATGTTAAATCCAAGGAGCCTCTTCCATCTTCATCTCAGTGGCCAGCCCTTGATGATCTTGCTACTCTTGATATTCCTTGAAGTGCCTTTCTCTTTTTCTTGTAATATACAATCTCTTTATAGGTAGGGAGGAAGCTTATAAAATTGATAAAAACAAACCAAAACAAAGCAGTGTGACCAGGACATAAAAATAGAGAGAACCCACCCTGCCATCAGTAGTTGACATCTTCAAAGGCCTACTTATTTCTCAGCTTACAATACTTTGATTTCCAGAACCTGCTGTAAGTACCCAGAGTCCTTTACAAGGTGTGAAAGGTACTCCGTGATTGGTTCCTACCTAACACCATCTCATAATAACTTTGAATTAGTTTGGAACTTTTTTGCTCCGAGTAAGAGAACACTCAGCTCAAAGTGATATAAATGAGGAGGAGGACTTATGGGCTCAGGTCAGACAAGGTGGTAATCAGGTTTGATTTTTTTCAAGGTTCCAATTTAGTGCATCTCCAGTTCCCACAGCAGGTGCATGGGCTTCCTCCTTGAACAGGTCATGACTCACAGCTACAGCAGTTGCAGACGTTATATTTATATGGGACAGTATCCAGAAGAAGAGTCAAGATGGTTCCTCGATTATTGAGACTGTTACTAGTTTCATCAGAAAAGTCAGTAAGGGTTGGTTGTTTGATCTCTCCTATGAGGAAGGTTGCTGTCTCCCAGCAGCCCCCAAAAACTACTCCTTGCTACTTTTGACATGTTGACTTAGACCTCCCCATCTTTGCACCAATTGCTGTGTCAAGAATGATGCAATAACTAGTCAGCTCTGAACAATCGGGGTCCATCCCTGGAGGTGAGGACTGCATGGGGAACAGTGAGGTGCAAAGAGCACCTCAAAGTCACTTCAACAATCCCCCACCTTACACAGCACAAATAGTGATCGAGAGTTTTGGAAGTTACAATAGGACGTAGGTCAGTGTACTCCATAAACTAGTATTTTCCAAATACTAGATTTGGACACCTTCAATAAAAGGTGTACAAAATATTGAATGTGTGGTTGCTGTTTCCACAATACCATTTGCCTTTTACAAATTAGTCTGTTTTGAGTTTTAGTGCAGTATTAAGAATATTTGAAATAGCTATTACAATACTCTTTGGGGCAGAGATTGTAGAGTTCAGTGGCAGAGTGCTTGCCTAGCATGCCCAAAGCCCTGGGTCTAGTCCCGAGTGCCACAAAACAAAAACAAGAACAAGAACAAAAACAAAAACACAAAATACCCCTTCCTTTTCTGACTTCATATTTGTGTGAGGCAGGATTTTCTTCTTATACTTCAACCCAAATAACTTGATGTTGTGTGTTCAATGCACAAGCAGAAATGAGAATTTAGCTGTCTTCTTTGAAACCAGTATTTGAAAAAGCTAGAACAGTTACAAACCGTTACTTTTCTCATTATGTTTTGTTTTAAAAATGTAATTATTTTCAATTCTATTTTTCATATGGTTACATTAACATGTAATGGGTCTTCTATAATTTTCAAATGGACTAGTACATATGTAAAGTGCTTCTTAGTTCTGGCTTCAGGTCTAGTAAACACTGTAGACGTAGCCCACATGCGCAGAAGCTGTTAGTGGGTCTCAGTGATTTTTAGGAATGAAAGGGCTGCTGAGACCATGAAGTGTGAGAACTGCAGATCCAGCTCACGTGGGCCCTCAGCGGGGAACTGACCCTGATGTCCTAGAGAGTTCATTGCCTTTCATGTGAATGCTGCAACACTGCTTTTACATCTCTATTACACTTCCAAAGAGTCACATTCTATTGTGTGCCTGTTTTTTTTTTTAGGCTGTGAGCCTTGTGCTAATGCATATTTGATACTTAGGACTTGATGAATGAACTGAATGAGTGAATGAATGAATGGGGCTTCCTCATCTCCTCAATGGACTCCCAGCTCTGATTTTTGTTACTGAATTGTAAAAAGAACCCTTCCACATGTTCGATCTGCTGCCACCATGTAGGGAATTCTGTGGGTCAGGAAGGAAACGTGTTCAGTTAACAGTTTCAGAATCATGGAACTTATGTGGACATCGAGGGCAGTTTTTCTTCAGACACTTTCTTCAGGATTTGGACATGTAGTGAGCCTAGAAGGCATGTTGTTATGGTTACTCAAAGGTCACAAGGGAGGCTGATTGAAAGACGGACATTTAAAGGAATTTTGGCTTATTTCCCTGGGGCCTTGGTATTCGAGGAGTTGGAGGTGATTATTGTTATGGAGTCACTTTGAAGAGTTTGAGCTATGTTAGGACAGAGACTCTAAGTTCCAGAAGTTGATACCTTCATTTATTAGAGGAGCAGAGGTGAAAACTGATTTGTCCAAGTTTGAAAGTTAAAGGAATTTGGTGAATAATCCGAGTTCTCAAATGCTGTTCCAGAGGTAGGCAATCCAAGAGCTCAGATACCAGGAGATTTAAGGATTTAGGCACCATGAAAATTTCTACCTCAGAGCCTCCCAAAGTTTTACGTGACAGGACATCAGAGTTGGAAGTGATGGATTATACGTCCCACCACTTATCCTAACGGTAATGGTGAATATCGCAGCTCATTTGGAATCCATTTGCAGCATACTGGAATGCCTACTGGGAGATTCATTTCTACTCTGAAGTTCCTTTGTAGAAGGGGCTTCAGTCTCATTAAATCTTGAATGGATTCCCCGAGTGTAGTGAGCCTTACAGGCTTGGCACCCCCAGATTAGATCAGAGTGCCCTTAAACCACTGGGGCTGCTATCCAGTGTATTAAACTTGTTTAAAGAAACTCCAAGGTACTGAACTCCATTCCAGCTCCTCTTCCGGACTTGCTTTTGCCTTGACATTAGGGACTATTTCTATTGAATCCACTAATCCAGCACAGAGATCATGTCCCAAAATTTTTATGACACCGTCAACACGAGTGTAAAAACAGGTACTAATCTCATTTCCCCAGGGTTTTGAAAAAGTTCGAGCTAAATGTAAAGGCAAAGAAATGGCATTTTCTTTACCTTTCAGAACTGGTTCAATGTCACGGTGTGCAATAAATGCCAACCCATAATTCTGAAGTATTAGTTTGATAAAAAAATGTTGCAAAACCAATGCAAAGAATACCTGTATACTCTTCACACAGTTTCTCCTAATTATCATCTTGTCTACTTGCAGTATAGTGATCAAAACTAAGAAATTATCATGGGCATGAGAACATTTTGGCATGAGAACATTTTTAGATGATACTTGAGTGATTATTTTAAAATATAATATTTCAGTATATTAGGGAATGTGTCCTAGAAAAACAATAACCATGTAAAATCTATGATTTCATTGATTCTGTTACTAAGATTCAAAGAAAGTTGATGTAAAGTAATTTTGATTCAAAACATGAAAGTGACTAAAATTTCAGGCATGTGTATGGCACAGTTAAACTATGATCCTATTACTTGAATGACTGACATTTGGAAATCTCTGTCAAAGTAAATGCATGATTTAGAAATTGTAAGAATTTACCTCCTTTCCTTTCGCTACCTTGGTCGGTGCTCCTAGGAAGATGGCTTCCCAGCGTAGGCTTTAAAAGGCTTTAGGGTGCCCCTTCTGAGTGATTTGCACTCTCCATCCAGTTGGCTGATGATGGTCAAGCCTAGAATAATGTCCCTGCACATGGCCATAGCAAATTTGACTTTCCTATAATTCTCACATTACGTTGTAGATTGATGATTATGGTGGCGATGATGGAAGTTAATGTTCTTCCAAAGACTGGACATTGACAACAACTTGGAAATGTTCATACTGGAGGGAGATTTGAGAGGAAAATGTAAATTATCCAGTTAATGGATTTTCCCCAATATAAATGCAAAAACTGCTTTCATCTCCAGGTCACCATGTAAATCACACTGCTGCCTGGCAGTTTTACATCCTCCTAGGTTCTGTGGAGAGATGATTACTAAGAACTCTGGAGCAGGGTAGCTGTGTGAGGGGGCTAGATAGCCATGAAGGGTGCACAGAAGGCGAGGAGGCCTCGCGAGTATAGCTGGAAGGAAATCTGCTGACCACATCTCTCTTCTGAAGTTCAGCGTTTCTTCTTCCCTCTGGAGTCAAAATCACTTTAAATAATTTGTGGCTCTTGAAAGTCAGCTATTTTATATCTCCTCCCTCCTTTCCCCTGGCTAAAAATTCCTGATTCCAGTATACACATTCTCTTGTTAGTAAGTGTAGTTTGGTGAGACATAGGGCTTCGGTGACCGTCCTCCCAACTTCATTGTCCTTGTAGGAACTTGCTGCATTATATAATGCCTTTCAGATAAAGGAAATGCTTTGGGGGTACAAGGCAGGCTTTTGGATTTTTTTTCCCTTAACTAGAGTCTTTCTTAGTGAAAGTAGACTCAGTCCTCCTGACTTCCAGATCTTCTGGCTTTTCCCTATTTCATTTTTTTAATATAAGATTTTGAATGCAAAGAATGACAGTGATGTAAAAAGGACCATATAATTGGTAGGTGCTACTTGACACTCTTTATGTTTCTTTTTCGTATTTGCCTGGCTTTCCAGGCCATTGCACATAGTATGGTTTCTGAAGTACTATCTCCAGGACCCTGAGTGCTCTGGAATAACAAGATAAGCCCTTTGGATCTGATGGTTTCACATCCATAGACTCAACCAATCACAGATTGAAGATATTAAAAAACAAATTGCATGCGTGCTGAACGTTTAGAGACTTTTTTCCTTGTCATTATTCCCTAAACAATACAATTATTTTCCTAGTAAGCCAGAATGATTTAAAGAGTGTAAGAGGCTATGCATAAGTTATATGCAACTATTATGCCACTTTATATAAGGGACTAAAGGAGCTGCACATTTTCATCTCTGCCAGGGTTTCTGGAACAGATCTCTCGTGGACACCAATGGAAGACTATATTCAGAGTTCTAAATGGCAAACACATAAACTTTAGTTAACTGAGTCCTCTATTTCTGCATTGGCTTTTCTTTGTTTATTAATTTTTATTTTTCTTCTTGGGTTTGCAAATCCCATCACAATTGCTAGTACTACAGGTGTAATTTCAAAATATACAATAATAATTTAACCACTGAGCCACATGCTGACTACCTTGCCTGGAATTTGTAAATTTGTTGGCAATGTGTAATTATTATTTTTATTGCCTTAAATTACAATGAGCACAGAATAAATTTGACTAAAGGGAGCCATCGTCAGAGGATGTCTACATAGCCATTAGAGCTGGGGTTCATGGTATGATGATGCAGGCAGTCCCCTGTGGTGGATGTAATTCTGGTAGAGACTAATGGTCTCCCAGAGTGTGTGAGGAGCATACAGGAAATTGGGCATTCACTCATACTAACTTGGCAGGTGGGAGCTACTGCACTTATGTGGATTGTAATATCCTCCTAACTACGACAATGGTACTAACTAGCCAGTTTGGCAATTTCACAGAATTATGTGAGGAAGTACAGCGTATAAGTATGCTTTTATTTTGTACCAGTGTGTCATTTGCAAAGTACTTATCGTTTGGATCCAGGGGGTTGAATGAGTGTCACTCTTCTTCACCTAGCTTCAGAACCAATTAAGAGACAGAGGCAAGAGCCAGGCAGGTGGAAATGAAAATACCATCTTTATTACTGGTAAAACTGTGCTGGGAGACAAGGCTTAGATATCATCAAAAGTCTTGCTTAACAGTCTTTTAAACAAAACTTACACACCTAAACATCAGGCCTCCTTGGAAACAGCCGGCCCTGCTGTGCCCCACGTAGCTTAGAGAGCAGAACACAAGTGCATTTCTTCAGACATGCAGATACTAACATCACAGAGGAACGAGTGAAAGGGTCTGCGCCCTGCTGGATCAGTTCTCTCCCTCGTATTCATCATTCAGATTGGGTTCTCTTCTTTCCACAAGGAGTGCAAGGATAGAGAGACCAGTTATGCTAGCCGCTGTGTGGCAAGCCCTGTGCAAAGTGCTCTATCTGCATTAGTCAGTCACCACACAATTCTAGGAAATGAGTACTGTCACATTAGTGTACAAACTAAGCTTCATAAAGTGAGTAGTTTCTTGAGGATCACCCAGCTAGGAAAGTGAATGAGCAGAATCCATCCTTCAGCCTACCTGACCCTGAAGCTTGTGGCCTTTACCAGAGCACTGTGAGGTCCCAGAGATCTTCAGTACACTAGCACTTTCACCTTAGCGTATGCCCTGGACATGCCACCACATTTTTGCATCTTGGTTTCACTATCTGATCAGTGGGGAGAGAGATTCTGACTGAAATGAGAGAATGCATTAGGAGTAGATAATATGTCATGGTCAGCTAACATACACACATAAATGCTAGTGAATCCACAATGAAGTGAAGGACAGACACTTATAATGTGGATAATAGAGTGTGCCCGGGCTTTTTCCAAGATTGTCTCTATCTGTGCGCTGATAGAGGTTGGCATTATTTCCCATAAAGTGGTAAATTGGGTCACATTGTGTTAGAAGATTACTTCATTCATTTATCCATCCATAAAACACTTACAGGCTGTCCACTCTGTACTAGGAGGCTCAGGGCTAAATTAGGGTGATACTTTCATGGGACAGATAATACTCATGTGATCCAGGAATATCGGGTCCTGTACATACTCATAAAAGGAAAGGCAGTAAAAAGATTATACTGTCTACTCAGCCATGGTGGCTTCTTGGCAGAATCATGTGCAGCTATTATAACTTTCTTTTCTTAAAAACTTGCTCACTACATGGACTTCCTCTGGCATTACCATGATGATAGAATTCATCCATCTCTTCATTCATGTATTAAACACTCTAAATTCATTTAGTTATCTGGCAGCCATATGTTTATATTTCTAGACTCTTCCTAATTTGGGCCAGTTGAACAGATTTTTGAGCACCAAATGGTGATGTTTGAGAGATATTCTCGCTCTTTGGTGGTTAGGGAGATTTGGCTTATTTACTTAGATGTTGTTTTCTTTGTATGCCAATTGCGAACATCTTCCAGCGATCTATAGGCAATCTTTTTCAAAGTGATTTATTTTGTAGGTGATAAAAATACCCTAACAGAGAAAATAGTGAAAGTGAATTGGATGTTCAGATGGGTGAGAACAAGGATCTGTGACTGGTCCTGTGGGAACGTTTTCTTGGTGAGGCCCCTGGAAGAGAAACAAGACAGATGAGTGGGGTTTTCCTGGCTTTGCAATATCCTTTTGCTGAGCTCTATAGACCAGGCCACTGGACTTTGGTTCTTCTCAAGTCTTCTACTTGTGAAATTAGAATAGTACTTATCTCAGATGAATCTTAAAATGACACTAGGATTTTCCCTCATTTCACACTGACTTCCTGACTTGCTTTGAACTCACTGTCGCTAATGTAGCAAGGCAGGCCGCATCCCTGCTCTCGGTGTGCTTTCTTTGCCTCAAACTCTGACCTGCTGTCAGGATCTATGTGCCCTGGTCCTGATTTGGTTCATATCATGTCTTTACTTCTGGATTCCTTTTTCCCTTTTTCTGCTTCCTGAAATACCAGTTATTCTGCAAAGATCAGGATGAGTTCCTCTCTTTGATAAAGGTCTCTGATAATTGCCCTATTTCACATAGATATTCCTTATCTCAAACCCCATGAGTTCTTGTTATCTAATGTGCATGATTTTATATTGCTGTATATATTTTTTAAATTATTTATTTATTTATTTACTTTTTACCAAGACCATGTATTTGTGCATTGTAGATAAATATAATGATCACATTCATCATAGTTTGTACCTGTACATGATATATCTTGGTTTCCTTCCCTTCCCCATGCTTCCCTTTCACTCCCTCTCCCCTCCTTGTTTACAATAGTTTTCTCTACATTTTTCCATTTTTGTTTTTGTTTTCTTTTCTCTTTCCCTTCCTTCTTTTCCCCTGATTTTATATTACTTAACTATTCATTCTGTATTCATCTTTCCTCCCAGATATATGGTAAGGACATGTATAGGAGGTGCTGTTGCTTAGGTGTCTTTCATAAGAGTCTTTGTCTGTGTGAGAGACCAGAGCAATACTGTGTTCACTGCAGAAACTAAATGAATAGTTACAGAATAAATGAATGAGTTCTCATCTGCCGAGATTCACTAAATCCCAAACTCTGTTGTTGGCTTACAGTGGGAAGAGCTTTTTTTTCCCTCACTTTTCTGCACTGTGTAGAGGAAGAAAACACGGGATTTGGTGTCAGAGAATTCACCACTTCCTTTAAATGACCACAGCCAAGTTTTCTTCAAAGCCTTTGCATACGACTTTGTCTCATCTGCATGGGAGAGATAGCACTTTCCTTGCAAGAGTGCAGGGAATAATTTTTGCAGGGAAGTTGGCACAGTGCTTGGCACCAGGAAGCTGCCTCTTCTTGTTACTCTTTTGGAATCTGCCCAAACTCCACCCTGTCCTCTGCCTCCTCCCAGGTAGTTCCCAAGTGCCCTTTCCTTTCCTGCTCAGTACTATCTTGATTAATGAAGGCTTCCTAAGGAAGCTCAGCGTGGTGCAAACACACTCACAAAAGCCTCCTCTAAATCTTCCAAAGCAGAGCTGTCTGGGCACATTAGCATGACAAAGCCAACTCGGGACACAGCTATTTGTCCCAGTCCAGTTGAAGGTGGAGCTGTGTTGGCTCAGCAAAATGACCAAGTGTTCTAAATATATCTGGATCCCGCAGCCCCTTCTTTCTCTGCTTTTCCTTTTCTCCCCCTCAGAAACCAGAGATTCTCAGTGACGTCGCCTCCATTGCTGCCGTAAAAACTGAAGGATCCCATCTCATTGAAGATTTTTGATTAACTGGTTGTAGTTGAATGTGACTGAGTTTCAGCCAGTATATTACCCCAACCAGCAGTTATATTTTAAGCTTTTTATGTCTGTGGCAGAGTAAGATTTGTCCCCTGATAAGAGAGATCAGCATCAGCAAGCAGAGAAATTTTATAGGACAGGGAAATTCTACGGTCCCAATCTGCTGGCTCTAAAGTTGACTTTGAACATAAACCAAATTTAACCTTTTTAAAGTGATAGAATATATTAGTTCAGAAAGCATATATTTCTCCCTTCCTGAGGGCTGCGCTCTCTCCTCTCCTGGGAAGAGTTGATCTAGGCTCTAGTGCCAGAGCTTGTTTGGGTGGCTGGTAGGGGTTGGGGTGGAAAAGTGAGTACCCGATCCCATATGGCATTCCTTCCGCCCTCTGAAGGGGCCCTCTTCCCTGCCATTGGTACCCTGAAAGGCCCTTTCCTCCTTCTTTGAGTGCTGGTATTTTAACTTCATTCCAAATCCTAGCCTCATCATTTTCTATTCTGAGACACATAGATGCATGTCTTATATTTTCCAATATACTTGATGCTATTTTAGTTAGCATTTCATTTATAGACTTTACATTCTATAAAAATCACCATAAATCACAATACACAGAGAGGCATATTAGAAAGAACGTTAGGCTAAAAGGAAGGAGACCCAGGTTCAGTCTGACTGCAAGGCTGTCATTGGTCCTCAGTGTTTGCCAGGCCCAACTCTGAGTCCCAGGCATCCAAAGACAGTTAAGGCCCACCCTAAGCCTTTGTGAGTCTTCTAGGTTTGTGCCAGCTCTGCCTCTAGGTAACTGTGACCTTGAACGGGTGCATTTATGTCTCTGAGTTATGTGTATAATGATGGCATTGAAGTAGGTGAATCTAATTCTTGTTGCACCTGTCAATTTTATAAATCTTTGTGCAGCAGACCTGGCCTTGGGAATTAATACTTAAAAGTAACATTATCATACTATAATAACCCTTCTTGTCTGATAATCCTTGAACTTTTTTTCTTTGTTAATGTTAAAAGTGTCTGTGGCTGAGGAAAAACCCTGTGAGAAGGACTATGCTCTCCAGTAAGATATGTTTGCTGTTCTCTTCCACGTGGTCTCTCTCGAATTTTCCTCTGTCTTCACCAGCCCCTTGACTTGCTTGTGCTGTGAATACTTCTTTGTTTCTGTCACACACTAAATAATTGTTCACCATTTGTGTTGTGGCTCTTTAACTCACATCCTCATAGACTCATTTATAGTTCTTGAGTTGTCCACACCAGTGTTTTCTAAGTCAATGGTTCCTCAGCCACAGGCGATTTCACTACCTTCTCTGCAGCCAAGGAATATTTAGCAATGGCTGGAGACATTTGGTGCTACAGGGATTTAGTGGTAGAGGCCAGGAATAGACTAAACAGATATCCTACAATGTACAGGGCAGTTCGCAGAACAAAGAATGATCAAGGTCAAAATGGCAATAATTAATGCTAAGGTTGAGAAATCTTAGTATAACCATTTTTAGTTCCATCAAAGCAAAAACCGAATAGGTGCATTTGCATGTACCCAGAGTGCAGCAAGGCTTATCCAATAAGACAGAGAAGACATTATTTGTTACTGTTTGACTAACGAACCCCAGAGTAGGTGAACAGAACAACCATGGCACAGTGGCAGAATTTAATAAAGCTGACATCTCACAAGCACATCCAGGAAACTGGGTGGGGATATCTGACCAACACCAGGGTTATAATGTTTCACATGATACTTTGAAACTTCTAAAAATTATCCTGTTGAGATAATCAACTGTAGTTAGGATAAAGACTCGAAGGCCATCTAGTTAAGTTCTTTCGAAAGAGGATGTTCCCCAGTAGGAGTCCCCAAAGACCACAGCAGTGACTTGTGAGTCCTTGGTGTCTGCTGTGAGTGAAGCTGAGCAGGATATGGTCCTTTAAAAGACGGGGTTCAATTTAATGACAGATTTTAACAGTGTCAGGCTCTCTTGATGGCAGTGGTGGTATTTTCTTCAGGACAAGAGGACATCTAGTCTAGTATTTATTTTGCTTTATTTTATGATTCTTAAGTTAGAGCTGGGGATTCTCTATGAACCTATGACAAAATATTCTGGAAGAATACTTGTAAATCTTGAATGTGCATATGAATCATCCTGGGATACTGTAAAAGAAAATGCAGTCTCTTTAGATACTTCCGGGATGGGGACCAACAGTCGCATTTCTAACAAGCGGTAGGTGGTATCCATGCTTCTGGGCCATAGACACATCTTGAATGGTACAGTTTTCAAATGCTTAGCCTGGAAAGTATTTTAAAGGCCATTTAGTTCAAGCCTGTATTTCACAAATGATGACATTGAGGCCTGGAAACTCAAAGGCAAACATGAGTGAAGCCTGGTGAGCAGATATCCAGGCCCAGTCCAGATCACTCCCCTCCTACCAGTATCTCCAATTCCTTTGTCATGCTGGGTGATTGGCAAATCATGTAGTGTTGCTGGGCCTTGGCTTTCTCTTTTTAAAAGCAAGTGGGCTAAGGGGCTGGGGATTTAGCTCAGTGGCTAGAGGGCTTGCCTTGCAAGCACAAGGCCTTGAGTTCAATACTCAGCACCAAAAAATAAAAGTGGGCTGTAGTGCATGTGAATTGTGCAGGGGCTGGTGCAATCATTTCCGCCCGGCCTGTGTCATGTGGATGCCAATGGTCACCATTGCTTACGGTTTTTTCCCTGGTGCCTGCTGCCTCTAGGGGGAATTGAGAAAGCAGGGCTGGGTGGGCAAGAGATTGCTGGAGACTGGTGGTGGGGTGCTTGCAGGACAGGCAGGTGCCATCTTTATTTCATGAGTATGAATCTTTGAGGTGAGCTCTAATCTTGGTCACAAATGGGTCCTGGAACTGCTTGAGCCAGGTCAGGAACACTACTGATGTGATGAAATGCACAGAGCTTAATGGGAACTGGCTTTCCTCCTTTCTGAGAAGGAGGCAACAAAGCAAAAGCACTGTGCTATGGCAGTAAGCACATTCACCTGCCTCTCTGCCTGTGGCAGAGGTTCTCAGAACCTCGGGATAGCACTTCTGTGAACATTGCATTGGAGGGCAGCAAGGAGCTGGGAGGAAGGAGAGGAGTTGCGGGCCTTCATTTATGTGGATCTCTTCACTGTCCATCTGCTGTCATGTCTTCTTAATATCTTGATCTTCATCAGGTCATTGTTATAGCTAACCAACATGGTTAGCTTTAGCCCTCCCTCTGAGAATTCCTAGGCATTTCTCAAAATTTGTTTGAAAATATCTTTTCCTAGATGGTGGTTATTGTTAAAGTTTCCTTTCCCTACTGTATTCATCCTTACCACTTCCTTTTCACATTCTGTAATAGCAGCCAGCAAGGTTATTTTTAAAACTTGGGTGGGGCGGGGGGGAGTCAGTATTTTAAGCAATAAAGACTCATTGTTTTTCACAGGAAATTTCTTTGAGGATTTGTGCAGACAAGAGACAGTAAATCTCCTTTGCATCCTTTTCGAGCACGAAGAGGATAGCTCCCATCATTCTCCTTTGAATAACAGTAAGACTGAAACATAACAGTTTAGTGTTTGTCTAAATTCACTTCTGCGTGTGTTGGAGAAGGGACCCACATCAAGAACAGAAACCAGACCCCTTGTAATTCTTTACTCTTGTGAGGTTGCTTCCAGGAGTCTATTAGGTCGGACTCCAGGGGTGGGATACCAGTGTTCTTTAACAAGATCAGGACTGTAAGAGCTGATTAGATCCGTGTGATGGAGCAGGAGTGGATAATGAGTGGTGGAGAGGTCAGTTAGGTGCGACTTCTTTCTGGGGCTTACATTTCAGAAGCACTTCTGCACTCAGTGGAATGAAAATGTAACCCATTTAGTGTTGATGAAATGACATTCTTATGTTTGCAGTCCATTACTGAGCGGGGGATCTCAGTGCTTCTTGGAAGCATAGAGGCCAGCTGCATACATGGAATGATGAGTTTTGCAGGTGTTAGCTTAATAGCCTGGAATTTGTGAGTGTAGAGATCTGTGCCCTTGTTTCTACCACTGCTATATAAAATAAATAGATACTTTCAGCACGCTGTCTATGGATGTCTACTATGATCTCAACACAGTGTTAGGCACAGAGTATTTTGTCTGTCTTGGGTCTGATGCACAGTAGGTACTTGGGATAAATTAGGTAAATAAATCAACATAAGAATGAATGTATGACCCAAGGCAAATGAGACTTGTTCCTTATTCACCTCAGTAAGATTATGTTTTGTGACAAGGAGCATAAGTTATGATCTGGGTGTATTTCACCCCACCTTACTCATACCAGGATCATTTGTAACAAGTTATACATGTTTGTGTGTCTCATTTTCCCTACTTCAAAAATAAAGAAAAACCAGACCTTTGCAAGGGTAACCTCTGAACTCATCTGTTACTACACTGCCCCATCCTTTTGTTGGTAAGTAGAAATGCTTACCCACAAGTTGCTGATAGATGTTTAGATGGAACGTCTTTATGTTAGCTGGACTGTAGGCAAAATCATGGTTTTTGTCTTTGTTCGGATGACATTCATGTGTATCATTAATGAAAAGATGCAGCCCCATTCCTGCCCATCATTGTGCTTTGATGGTTGAGCTCCATCACCAGTTAGAAAGAAGGAAAGGGAACAGTGAGGTGTTTGGGATTAGGGGACATCCATGCTTACCTTGCATAGGGATTTTATACCATGTGTTTTGCTGCATAAAAGAAAATTATTTCAGTCTCTTGAAAAAATCCTAAGATTTTTGAGGTGAGAGAATGGTGTGAGAAGAGAAATGCTTAGGCTTTATAACCAAATAGGCCTGTTTCAATTCCATCTGTGGATGACTGCTACCCAGTTCCTCACTCATCTGCTCTGAGCCTAGGTTTTCCTTTGACCACTGGGAAGTTTAGCAAAGTAAAGTACCCACAAATAATTGTTGCTTAATAGTTCTTCTTATTGCAGTTACTATTTAGGTCATTGCTTAGAGGCATCTTTACAGAAACTTTAATTGGACACCTCAGGTGCGATTACAATAAAAACAAGATCCTCCAGGATGAGATCCAATGTATGGTCATGACTCTGAGATCTTAGAGCTACTCTAAAAACTATCTTTAAAAATATATTTTGCAATTCATTGTGCTTTAGGAGCTAACCAAAAAGGCTTCTTTTCTTAGAGAATATGACCCAAACTAGGTCTCTCAGCGAGGGAGAATACCAACATTGGAACAGCTTTCTCTTCTTTTTACCCACTTCTCACTGTATGAATATTCTTTAACACCTTTAATTACACCTTTAATTCTTTAATTCTACTCAGGATCTGCATAAGCAAACAGATGTGATTCCAAGTCTTCAACAAACAGCTTTGTTAGCATCATAGCCATCTACCCCTGTTACACACAGGTATTTTCCCTAAGCTAGTGGTGGACCATGGACCAAGGTGTGATGCTCGGTTGCTTGCAAAGCAGATCACATTAGCTCTGTTTTCCCACCAGGGCCTTTGAGTCCAATGCCAGTGAGGACCAGCCATTCCTGAGCATGTATTCTGGCCTTGGCGGGAGCCAGGATTACTGCTTCCAGACTACCGCTTTGGATGTTATGTTAAAATGAATCTTAATGGAGAAATGAGACCCTGATGCTGATCCGCCTGCACTTTTGGCCTGATAAGTGGGCTTAGGAGGTGTTGGGGTTGGGAGGGAGGGTGCAAGGATTCAGCCCCAGAATTACAAAGCTGTCCAAATGAAGCCACAGCATGGGGTATACAGACTGCCACCATTCCTCTATGGTGACTTCACTTGCTCCTTACTCTTCTGTACTTGATTATTAGGATCAACTAGAAGACAGTAATTGGGAACTTGAAAGACAGAGGAAGTCTTCTTAGCTAAGAATCACATTTCCTACTTAAGAGAAAGGAGTTGATTAGATTGTTGTTTGTCTTTATTTATGTGTTTTTAGAAGTGCAGTACTTTCCCACCTCCTTAATGATAAAGGTAATACATGTTTACAATACTAGTTTCAGAAACCATAGGAAAAAATACAGGAAAAAAAATCACTTAACCTTAATAACCAGAGTATCCTTGTTGATTTGTAAATGTACTTACTTTTTTTTCTTATTAAAAACCTAGTTTTATTTATTTTTTCGTAGTACATGTTTGTAGTACCTAATGTTCCCATTCCTTGTGGGGAATCAGTAGTGGATGTACATAATACATCTTAATTCCTGTTTTTCATTTTCTTTCCCTTTCCTCCCTCATCCCTCCATTCATCTCTTGATCCCTTTCCCGTTTTAGAAAGATCCATCTCCCTACTTCTTATCACCTATCTTTTAATTTGCTCTTTATTTATACTTTGAGTTTCTCATATACAAGAAACCATGAGAGATTTAAACTTGTGTACCTGATTTATTTTGCTTAACATTATGGTCTCAAGGTGCATTCATTTGCCTACAAATGACTCAGGTTTATCTATCTTTATGGCAGAGTAGTACTCCATTGTGTGTAAAAATCACATTTTCTTTATTCATTCATCTGTATTTACTTTTTAAATACAGTCTTTAAACCTGCTTGAGATACTATGGTACGTGTAATTTAAAACCTTGGTTTTTCACTTAAAATTTTAATTAAACATATTCCTGTCTTATGAGAATCTTTAAAAAGTTAAAATTTATGGACTGGAAAGGTCAGGTATGAGTGTGGCCATTTCACTATTAAATTTTTGGTGTTTCATAGAGTTTATGCCGTAATTTAGAATTTGTAAAGAAAATCTGCTTCACTCCATTTGTTGAATAAAATGATCGCTGATATTCTTGCTTATGGATGTCCAAGGTTTGCCTGAAGAATATTGAAATTTCCATGTTTTCTACAGGTATATATAATGCAGCAGTGAACATCTTTGGTATTATAAACTTTTTTTTATATTTCTGATTATTTTCTTACAATGGATTTCTCAGAAGTACAATTATACCCTCAATCAAGAGTGTGAGCATTTTTAAAGTTCTTGGAACATTTTGCCAAATGACTTCCCAGAAAGACAGTATTAATTTATATTTCCACAAGAAGAGGTTGAGAGGCACGTTTTGCTGTATCGGAGGCAGATGGGGAGTGAACACAAAGGCACGAACCCCTGGGGCGGTAGTCGTCTTGTCCCTCTGGGAGTGCAGACAAGCGCACCTTCTGGTGAACTGAGGAGAAGGTATTTTAGTAGAATTTTAAAAGTGAAGTATGTTGTGCACTTTAGGTAAATTTTTTTTTTTTTTTTTTGTGGTGCTGGGGATCGAACTCAGGCCCTTGTGCTTACAAGGCAAGCATTCTAATCACTGAGCTAAATCCCCAGCCCCTGTTGTGCACTTTAATTAAAAACTCCAATGAGTGCAAACTTGGTCTCAGAGTGGAGGAAAAACATTTTAGGAAAGATTTCCCTTGCTAAACGAGCTGACGGCCAGCCACAGCAAGGCTCAGAGGGACTGCACCATGCCAGGAGCTAACAGTAACCTTGTCTGCTTTCACCGCTCAGTGTCAAGCACTTTAGCGTGGACCAGGCTCACACAAACTCTCTAGGTGACACTAATCCCTGATTTAATTACCCTTGACAGTGTGTGATGGGCCTTAACAAGCTGGGATCCCTAATGAGCTGCATCTAGTGGTTTTAGCCCATTACCTGAAGGGTGTGGCCCTTACCCAGGCTAACTCTGGCGGGTGCATAAAGCCTGCTTCCAGCTCAGGGACCTCAGTGCAAATGACAGGGCAGCATTCAGTGGCCTGCCATGGGATGCATCTAAATGCCGAGGTGACACATGATATTTTCTTGGCCCTGCATTGGAAAGGAAGAACCACAGGGACAATTTTAAGAGCATGAGTATTAGTAGGTGCCATGCCACTTTCTCTTCATAAATTAACATCCTGGGGACATGGGCTGTCTTACTTTTTTGTTGTTAATTTAAAGCCTTCTATTGAACTGTCACAGGACCAGCATGGGAGGGCAGGCCTGCTAACGGTTTTGAAGGGAGAGACTAATCTTATATTCAGGGTTATGTAGACTTATGTTGGTAAAGTCTAGTGTTATCTTGGGCCCTCTTTAACAACTATGGCAAGATGATTGCTTAGCAAAAGAAGCTTCAATGAGAAGAAACAATAGAAAAAGAAAATTAAAATAAATTTGAAAAATTAGATAAGTTTACAAAGTAAGGTTTAGCCAGGAATGAGATTTCTACTCATGAGCTCTGTGATCTTGGGACAAATCAGTTAACCTTGTGAACCTTAGTCTTCTCATCTATGAAATTCAGATAATAGTATTGACATTGCAGGTTCTCGTTAACATTGAAAGGTAGAATACATTAAGAAGAGAATATAGCATGACTTTTAGCACATTCTTAGGGTTCAGGATTGGCAGGTACAGCAGGTGTTTCTCTCTCCCTCCCTCTCTCTGTTAGGTTGTTATTCCTTTCCCATTCTTTTCTTTCTGATCAGCTTTTTTCTTAGGCACTTAGGCACTGAACAAAAGAAATTAATACTCCCATTACGGGGTTTACGGTGCAGCCAGATCTGGTAGTGACCTTTATTCTTTTCAAAAACTGGTTTCTTTGCCTGAGGGGACCCTCAAGTCTTGCTAAAACTGCTTTTGAGTCTTACTTTTACATGTTACACTTCCTTAAATGGTTTGCCGGGCCTTAAAATGATTTCTAGTTTGATTTCAAAATATTATTATCTCTTCCATTCATGTCTGGTTCCCAACATCCTGGATGTGAATTTCTTGCTTGGCAGTCACACCAACTTGTTCTATGACCACAAAAATTATACAGTCCTGGAACTTACACTCTTGTCCCTTACACACGTTTACTGCGGAAATTTCGGCATTGCCATGAAGCTTATTTAACATTTTCTTTCCCCAATAAGATTAATCCTACAACTTTAAATGTGTCATCTTCCTCTGCTGGTTTAGTTCAGCACACCTGGTCTTCCGAAAGCCTGAGTAAGCTGTTGGTGGCATCATTCTTCCTTGGAGTTCATTTGCATGATGGAGCCTGATTCTTTCTCTTTCTTGGATTCTTAGATTCATGGTCTTTTTTGACTGTTTATCATATTCCTCTTTCAAGCCTGGTGAGAAATGCCAACCCTCACATTATATTGAGAGCAGAGATAAGTGATTGCTGTATTCCAAGGCCAGGGGCTCATCTAGATTTTGCTGGTCAGGCTGACAGCCCTACCCACTTTTCCAGTTTCTTTTCAATTCATTCTATAAAATTAACAACACTTTCCCTCAGGTGCCCCCACAAGAGACTAGTCTTTTAGATTCTTGTCAAATACCCAAACACACAGTTGAAATCACAGAAGTAAGAGAAGTCATTTTCTCACAGATGTTCTTTAGATTTTAATTTGGGAGTCACTTGTGAGCTCTCACAGTTGGTGCATACACATACAAACAGACATGCATCGACTTCAAAAATAGCATTGGTACTGTTTGTTCTTCAAACTAAGGAGAATAGTATTTTTAAATTTGTGAGCTTGTTTAAAAGTAACTTACTGGACTTTTGAAAGCAATATAGAGAAAAATTGAGGGTAACAATTTTAAATCTCTAATAATGTCTTGGACTTATAGAAATTTGATTTGATTAAGCAAACATTAAATGTGGTTTGCAATCTTTGAACTTACCATAGAACTTACCTTCTCTTACCAGGCAGAGACTGTGTCTGGCACATAATGAGAAAATTCGAGGTGAATATAGCCTACAGAGCTAAGAAATAATCTCCAAAGAGATTTATGAAAAAGAGAAATGGATACTCTTGCTTTCTTTATTATATAGTACTTCCAAATTATGACTCCATTTCAAAAATGTATTATTTGCTCAGATTCATCTAATAATGGAAAATTATGTGAATAACCCTTGCATCAGCCACAGGGTTATAATTTTAAAAAAAAGAAGGCCCCCAAAACATTTCTGTTATTCAGTTGAAACTTATGTATATGTTATTATTATTTTATCTTATCAGAGCATGACAAATTTTTTTCAGCAGGGCATTGAGAGTTACTGTTTGTAAAGAAATTGTATCTCTTTGGAATAAAGGTCATTTTCCTCTTGGTGCATAAGATGACATGAAAAATTACATCTACAGCAAACATTTATGTTTTGAATCATACGGCTATAGGATCCCGTTGACCTGACAAAGTGTTTAAATAAATCACCAAAATGGGATGCCATCCATCTAACAGTTTTGAAAGAACTTGAAAGTGGAATTGTAAAACTGTGGGCCAAATGTGTCACTTGGCACTGCATGTGAAGCCCGAGTCACCGGATTGCCTGTGCAAATGACAGGGGTTCCCGAGGAGCCAGAGGACCCTCCGGACCCTCAGATCACCTTTCCATTGCAGGAAAGAGGTGACACATTTACAAAAACCAAGTCACTGAATGGACAAAACCGTAGCCAGAGTGGAAGGATTCTACAGTGGTTACAGTGTTGGGCTTCAGACGCAGAGATATGATGGATCAGTTGTGTCAAAGCTCCCTGATTATTGGAAAGGCTTGAGTATGGGCAAGAAGGGCAGAAAATACATGGTGATGAACTGGTTTAGATGTCAGAGAGAATAAATGGGTGCTTCTCGGAAAAAAAATGCATTAACTGTCTGTTCTTACAGGAGCAGTGGCCATTATGGTCAGGTATCGCCGTGCATCAAAATTTTTAATTTAACATTTTAATATTTTTATAGAAGAGAGAGGCCATGATGAAATTTCTTTAGCGTGTAAAAGATATTAAAGTCTTCCAGGTATATACAGTAATGTTAAGCCAATGGAAATAAATTTCAGAACTGTTAGAGAAGCTTAGATGAGAGTTGAAGGATTTCTCTCTTTAATTAAAGCTTCATTTTTTTACATCCTCGATGAGCACAAGATTTTTCTGACTGTTCTGTTTGATATTTGCTCACCGATCAAAATGTTTTTTATGTTTGTTGTTTATGCTTTTTATTTGGCATGGATGATACATAAACTTGAAAATGTTATTTATTTTTTCTGTATATATTTTGAACCTCCAAGAACATCACATGTTTCCTTCTCCTTTCGCCTGAACCTTCCACAGAGTCCCAAATTCACTAGCTCCTCAATAAACCTTTGGCGAGATTCTTGGTGATTACTTTAGCTCAGGTTTCCTAGAAAACAGAGCTTGAAACAATGACTGATTCTCATGATTTCAACTCTGAGGGAGGATTATACGAGTGAGGAGAAAGGGTTGTGAGCAGGGGAAGAGTACCTGATCACAGTGGCCACTGCTTGGGGTCAGAAACAAGAAGACTCAGTGGGTCAGCTGGGGCATGTGTTTGCTCTCCTGAATGGGGAATCTTTGGACAGGACCAACCACTCGGTTCCTGGAAAATAAGAAGGAGAGAATTTGTCTGCTTAGCTCTTTCCGCTTTCCTGTTTCCCTTTGTATGTTCATTATCTCTCCTCTGTGCTTCGGGGTTGCATCATCTGACACCTGTAGAGGCCACTCAGAAAGCCATATCGCAAACTCTGGAGTATGGTGTTACATCCGGTCTGGAAGTGTCAGGAGATTCTGAGATTTAAATGGGAGAGCTTGTTAGCCTGGTCGTATGTCTGTAGTCCGGCTGGGGCGGGGGTAGTCTCTGTTACTCCGAGGCAGGTAACTGGCCCCAGGCATGAAGACCATGCAGGCTCAGGCCAACTCCATCAGTAACGAAGGCAGCTGAGTTGGAGTGAGTAGCTTAGGGTTCCAGAGGGTGGTGAAGCCAGGGTAATCAGATGATGGTGTTGATGATGATGGCGCTGGTCAAAGTCCAGAAAAATTATAATTAAATGGATGTAGATTTGTTCAAAACATCTTGGAATATTAGAAATAAGGGGCATCCTCTGAAGCTTGAAGGAGAGAGTTAATTCGGGAGAAATGAAAAGGCATATTATTACTTAATACAGTTGGTAGTAAACATGTAAAAATATTACCTTCAGAGGTAATAGCAGCTGAAATTACAAATTGGTTGAAGGCTGATTTAGGTAAGCTCATATTTTATGGAGCCATAATCAGCTACTATGAAGAAACTAAGAGTGTTTAGGGTACTAGCCTTAACCTTTTCAGATTGAGATCACAAAAGACAGCAATGTCCTTTGTGTAATATACTTATTCTCATTTCCAGTGACTGAATCATGTTCTGAATGGGTCATTGGTCTGAGCCAATATAGAGTGTTTTACATACCTCTTTTTATCATTAATATCTATGGTACTTTCAGAGGCTTTTTCTCCTGAGGGAGGTGTGGGGAACTGTGGAGGACGTGTCCCAGTCTTCACCACATCGTGCATTCCTGTAGTGGGATGATGTTCACATTAAGATCTACTCTGCCTCTGTCAATACTCAGTCTATTAGCATTTAATTCTCCTCTGCAAACCAGTGAGGAATTAAATGGGCAATCAATCCACTTGATCTTTGCCTAGTCATTTGAAACACAAATATAAAATACATTAGTTTCATTATGCTCATTCTGAACTCTAATTCTTTGCCTGAATTAATCTCTATACTTAGATTCCTTTCTCTCTGTTTATCTAATCTATCCTCTGAAAGACTTAGAGCAATTCCCATTTCTCCATAAAATCTTCTTTCACCACTTCATTCCTTGTGGCCTTTTGCTGCTTTAAATCATTTGGCATTCATTGTCTTTGTCATAAATACTCCGCTGTACACTGTCTCGAATCACTTGCTAATCGCTCTGTACATAGATGATGCCATTCTAAATGGATTTTAAGCCCTGTTTGGGGTAGGAGTGCAATCTCAGAGTGCCCTTTTGTTCCTGCAGCATCCAGCACCATTCCAGGCACCCAGGTGAGGCTCCATGAGCACTGGCAGAAGGTTGGGCTGGAAATGAGAGGGGCGCATGTGGTGCCACTCAGCCAGACTCCGGGTAGCAGGCAGCTCTCTGTGGCTCCAAGTGAAAATGCTTCCTCATTGCTTTTGGATAATGAAAGCAGTCCTTAATTTTCACTGAGAGTAATAAAAGTTATTGCACCTTTTAGTGGTGCTAACTTACTCCTACTCCTCCTCCTCTATCAAAACATCCTGGTGAATCCGAAAGACCTCCTAATTGATAATAAAGAGAACTTAATCTCCTACCTGATTTTAAAAAGAGAATTTGCCATCCCTGTCTTCTTCTTTTGTTCCACTGGGCAGTGGCTTCTGTTGTAGCCCTTAGCAAAATGCTTCAGGCGATTTACCTCAGATATGGAAATCCATCCTTAATAAGTTCCTCCCAAGCAAAAAAATCTGAGATGATACAGTGGTTAGCCAAAGCAGCACATCAAGCACCCACTCACACCCTCACCAAATCTCAAGGGTCTTCTCCATCTTCTCTCTCGCGGTGAGAATTTTGAGGGAGGGTGTTCATGTGTAGGAAGGGGCAGAGAAAAGACTTGGAATGAGAATAATCTGCATAATTTGGCCTCAGATGTGCTACTGAGCTTCTACAAGCCTCAGTTTCATTATCTTCCAGCTGCATCTTGTGAGGATGAAGTGAGATGAAAATGTGGAAGATGTTTGGGCAGATGAGATAGTGGGAGCTTCACTGACTTCACTCAAGGATCCTATCCAGGATTCCACATTCTGGCTACCTGCTTTCAGCTAATGTATTCGTCCCAGCAGGGAAAAGATGCTGAACTAGCGCCTTGTGCTTCTTAGAAAGAGGAAATGTGGTACACTTGGAAGGAAGAGTCAAGACCTCAGTGGGAAACAGCTCCCTAAACCTTGTGATAGATAATCAGATGTGCACCTGAAAGGCTTCCTCGAAAACATCTCTGCCAGAGAGCAAAATTAAATGCCCTTAAATCAAACCTTTTACACAATAAACCTGTCCCCTTCTAGGCAAGATGGAAATAGATTTGCCATTCTGGGGCTTGATTTCTTTTCCTCTCCTTTCTTTGCTGATCAGCCACTGAATTCTGCCCCCTGCCTGGGGTTAGCTCACAAGTCGATCCTGAGGCCTCCCAAAGGCTTGGATATGCCAATTTCTCACTGCACCGCCAGCCAAGATGTAATCAGTTCATAGAGCCAGGATGGATAAGATTGTAGCTTGAAGTGAATAGCTGCTGTCTGTAGAGAAAATCTTGAAAAGCCTAAACTGCTAGCACAAAGAAAGAGGAGTCTGCAGGCCACCCTGGGGCCCACGGGGTTAGGAATAGAGTAGGAATTGGAGGTAGTCAAATAGGAATGTGAGGTTCTACCTTCCTACATCTGTGATCATCACCTTTGGACCTTGAGTTACGGTTATATGGAGGCTCAGTTGCCTGCTTCATGTGTAAAAAGGAAAAATAGTACCTACCTTTCCTCCTCTATGAGGTTCCTTTGAGGGACTGATGCTCCAAAATATTTTCAAGAGCTCAGTAAACTACGAAAAGTTCTGGGTAATTGTTAAGTATTAATTGCCAAGTGGGGGGGAGGTCCAAAAATTATGATTTGGTGAAATCCCCCCCCTTTTTTTTAATAAACATCTCGACAAGTTTTGTGGAAATTTGCATTGAGTTCCATATTTCCCTCTGTGGTGAAGCTGCCCCCATTTCACAAAGGCTCACTCGGGACCACTAATAATGAATGTGTTCTACTCAGCACACACCGGGTTCCTGACTCCAGGAAACCTCACGGAGGGTGTGTTTCAGCTGGACTCGCCCACAGGGTCAGTTGGCAGGCAGGAGTACACAAGGCAGACCTAGCTGCACTGGGAATTCCCTGGAGTGTTGAGAAGTGCGGGGCTCTGGCGCTGGGGCGGGTACTTCATGGGGCGCTTCAGTCCTGATCACCCCTAGAGAGAAGAAGGTTGAGGCTCCAGAAGGGGCAGGGCAGTAGCAGTTTGATCCTGGCTCATTGACTCAAGGGCTCTTTTCTCTCAGCCTTTTCTATAATTTATTGCCAGCGGCAGCTGAGAAGACCTTTTAGGTCCTAAGCATTTCTGCCTCCAGTTCTTTGAAATAAGGAGGACGATTCCCGTCACCTCCCTTGCGGGAAGGCAGTGGCCTGATGAGTTAGGTAATGTCTGGACAGGACGCTGTCCACTGTGAGGTAAGAAAGAGTATGGGGTGGCCAGATACAGAATCACTGGGCTGTGACATGAGTTGTCAAGTCTCCGAGGGGGGCGTGTAGCCCATGAGCCGAGCTCCGTGGTGTGGGGTGGGAGAGGAAGAGAGAATACAAGTGTCCCCATTTCCCTCCTGAGTCTAGCACCCTTGACCTTACAAGGTGAGGCTCTGCCCTGCTGCCACATCCCAGCAGCAATCAAGTATGTTTGAGCTGCCACTCCTCAGCTCTGATGTCCCCAGAGAGTACAACTAATCAGGTTGACAGGAAGCAAAGACAATTCCACTCTGCGTTTTGTTTCGGGTGGCATCATGCTCTGACTCTGGAAGAACAGGTGAGACGTGGCTCCTGTCACTTACAATCCTGTCTCCCACCCTCTGGCGGTCCCTGGCCATCCACATGAACTGTCTGGGCTTTCTCTCGGTCCCTTGGCGACACAGGGTTTACCCTCACAAGTACCGTGGTGCAGCTCATTTTAACACACTGTTGGCAGGAGGAGAATGGGATTGGCAGACAACAGTAGGGCCCCCATCGATCTCTTTTTAAACTCTGTAATCCCAAAGTGCTGCAGATAGCAACAGCATTTCCTTCTTCAGTGTTGATGTGTTCTGCCCGAGCCAAGAAAGGAAGCTGCCAGTTTTGTGCTAAGTGGGCCTTTCCTTTTCTCACATCAGCACTGACCCTCCTCACAACTCCAGGAGCTCTGTGGTGTTCTGGTATGGGTGGGATCAGCGCTCAGTTTTGGCCTTTGACACAGCTAACCCAACTGCCTGGTCAACTGACACCCCATACCCAGATGATTGCAAGGAACATGAGGAATAGACACTCCATAGCTCCATCTTTTCCTCTAATTTCAGGGGCTCTTGGATCAGCAAATCATGGAACTATAATGTGAGAGCTAATGGAAACTTAAAGAGCTGGGGGAAGGGAAGGAATTGGAAATGGGGCAAAGGTGAACTCTCATGGATCATTTCTTGTGTACTAAGAGCAGTAAAATGCTCTATCACTTGATTTTTACTCTAAACTCCATAAAGTATGAAGGTGGGTAAATAGATATTATTTTATATTAAAATGTGATAGACTCAGAGATCATAACCTAGCCACCATCACACAGCTATCAAAGGACGATTTTTGTTGTTTTGGCAACCAAAACTCGGGTGTGTCTGATTTCATGGGCCACATTCCTCCTCCAAAATAGTCTTTTCTTGTCTTAAAGTTTCTCTGGTACCATCCCTCCATCTGTCTGCCTGTACAGAGAAAACAGATCATTTGTGTATCACTTGCTCAAGTCGCAGAGTTGTTCTTGGGGCCTAACTCCCTCAGTCCTCCCTATAAAGCACCAGCATCCCTCCGCATCCTGTGTAAGGCGGATGCCATTCTGGCAGCATCATCTCTGCATTCATCAAAATCTAAAATCCTTTATCGTCCTTATAAAGCTTACATGTACTTTAGATAGTGTTTCTAACAAGGAAGCAGCAGTAAAAACAGATGAAGGAAAAATAAACTAAACCTGGACCATGGAGTTTTAAATTCACGGTTCTGATTTCTCTTGGGATGGAAATACTCCACGATGGTCAGAGCCTCCATTTCTAAATCTCAGCACAGAGTAGTCTAACACACAAGCAGTGAGAACACATGAGGAAATACTGGTGCTTGCCAGGCTGAGCACAGTTCGGAAGAGAGAGGATGGCCCTGGCTAGAGGTCCGTGATAAGGGGAAGTACCGTGTGCCAGGAAGCGTCTCCCAGGGCGAAGCCTGACAAAGCATATTGCCCAGTCAGCTGGAAGCTCTCTTTCTTGCTGCGGGACTTGCTGCCTGGTTTTCTCCCATCCTTTTCCAGCAGCTCAGACGAAAGCTAAGGCCAATACCAATCCAGTCAGAAAACCTGAGACACAGAGCCTGTGTGAGTGAGATAGGAAGGGTGGAAACTCATTACAGAAGAAAGTGCTGTCTTTTTGCAATGGAAGGCCCTCCCTGTGTCTGGGAGTCATGAATATTGCATCAAAAGAATAAGCTTATTTAAGAGAAGGAAAAAGAAACCCAGAAGCTGGGAGAATTAAATAACTCCTGGGAACTAGCCTTAGGAAGGGTTTTTCAATTTGATTGTGGAAGTAAGTTTCTGTCAGGGTTTTGCCTGTATTTTTAGCTTTGTGTGATCAGATCAAGAAAGCCCCTTCGGGGCACCTGAGGTCAGCAGAAAGCCCTCTCTGACAAGATGCTGGGCAAGTGTCCTCAGAACCAGTGGGGCACCTCAGTGCTTGATTTTCATAGGACTTAATGTGAAACTTGCCAGTGATAAAAACACACCAGGGTGGCTGAGGATGGTTTAAAGTGAGTATCGTTATTGCTGCTCAGCATTTGACTGCTGATGTTCCTCGACTTATGGTGGGTTTATATCCAAATAAATCCATTGTAAATTGAAAATGTTGTGACTCAAAAATGCATTTAATACCACTAATTTACCAAACATCATAGCTTAAGAGACAAGAGTATTGTTTCTTGTTGTAGCTCAGTGCCACTTTCCAGTATTGCAAGAGTATTGTACCGCACATCACTAGACTGAGAAAAGATCAGTGTTCAAAATGCAAAGTGTGATTTCTATTTAATGCACATTGTTTTTGCACTATCATAAAATAAAAAAAAATCATAAATTGAACTATCGTTAACCAAGGTTCATCAATATTTAAATTAAATATCAAGCAAACAAACACACATCTTGAGACCTATCCAGCCCAAAATCTGACACAAGGTCTTTGCAGCTGCTCTGTCATACAGCTCTGAGGCCTGTTCCTGCTTTTTGTGTGTGGTGGAGCAAATGAATATCAGCAAAGCATTACTGCTCTGAATGAGGAGGAATCTGTGCCCTGGATTCTTTGTCCAGTTTTTGAGCCTGAGCCTCTGGTAGAGCGTGCTTCAGGGAGCTTGTCCTCCATATAGGGGAGAGAGGGTGCTTACAACAGGTTCTCCTCAGAGCTGCCCATTTTCTTGCCCTGCTCTTATAGGACTGAGAGGTTGCTTCCGGACAGTCACCCAAGAAGAGGTAGGATGTGAAAGGACGTAGTTGGGGGCAGTTCTGTGTGATATTGGGAAGAACGCAAAGGGGGAGGAAGAGTAATATCAATAGCAACAAAACAGAGGGGGAGGGAAAAGAAAGAAGCGCAGGGACATTAAATTGAGCCCAGAACCAAATCCACATTCTCCCAAGAGTGTGTGAAGTCTTGGGAACGTTGGTCCCCAGAACTCAGCTCATTTCAGCTTTTAGATTGCTGGAAAGGATGAGAGGTTTGGGAGGAAAGAAGGAAAAGAGGGGAAACCTAAATATCTTTTACATTTCTATAGCTTCTTTGAGTTGAGAAGCGCTCTTTAGCCAGAGCCTCCATCCAGAACCTTGTTACCATGGCAACTCACTTGCAGCCTGCAAGGCTGTGACAGGCCACTCTGGAGCTCATGCTGCTGAACCAGAACATGTTACAGGCGAAAGTTTTGTTTCCTGGATTATTAGCATTAAACATATACACATAGATGTATGTAGCAATCTATCGGTTCAGTAGCAAATGCTGTTTTTCTTGGCATTAAGCATGAATTCTGTGCATTTCTGGAGCATGTATGAGGCTCTAGCACTGTGTAGGTGCTGGGATATAAGAGTGCATAGCACATAGTCACTGGTGTGGACAAAGGTACTTTCTGTAACACTGCCCAAGGAACAAAGTGACTGCACCGTGGTGTTTGGTGAGCAGAGGAGAGTGAAGCTAACTTCAGCAGGGCCCAAGAAGGCTTCCCAGGGAAGATGACATTCAAGAACCAACAAAAAGGACTGAGTAGGAGTTTTCTAGGTAGAGAATATAAGGGGAAAGAAAGTCCTACATGAATAACTCTATTAAGCAGAAAAGGAACCAGTTATGAATTTGTTTCCTGACTTGTTCTCTAGAGTCCCCCGCATTGATCTCCCCACCCCAACTCTTAGAGGTCTTTGTTCAACGTCGCCACTTTTGGATGTTTTCGGTCTGTGGCCCAGCAGCATTTCCCAAGCCCTCATGGAGGCTCTTACCTATCTATATACCTGTTTTGAGGGCCAAATGCATTTTCCACAGTAAGTGGAAATGTAACTTTGGCAAGCCCAGCGCTATAGGGCCTAGAATGTGGCCAGGGGGCCTATCTTTAAAGACAACTTGTAATTAAATTTTAAAGTGGACTTTGGTTTGGGGATTAGAACACGTTTTTCCCATGAAATCCCCACCATTTAGTTTGGCTCTTTATGTAATAACTTTTTAGAAGAGAGACATACCTGCTCTGAACTACCGTAGTGGTCTTTAACTTGCTGCTTTCTTTATGCTCCTAGGGATGTATTAATTTGCATGCTGACACCCAGAATATAAAGATACGTTGCGTCTCACAGAGCACTGGAGAGTAAGACCCACCTCAGAAATGTTCCACAGAGCCCCCTAGGACCAATGCCAGTCATCCTGTGAATGCTCTGTGCATATTAATTGGTGATAATTGGAAAATAACACCCATCATCCTTAAAGCAGAAAACTGCGGCAACTGGTTGAGTACTTTCATGCAGAAACTGTTTTTATTACTTAGATTCACTAAATAGATTGTCAATATCACAATATTACTACACACACACGCACGCGCGCATACACACACACACATTCATTCTCATTCATCCAACAGCTATGTTTAAGGCACAGTGGTGAGGATATAAATATGAAAAGAGAACAAGTCTTATTTTCAAGCATCTTACAATTTACTGTGTTTGGAGAAAGGAGGGTGGAGAGGTATAAATAAATATGATACAAAGCAGAATGAAGCAGTTGCTATGTATACAAATATATATATAACCTAGCACTGTGCCTCACACATAACACATTTTATAAGTGTAAAATGATTGATAGGATAAATAAACATGTTGTAAACAAGCAGAGAAGAAATAATTCATTTTGATGGTTGTCCAGGGATTGCCAGAAAGAAAAGCTTTATAGAAAAAGTAACTTTTATGTAGAATTTCAAAGGTCAATGGATATTTTAGTAGGCATAAGGAGAAAGACAGTTCAGGCTAAGAAAACAGCTCTGGCAAAGGCGAGGATGTGGGAAATCACAGAGTATGCCTGGTGAACGGTCTAGTGAAGAAAACAGTGAAACTCAACCCTTGATTTTGGAGAATCTTGAATGGCATGTTAAGCAATTTGGACTTATTTGGGGGGTGGGCTATGAGTAGCCATTAGAGATGTTTGAGGAAGGAGTTGGTGCAATTGTGTTATCGTTTATTGTATGTACAGTCCCAGAGAATGTAAGTTCCTCAGGGTGAGGCATTTTGTCTGCTTCATTTGTTCAAATGTCCCAAGCTTACCCCAGTGAGTGCCACACAGTAGATTCTAATAGATAGTGCTGGATGGGATCCCTGTGGGGCCTTAGGAATTTATTCCTGCAGCTGATGTAAGGATTAGAAACAGGAAGAACTTCCGGCAGGAGATTCAAGGTGGAAAATGATTCTAGTAGCTCAAGAGAATGCTCAGGAGAGAGAAAAGATGGGGGCGATCCTGAGAAAGGAAAGGAAGAAGGCAAAAGGGAAGACTGAGGAAAGCACCAAAGGACTGGCCGCCAAGTGCGCATGGGGCTGAGCATCCATTCTGCTTCTTGTTGCATAAAAATGAACAGTGCACAGGACTGCCGTTGACCAAGCACAGAACTTCACAGAGTTGCTACTTAGTGAGGGCAGGAAGGTCGGAGAAGGGGGAGTTAATGGCTTTGCTTTTAGAAAGGTTCAATTTGAGACATTCCTGTGCATGCTCTTAGGGAAGATTTGAGAATAGATCTCCTGTAGGTGTCTTGCTGGGACACAGTACTAGAGCGCAGGACTCCAGGGTCATTAGGAGGGAGGTGATAATTCAAGTGCAGAATAGGAAGCCTAGATCTCTGGGGAGGAATGAAGAGCTAGACTCACAGGTAAAGGCTTGTGTTTAATACATAGGAAATTGAAGAGCCTGAAAAGTGGTAGGAAAGGCAGGATTAAAATTAGGACCACAGAGGGTCCAAGAAGTCACAGAGATTTTCTGATGGAGAGTGCTTGACAGTTAGGGTGGAGTGTCAGCTTGCTTGGCTCTAGGATTTGCCCAGGGGAAGCAGTGGAGCATGGTTTCAAGAGAGTTTGGGTGATCATGGAGATGTGACAATTGGAATCCATGTCCGGTTCCTCACCCCTTCTTCCTCTCTGGCACTGTTCCCTTGCTCTGCTTTCCAGCCACTATGAACTAAATAGCTTTGCTCGTCATGTACTTCCACCAAGATGTTAGTGTCTTGGAGCCCACTCATTATGGACTGAAGCCCCCAGTTCATGAGCCCAGTTAAACTTCTCCCCCTTTAAATTGTGAGTGTCAGATATTGTGTCTCATCAGTGAGAAAGCTGCCTAATACAGGGTGGGATGAGAAGAACTCAGGATGGTCAGAAATCAAGTAAAGCCTGGATAGAGCCACTGGATTAGAGAGTCATGAGGTCCTAGTCATTTCAGTGCAGTGGTGGAGGCAGAAGACATGATTGTTACAAGTGTTAGAGGAGAAAATAAGAGAACACAAGTATAGACTGCTTCTTTAAGAAGTTTGGGAAAAAAGAACAAAAAGACACAATAGAGTTTAACTCTAGGGAAATCATAGTTAATGGAACACATTTAATGTTTTTAAGAAGGGGAATATGTTTGTGAGCTAATGGGAAGGAAACTGTTACCTAAAGATTTAATAATAAACTGTTAGTTGTTTCTCTAATGTAGGAAAAAAAAGTGTTTTCAGTCTGAGTAAAGAAGCGTTAGGAAGCCTTTGCTTTCGTTGATGTAAAATAGTACATTTGGGCACAATTTGAATACAGTAGTGTCAAACACAATCCATTAAGGTGACGTTTAGGCTTGCTGATAATCATTTTGGAGGTCTCAGATTTTTTTCTATGGGAAGAAGATTCTTTTCTTTAATTCTGTGAGCTCAAAGAGGTGCTGATGGCACCGTCTGCCTTCCCACCCATCCTAGGGATGGCTGTGTAGTCCTGAGCAGTGTGAAATCAGGTGGAGTGAGAACCTGATAGTCCTAGAATTTGAGTTTCATGATAATGTCAGGAATCCTGGATGTTGTGATACCTTAGAAGTTGGTTGGCTCTTTCACCTTATCTTCTAGAAAATTCATCGTATAGAGATCTATAGCATATTAAACAATGTAAAGGTACCTAGTAAAATATTCAACGTAAAATCCAGGTTGCAATCTTTATGTAGTAGGATACGAGTTTTGTGAAGTTGAAGGCTGCACTTGGAGATATATCTACATAGGAAAAGACCAGAAAGATTATTATACCCCAGAAATGCTAATAGTAGTTATTTATAGTGATGGGCTATGAAAGATTATTATTTTCTGCTTTGTATTTTTGTGAACTTGTCAAGTTTCATATAATGAGCATACATTATTTTTATAATCATAAAATTACTAAAATCTGAACTTTGGAAATACCACAAAAGTGTAATTGTACATGTTTTCTCTCATATCTGCCTTTCCATTTCATTTTCACTGGGAGTAGGATTTGGGAGGACTAATTTTATAACTCCGAGGGTTCTGTGTTCACAACCAAACCTCAGAATGGATCAGAACCGGCTCTCTTTGGACTGGAGACTTGAGCAGATGGGAGCCATCTTGTCTACCCAGTAGGGATATCCCTGGGGTGATGTGCACAATGGTGCTCCCCCTCGTCAGCCAGAAAGGGAGGGGCTGTCTTTAAAATAAAAAGAAATTTTTTTAAAAAAACCTCTCCTTTTCCTGCTTCCTTTCCCTCTCCTCTCCCTCTTCTCTTCCCTCCCTTATCTCTCACCCCTATTCTTCCTACTCTTACCCCTTTCCTCTTTAGCCCTAATCCCTTTCCTCCTCTGGCTGGCACTGCTTCTCCTAATGATCCAGTGCTCTATTGTGCTTTGAATTACATGCATTGGAGGATGAAGAAACAGCTTGGAAAAATCCATGGGCATCCCTAACAAAATGCACCAGGAATCAGAGGAGAGGAAACTTGAGCATTTTGACTGTGGCCCCCCCGAATCAGGAGACTTAAAAATTGATTTAAAAAAAAGGTATATCTGTGGTAATGGTACTGTTGTTCACTGTGAGTGTGGTAGCGGATACACAAACCCCATATGTATGGTAAAATTGCATAGGACTACGAACTGGGGACTTAGGAATAAGATGGATGGATGATGTTGGTGTCCATATTCTACTTGTGATATTGGTTATAGTTCCAAAAGATGTCACCACTGGAGAAAGCCAGGTAAAAGATACATGGTATACTTTTATATTACTTCTTTAACTGCATATAATTCTATAATTATCTCAAAATAAAATGTTTAATTAAAAAATAGGTGTTAAAAGTATAAGTTTTTTTCAGACATAAGGACTTTAAAAATAGATATTTTAATCTCATCAGAGATCAACAAGAAGATATAGTGGTGTGCCACATAACAATGTTTCAGTCAGTGACAGATGGCAGATATAATGGTGGTCATCCTAGAAGATCATATGACCAGTGATGTTGTGGCTATATTAGTTCTTGTAAATTCACCCCCTGAAGTTCTGTCCATCACCCTGTAATGGAACTGACTAACAGTGCACGTGTATGTTTAAGATATTCATGTCATGTAATTCCGTTGCCCATGTGGCTCAGGATTCTGCTCTGCTAGTAAAAACAAAACTATCTATTAAGAAATGATTATCTATTAGATACTATGGTAACTAGGCACCCTATGTGCATTATTCTCTCTTAATCAGTTTATCAGACTCCTGAAAGGTATTATCATCCTCATTTGACAGACAAGGAAATGGAGACTCACCAACGTTAAGTAATTTACCCAGGCCTGCCCAGCTAGTAATTGCCTATCGAGCAAGCAGTGCAGGTGGTCTAACTTTAGAGCATGCACACATAACCTGTGTGCTATACTCCATACCTGTTCTGTTGTGCAACATATTTGCCTTGGATGATATCTAACTCAGATAGGTAGAGGTGTCCTCCTAGCCTTCATATTTTTCCACTGTTCCTTTGAGGCTTGTCCTCCTATGAGTTAATCTAAATACTACAGTTAGTTACAGGACCAATTTTACCTTGCCTAGTCGATCAAGTTCACTCCCTGGTACATAAAGATGTATATCTTTTAACATCGAACTACTCCTTACTTAGGTGGGGCCTTTCTGTATAACCTGTTCATACAGGCCATGGGATGAGCTGCAGGTGAATGTTTGGGCCAGCAAGTGTAATCAGGTTGAAAGAGCTGAAAAACTGATGATCTGGGCGGAACTGAGCCCCTGGAACCAGGGCAGCAGTTGAGAAGGTGCCTTGTAAGTGGGAGCAGAGAGTAGCCTAAACCAAAAAGTGCGCTGGAAAGGGGAAGACCAAAAGGTAAGGACCAAAACAATACTGGCTCAAGCCCTGGCACAATTCATGGAAAAGGGTTGGTGGCAGATGAAGGAACAGAGAAGGAACAGAGGAAGGAATAGGTCCAAGGTCAAGGGGATGACAGTATTGAGGACAATTTCTCCACAGCTCCAGGGTTCATATATGCGCCTCCCACGAGAAGCACCTGGCTGTAGGAGGTGGACAGCAGCACACATTACGCAGCTGATCCTGGTTCCAAGTTGTTGTGAGACTTTTAAGCAATGAACCTCGAATGACTTAGTATTATATGTGATTATTTATGATTTGGGGGATACAGTGGGCTCCTTTCTGCTATACGGGAGCTGGAAATAACCTTAGGTGCTTATGGCAAGTTTGGAGCAAGTGGGGTGATGATGAGTTACTGCTCCCCATCTTCCCGTGGTGAATTGACTGCCCCTATGTAGCGCTGAACTTGAACTCCTTGAGATAAAGAGGCAATTTCCTAGTGGTTGCTGGAAGACACTGAGCATGTGCAGAGAGGCTGGAGAGTCCGGGGCTGCTGACCTCATGCAAGTCGGCTTGGTTTACGCTTATGTGTCTTTTCATGGAGTACTTTGTTCAGGGTTGGAAAAGAATTGGTCGGCTAGTTAAAGTTAGCGCTACAAAGATTGCCTTGCAGGGAAAATGAAAGAGAACTTTCACAACCCGTCACAGGGGAGAGAGGTCATTGCAGAGGGAGGAGCAGGAGATGATGTGGGAAAAAAATAACGAGAAGAGCAGTGGCATGATAACAGACTGCCTCAAAAAAGGGAAGGGAGGAAAGGATTCTGGGCTGCTCTGGGACTGTCTAAGCTGTGTGAAAGGTGCAGATAAAAGAGCGCGACCATCTTATTAGAATCGGGGGAAGGCTGCACTACATGCTTTTCTTCCCCACCTCCTTTCCTAGGTGCTAAAATCTCCAACCTGAGGCCACTGGGGATGTGAGATGAAGAAAAAAGAGATGCCTATTTTGGAAGGAGCAAAATCCACTCATTGTGGCAATATTGATGAAGTGCAGAAAGCTTTATTTGAAGCTGTTTCCCCCATCAGACCTCATTACCCACATCTGCCTTTGAGTTAGGTTCCCAGTTAGGCTGTTGCCTGGTTGCCCCCACCACTGTTCAGTGTGGGCCAAATGCAGAGGGTCCTCTAGGAACTCCTCCCTGGTGAATACCCTGGTTTCAGCTTGGTGCTTGGAAGAAGAGAGGCAGGGAGAGGAGAACAGTCCTGGAAACAGCTGGTGTGTGTGCCATCAACGTATTTCCTCTTACTTTGATGTGAAGAATTCAATGCACAAAAGCCACTGTCAACTGCAAAAATATGGTAATAAATATATTTTTTTTCCTGCTGAAGCAAAGCAATTACTGCAGACCATGCAAACACCTAAGTGACCCCAGTGGTAACCAGGGCAATTTGCTGTGAATTTGGTTTCCACCGAAATAGCGCAATGTTGCGTGAAGCCAGCCTTGAAGCAGGATTGCAGACGTGGAGGAGGGTCGCTTGCCATTCAGCTCTGACAAGGACACCATCTGAAACTTTGGAGCAAGAGAGGGAGGTGGGAGAAAGGAGTGAAATGCAAAGTGGAGCCCTGGGACACTGCAAAGGGCTGCTGAGCCCTACAGAGTCACCTTGCAGGTGGAATCATGATCACATGAAGGATTGCTGCACCCTCTAAGATCATAAGCAACAAGTCAAATTTCTGCCTTAGAAAATGGGGCTGCTTATTCTTGCTGTAGAATTTTTCCTGTACCCAGCAGTTGTCCAAAAAGTTTGCCAAACTGAGGTGAGGACTGGAGGCAATGAACAGCTAGCACACCTAAGTTCCTGTCTTTGATGAGCCTCCACTCTATTTCTTAGCAACTATATCACAGACAGTGCCCACCTTACCAGTTAGAACAATAATGGAATTGTAGAAAGCACACAATCTGCACTGAAACCATCTAGGCTGACCCCTGTAGGACTTGGCTTGTGAATACTTGCATCTTTTCCACTATGAAGAGGCATCTGCAGGCTAGCACCATTAGAATTGCTAGGAACTTGTTGGAAATGCAGAGTCTAAGGCTCCACCGAGACCTGATGAGTCAGACATGCATTATAACAAGATCCCAGCTGATTCCTGTGCACGTTAAAACCTGAGGAGCTGCCTTAGGTGACATCAGGTTTGCTTGTCTCAGTTGGCATTCCTGTGGAAGAAAGGCTTTCCGTAAAAATTAACCCTAGAGTTAGATCTCAGCTGCATTACTTAGTAAAGTCAATCAAGAAAGCTGAGTCAGGGCTGGGGATTTAGCTCAGTGATTAGAGTGCTTGCCTTGCAAGCACAAGGGCCTGAGTTCGATCCCCAGCACCACACAAAAAAAAAAAAAAAAAAAAAAAAAAAAAAAAAAAAAAAAAAAAAAAAAAAAAAAAAAAAAAAAAAAAAAAAAAAAAAAACCAAAAAAACAAAACAAAAAAACAAAAAAGAAAGCTGAGTCGATCAAGACACTCTAGCCCTATCTGAGACTCAGTTTCTCTGTTGTGAAATTCTAACACCACAGTGGTTGTGAGAATTCAATGGGCTAATGGATGTTGAGTGTCTGGCAAAGACAAGAGCTTAACAACGTTTATTCTCACTAATATTAAGTCTTGTTGTTAAAGGACCCATGAATAAAATACCCTGCCCCTGTCCCCAGTAGGCCGGCTTTACGGGAACCAGTGATTTGGAGAGTTGGGGGAGAGCTACACAGAATTTCACTTTGCTTGGTCATTCTTGCCTCTCTTAAACTCAGCCAGGCTTGCTCAGCAATCTGTTTTAAAATCATGTCTACTTCATAATTAAAGGAAGGATACTGGCTTATTTCTTGGTCTCCGAACATTAGAGGTAACTGAGAACTGGACCTTTTACATTTCTTTTCTCCGAAGTGGACTCCGAAGCAACTGCCTGGGCTGTGACTTTACACAATCTTGGATGGACACTCGACTCTGCAATTACTAGTGTGTGGCTTGGGTGCAGTTGTCTAATCTCTTTGAAACTTTGTTTCCTTATCTAGAAAATGGAGCTGGTAAATCCTCTGTGAGACAAGGTCACTGAAAAATAAATGAAAAGGTACAGTGTTCATCTGAAGGGACAGAACGTTATGTGTAGTAGGGCCTTCGTGCACACACACACACACACACACACACACACACACACACACATGCACACACACACACATATTTCCTTTCCCTTTTTATCTGGCAATAACTCTAATCTTCTCTTGAGTTAATTAAACTAATACTTGTTCTAGAGCATCACTGGAAAAGGCAGGTTTATGTATCAGGGACACACACATAATATTTGATTATCTTTCACTCACTGGCCACTTCAGAATCAGAGTTAATGTTATGTTAGACACTCTAGCCCAAGTAGTATGATGATATATAGGTCTTATGACTCACTTTAATAAATTAACTTTGAAATATTACCTATTTTTACACTTAGGAACTCATTCTCACTTACTCCTTCTTTGATCTTTATTACTTATTTAAAGGTCTCTTTGTAGGTTATCTTTCCTCTCTAGGTCTTGTTCTGGCTTCTGGCCAAAAGCAATAAAATTCTAACCTGGTAAAATTCCTGTTAATAATTTTTCACATGTTATGTTAGTTCATATTTACCCATCAAAAGACTGTACATCAGTGAGAAAAAATTGAATATTAATGTGTTTTATTGGTGGGTAAGTAAGTTAGGGAAAAATGCAGAAGGGACAGCAAAGGATGAGTGAACGATGTAAGTAGTAGAAGAGGAAAATATTCATAAGTATAATTAAAGATGAAAAATCCCTTGAGCTGAACTTTGCAAGAAAGTGAAATAATCAGTGAGTTTTGGAAACTTGTCTGAACTATCCATTCCAGTAGAGGAAGTCAGAAAGATGAAAGCTTCTCTATCCAAAGTAGCAATGCAGTGGAGAGAATCAGAGACCATTAGAAAAAGAAAGACCTGTGAGAGATGTTTAGTTTGTCTTCTTCATTGTGAGACATGCTAACATGTAGAAATGCCAGACAGATGAAATGCCAGACAGACTTTTACTTTTAAACAATGGTAGAGGAGGATAGTCCATGGTATCTTGATTCCAACCAGCTTTCCAGTAAGAGTTTCTAGCCACTGAGAGCTTGTCCTGAAATCTCAGCTAACATGTTTCTTGTTCAACACTTAATTTAATAGACAGCATACTGCCAAGGGTTAGAGTTTGAAAATGCCATCCTAGGCCATTCCTACATTCAGTGCAGCCTGGAGTTGTCTGTCTCTTCAGATACTGTGTGAGCGTGAATGTGTATATGTGTGAAACTTTCAAACCACTTTGAAAGTTTTATCAGGTAGATCTCAAAATCTTCTAACAATTTGTCACACATGTAGCGTCAGTGATTTTTATGAACACTCTCCTTGTGAGTATTTCAGTTTCTGCACTATTCCTTGGGCAAATGATTTTCCTAGGTTTACTGTTTATTTTCTGCAAACTTCAAATAGATTCTTCTAATTTTGGCATTCCAGTTTTCAAAAACCAATATCCATAATTTAATGAAGTTTGATTTTATCTAGTCTCAATTTAATTCTATCAAGCTGAGGAGGCTTGACATCCACTAGATAGAGGGATATATAGATATGGATATATAGACATTTCTTTCCCAGATGTTCTTTGGAAACAACTCTGCATTCTGTTGAACTTATTTCTATTTTCCTATGTGCTGATCTGTCTTCCAGCTCACTTTTTTCTACCTAACCACAAAGTTGGAGTTCTTTAGGACTCAGTCCATGACATGTATTTTTTTTTTTTCCTGTCTGTAACCTTTATTTGATCTGACCCACTCTTTTGGTTTCTGTTGCTGTCTAAATGCCAACTGCTGAATTTTCAAGTCTTTTTTTTTTTTTTAGCTTGAGAATCTTGTATTTGTATATTTGGTTGTTGACTATGAGCACTTACATTTGAATTAATCAGTTTCACATTACTACAACAAAATATCTGAGGCAACTAACTGAGAAAGAGAACAGACTTATTTAGCTCACAGTTTTAGAGGTTCAGAGGCATGATGGTGCCTGCCTTGGCTCAATTCTGATATGGGTGGCAGAAGATGGCCCATCATGGCAGAATTTGTAGAAGGTGGATGCTCACATCTCAAGCTGGAAGCACAGAGAGACGTCTTCCAATCTCCTTCTGCACCCAGCAACCTAAGGACTTCTGGCAAGGCCCAACTCCCAAAGGTGTGACTGTCTCCCAGTAACCACCCAGGGGACCAAGCCTTTACGTATGGACCTTTGGGGGACACTTAAATTACACCCAAGCCACTGCAGTATATTTTACAGGCAGGAAGTTGGTATGTGCTAAAGTGGACTTACTGTTTTTTTTCTTTGACTTCCATACTTTTTCTTTCTGTTTCCCTACATTAATTAAATCACTCCACCCATAATCACCAAGTGTTGAAGCATCCCAGGTACCCACTGTCAGATGAATGGACAAACACAACATAGTGCATTCATACAGTGGAGTAGTATTCAGCCTTCAAAATCAAGGAGCTTATGACACATGCTGCAACATGGATAAAGCTTGAAGACATAATCCTAAGTGAATAAAGTAGTAACAAAATAGGAAATAGTGTATAATCCCACTTATGGTGGGTGTACGCAATTGACATTCTGTCAAACACAGAGAGGCAAAAATTAAATGTCAGTTGCTAGATATTGGCCAAGAATTAGTGTTTAACTGCAACAAAAGTTCAGTTGGGGAAGATCGGTGGTGGGTGGTGGCGATGACTGTACAACAGTGTGAATGTACTTAGTGCCTCTGGACTGTACACTTAACAGTGGCCCGAATGATAAAGTTTATGTTATGTGTATTCAACTAACATAAAAAGAAAAGACCAGAAAATTGAGGGAACATATGAAAAGAGTCCATGGAGAGAAAACTTCCCAAACACAGAATATGAAACATGCTGTAGAACTAACGATGAAATAAAAACATGACAAAGGGAGGAAGGAGGGAGGTATTATTGTGGAATAAAACAGAATAAAGAAATAAAAGTAAATAAATTGAAAAAATAAGCAAATGGCACTACCTGTCACCTTGGCACTCACATCAGGCAGCTAGAAGTCATACTTGAATATTCTTGCCTTATATATTCATACATGTTTGCATGTCTGCCCTGCTTATAGGAAATCTCCTGGGTCTTGATTTAGTAGTAAGAAAACTTAAAAGATGTTGGATAAGGGAGATCTTTTTGTTTTAGAATTGAAAAGAAGGCTTTTCAAAGATGGTAGGACATTCTAAGAGCCTGGAATGCTGGGTGACATGAAGTCAGCTAAGAAGTGATTGTTGGAATCGAGACTCTAGATGGAGGGATGCAATGAGAAATGCTGAGGTGTGGTGGAAGGAAGCTTGATGCATGAGTGGCACTGATGGATAGAGAGCTGCAGGGAAACATTCAGCCTGACCTGTCTGGGCGCACTGACTTCTTGTTGAAGTGGGTCCTCTGGAGTGGTGTGTGCCACACTCCATTCTGTTGGAGGCATTTTTTTGCTTTGTAGGTAAGTTGGTGTGTGTACACATTTGATGTTCTGTAATGTGGGAGACTCGAGAAGAAATTTGACCAAATCTAATTGTGGTAGTTTCTGGAAAATAGAGGTCATGCTATGCAAAGAAAGGCAGAAGTGAACCAGATGATGATTATGAAAGGATGAGTCTTACAGGGAAACAAGTAACTTATTTAATCAGTTTTGCAATGCAGGAAGAGAGGGAGAGAGACCATTTTCAAGCAATGTCTTATATTCCAAGGCTACTTCTCAGATGCAAACCAGCTAAGCATCCAAAGGGATATCACTGATAGACGACACAAATAACGCACACTGGGCAGATGAAGAACCTGGACAGAAATGCTGTGGAATCTCCATTTTGAGAACTAGAATTCTGTAACCAGTGAGGGGGCAGCTTACTTTCAAAGAATATTTTCTGTTATGTGGTGAGACATCAGCCCTTGGTCAAACTGATTGCAGCTCTTTTCTATCTGGATCATTCTTTTAAGTCACCTCTTTAGTAACAGGTTATTGCTTTCCATCCTTTTTTTTTTTTATTATTTGAAGGAATAGTTTGTCTAAAACCATCATTCAGAGCCCCAACAGAAAACTGGTAATACGCTGTAATTGAGTATTATGGAGAGGGTTATTGAGGAATTGTTAAAAAGGAAGGCAGGGCCTTTCACGATGGGAATGTGGCAGCTTCCTTCTGCCTGAAGGGGAAGAAAGCAGCAGTTCCTGGATCCCAGTGTGGGGTTGCAGAGAGGGACACAGCCAACCCGAGGCCAACTCATACGGGGAATCTCAGTCTTTCATCCCTCTGCCTTCCTGGAGCCAGAATGAAGTGGGATGGGAATGGAGCCATGAGAATTCCACAGCAGTGAGCACTGAGCAAGGAGAGCAAACCTGGGTGCTGGGTCTGGTGCAGAAAACAGAAGATCCTTTCTGGGTGTCCACATAGGTGTCTTGCCATCTCCACTTCAGTGTCACCACATGTATCCTGGTTTTTTGAAAAAAAAAACTTCCTTTTCCTTATTCTGGTTTCATATTCTTTGTATTATTTATTCATTTGAAGCTTAAAAACAAGGATATTTTGTCACCAAGTCAGGCCCACTCAGAAACAGCACAATCCTAATGTACTCAGAAATAACTGGGCCTAAGGTTATTCCTAACGCTCATTAGGATTTGGTCAGTTTGGGGAGACTCTTCACTTCTGATGGGCTCACAAGTGCTCCCCATGCAGCTGATCTGTGGGACAAATTTGAAGAGCAAAGCTTTGAACCACTTGAAAACAGTCATTAGATAAACATCCAGCTGCCCCAAATTAGATAGATGAGATAGTGAGAGGACCTACCTTTGGGTCCCATGGACCACTGTCTGCTACTTAATTATGTCTTGGCTTTGCCCCTGGTTCCCAGAATTCAGGCATGCCATATACTTCTCCAAGCCTCAACATCTCTGCCTTCTGTGTGTGATTTCACACTGCTGTCTCCCTGCTCTAGAGAAGGAATGAAGGTAGCATCTTACCATGCTTATCTTCTGGGAACAATGTCTTAGAAGTCTTCCTGTCTCTCTGCTTCACTGTTGCTGTCCTCTGTTTGAACACTGTTTAGCTTGATGCTTATCCGAACCAAGTGGGCTGCTGATGTTTGGTGATAGTCTTGGTGAGTTGCAGCCAGTGAGGAGTCTATAACTATGGCTAAGCTTCCTTTTAACAAGGCAAATTATTGCTGACTAAAACTTTTGGAAATCTTAACATATCCTTCTGTTTATTCCTCAACAGAATTTCAGCAAAACTTAGAAAATAAGTGACTAGTCTATCAGTGGCTTAAGGCTCCACAAATAGTGAGAAAAGTATAGGAGAGGGAGGAGGACTTATTCCTCCAGACTTTGTATTACACAGTCAACTGCAGTGAAGCTCTGAAAGCTACCTGGGGGATTTACAAATTAGGATGCAAGAGAGCGGACTTTGGGATAACTGTGGATGTCGCCAGATGTTGGGTTCATAGGCTGAGACAGCATTGAGGCAAATGGAGTCGAGAACACTGGAAGCTAAGTTAGAGAAGAGGAATCGAATGGATGGATTTGGGCAGAGCAACACCAGTTGAGAAAATAGCAATTTTGACCTAAATAATATAAAAATCTTATTTGTGGAGTCTTACAATATGGCCAGTTCTCTATACATATTCTTTCAGATCCTCCTCACACCTCCTGTGAAGAACAGCATGATGATGAAGAATTCTGACTCTAAATGAGATCGTGTGACCCAAATCTGGTGTGTGCATCAATTCTGGTAACGAGGCTGTGGAAGCTGTTTGCCTTTCTGTGCTGCATGTTCTTTATTCAGTGAAATAGTCATGAACAACCTCACAGAATTGTCTTGAATAAAGGAGTTGATATGAGAAAATTACCTAAGACCATGTCGGGATACGCCACTTCTCAATCCCTGCTAATAATGATAATTATCATCCAACCAGGGTTACTTCCTATGTAAATATAAACTTTTTTCCTGCTTGAAACTGTGTTTTTCTCTTCTAGCTTGGTGAAAATAACAATGGAATGACCAAGTTTATTTATGGAGGGTGTGTGTGTGTGTGTGTGTGTGTGTGTATCTTAATATTGTTGAAATATACACAGGATATTTTCCATTTATGTTCCCAGTATACTAAGCATCTGTCTGGAAAGGTATATGGGCAAAACAGATTTGGAGCTGTAGAACATTTTGCTCCTGATTCTTTGGTGACTCTGAGGGGAGCAAGAAGATGCTATTAAAGTAGAGGAAATCTGTGCTTTCAATAGTACATAAAGTCTCTCAGTTCCTGGCATAGATCTCCTTGGGGAATGAAAAGGAACTAAACTCTCTTAAGGAACCATTTGCCCTTGAATCTGGAAGGTATTTCAGGTGTGTTCTGTGAGAGTCAAAATGTAATTATTACCGAGTATCCAGTGTTACGTCAAGTATCGGCTAAATCCCATACAAGCATATTATTTAATCTCTTCTCACTCTTTTGTGGTAGCTGAGTGTTGTCCCATAATCCCTCATCAGTGAGGAAATGATGGGCCTAGCATTCCTAAGTGACTCACTGTTCAGGGACAAGCCGTGGGTGGGAGAGAGAACCTCGTTCGACTCCCTAGCTGGTGAGTATCCGTTTGGTCTATTAACTCTGGGAGCCAGGCTAAGTAGTTGTACAGGAATGCCATTTGTGAAAAGAGAAACTCATTTCAAAAGGACACTTGACTAAAGGTTGCGGTGATTGAGAAGGGATAAAGATAATGCCCGGGGTGTATGATTGCACAGTTGCGGAGCTGGGGAAGATATGAACGTCATCTCATCTAAATCTTTTCATCTCAGAGCTCAAGAAGGAAGGATCTAGACTTCAAGGTCACTTGCAGTCAATGTCAGAACTGAGGCAAGAACCTGTAGTTGGGCTATCATTCATTCTGCTCTTTTACTTTTCCCACAAAGTGCAGTTGCTTTAGCTGGGAATGAAAGACTATGAGTCTGTGGCAATCTGTTAGCAGGAAATAGTTAAACAGGGATAAGTGTGCTTTCTAAATTATTGAAATCATTTATTGATGCCGAGACACTGTTTGTGAACATATGTAAGGAATATTAATAAATATCATGTCTTACTGAAGCTCTTCCTTACTGACTTCCACGTCACAACATAAACATGTGTGGCCTGATGAAACGTGGCTTTATCTTAGTAGCATTATGAATAAATTATTAAGTACTTACACTCTTTTTTTACTGCAGTAATTTACTAGTTTGGTTTTTTAAAAAATCAAACCTTCCATGGGACTGTAATTAGAAGTAAAGGGATGTGCAGCAATTTTTTAGTCAAAATCCTCAGGAGATTCATAAAGAATGGCCGAAACTCAGACTAAAGAATATGCTGTGTTTACTGAGGGGCTCCTGTTTGGTGAAAATGGCTTTCAAGGGGCCTGTAAGCTCTGTGCTTGCTTCAGTAACATTCTGAGTGTGGCTGAGGTCTGTGCTGTAGAGAGGTTGCCCAGTGCGGCTGCCATACTGTGCGTCATAGCATGTCAGCAGCTGTCGCCCAAGCCGAGGCCTCTTGTTTTTCTGCATCAGCCATGTCTAAAACAAACCTGGTCCACAGCAGAGCCTCCACGAATGTATGCTGGGTGAGTAACTGCACTGTGAGATCTAGTCTCTGATGCTAAAGCGACATCATGGCTTGGATTTTTCACTGAGTGGGCCAGGGATCTGCTCAGAGCTAGTATACACTGAGTAAAAAGAGACAGGGGAACCCAGTTTGATGAGCAAGGGCTCTTGTGTCAGCCAGATCTATACTTTACTGATGGTTTTGTCTCCTACTGTCTTAGGCAAGTTACTTTGTCACTTTGACTGTCATTTCTTTAAAAATGAGAATACCTACTTTTTAGTAGTTTATTTGAGAATTGTGCAATAAGCATGTAAAACAACCTAACTGGGGTCTGAGAGGTTGTTCCTATTCGCTTCTGCTTGACACCAGATGAAAGCCTTAGATTGGGATGTCACTCAATCAAGTGTCCACTATTAAGTTTCATTTATCTATTGTTTTTCTGTATTTGTGTAATCATTGAGTATCTGCTGCCCCATATCTACAGCTCACTGTATCTTCTCTGTGCTCATGTTAAATCCAGTTTAGATCAGAGAGTCTGTGGATACTCTTACTTTACCAGCTTCCCTCTGGTGTGGCTTCAGTCCGTTCGCCCATGCCCTGTCCTGCTAACCCCGGCTAAGTCCAGAGGAAAGGTGTCTATCTTGGAAATTTGTATGCAAGGGCAAGGCTGACTCTAGATCTTCTTTGGCTTGACACATTTTACTCCAAGGTTGTTTCTGAATTCTAGATCCATCCAGTCCCCAAATATAACTTCACATCATCTGTTTGCCTTTGCATCTCATTATGAGTCAGAAAGTTGTTCTCAAACCTTCTCCGTTGGGAGCTGTGAACACATGAGGTCTGCAGAAGACCAAAAACCAGTTTGCATTGCTCACAGCTTCCTGCCCTGATGGTCTCATGGGGAGGAGCACTTCATGGTGCTTTTCACCGTCAGAGCTTTCTGAAGACATGAGCTGCTTCTGTGCTACAGTTTGAGGTCAGGTAAGTATTGCTGTCCTTTTGCAATGTGAAGAAACTGATGTATAGAGAAAAAATGATTGTCCCAGGTTAGAGCAGCATCTGTTACGGCAGGAGGTATCTTTCTGGGGAGGCCTTTCCCTAGTCTGAGTTATGATGCAAAGCATTGTTTGAAGTCTTTTGGGTTGGCATCACAGTTCTTCCCCTCTTTGGATATTGGTTGGTTCTCTAGTGACACAAATGACTCTAGGAGCTTCTCAAATGGGTGTAGGAGAAGGCAGACACATTGAAAGTGGACACCGATCCTTTTGCAGCCTGCTTTTTTGGAATATATTTCATAGACCACCCCATGGGTACCATCATTTATGAAAGTATCTCGGCTGGACTGACAAAGTGATCCGACCCAGTGCTGACAATTATTATTACTTTATATCCACACCACCCCAGCAAATGAAGACTTTTTTCAGGGAAGTGGGTGCTACATTTTTTGTTGCACTATATTTTTTCTTTATCCCTAATACTAGGATAAAACTGAGGTTGAACAAAACACTTTCTGGATAATGCAGACATTTTGGCAGAGGCCGTTGACCGCAGTAGGAAAGTGTGTGAACGCACTGACAGAACCTTATGAATTGGACGGTCCCACATTTCAGTCCTTCCCTCACTTATTAACAGTGTAACTTGCATGGGTTTCATTGTCTCTCAGAGTATGTGCCCTGCTCTGTAAAGTGAAGCAAGTAGCACCTACCTTGGGAAGCTGTTATGATTACATAATGTTTAACTCTACATTAGCTCGTAATAGATAGTTAAAAAGTTTGGTTCCTTTCTTTCCTCCCTTTATTGAACCTCAAGGTCAGACTTCTCTGTTCTGTCAATATACCTTACAGGTGGAGCACAAAGGACAGATACCCAATTAGTCCAGATCCCAGAATGACGCATGTTCCCGAATCTGTCTGATTGCTCTTTATAATTAGTGGGACCCACTTCTGATACTGCATACTGCCAGCAATCAATTTGAAAATGACAGACCTGAGCTCACTTATTACCCTAATAGGTCCATTTTTAGTATATAAAAACTGAGACCCAATCTTGCCTTGGGGCATAGAGAATTGAGCACCTTGGTTCCTGCATAAGAATGTGACATTTATACATTTGTGTTCCTCATTTGCAGGCCGGCCACCAGTTTCATAATCAATGATGAGGGAAGATAGGGCAAGGAAGGAAAGGCTGCCCGTGGGTGTAATCATTCTTCACCTTATTGACAAGGCATCTCCTGCACTAATTTGTCTCTCTCTTCCTGTCATGTTTTTATAGGGCAATTTTTAGGGCTTATACATTTTTTAAAATGCCGTATACATACATCCATTACATAGCATCCATATAAACTTGTACATCATAAGCTTAGAGGTCAGTGAATTTCAGTAAAGATAGCAGCTGGTGTAACCACAATCTTGATCCAGAAACAAAAACAGTATCTCCCCCAAATCATCCTTGTGACACCCCTCACCTTGGAAAGCCACTAACTTGACTTCAATATCGTAGATATGTTTGGCCGTTGTATAATTTTGTATAAAATGATCGTTATAGAGCCAACTTTCTGGGACTGTGATTTCTTTTACTTTACGGCTTTCATGCAGACTTGCTCATTATTGACAGTACCTGCAGTTCATTCATTATGACTGCAAAACAGCATTCCACCGTGGACGATATCACAAGGTGTTTGTCTGTCCTGCTTTAGTTGGCCATTTGGGTGGTTTCTAGTGTGGGGCTATCTAGGACTGCTATGAACTTTGCATGTCTATTGACTCATATATAAACATATTTTAGTTAGCTATATACCAATAATTGGAATCTTTCTTGGGGAGTGGTTTGAGACAGGGTTTCTCTATGCAGTTTTCTCTATGGTGGCCTTAAACTCACTACTTAATCTCGTTATGCATCCCAGGCTGGCCTTGAACTTACGATGATGCTCCTACCACCACCTCTCTGAGTCCTCGGGTTACAGGTGTGCTCTACCATCCCTGGCCTATTTCTGGCTGTATGGTAAGCACTTAACTTTCGTAGCTACTGCCAAGTAGTTCTCCAAAGCTAATTTTTTACATTTTCAAAGGAGCAAGCCATTTTAGCTCTAAAAAGACCCTAAATTCAAGTTTGCATCAGTAATCAACTTATCTTAGACTCAGAAGTGGACTCATCTTCCCTGAGTTAAAGTTTATGTGCGCTCACTAATGGGGTTTCACGATCCAAGTTCCATCGCGCTAGTTAGTAATCCTCACTCAATGCTAATGACTTTTCTCTCCTCCTAGATTTCTGAAGGCAAAGCATTTTCTATGAGGTACCAACCTTTTTCTGGATGTCAAACCCTCAGCTTGTTCATTTTTATAGTACAATAAAGGCCCACTTTTAAAAATTGGCCAGCAGGGGATTGGGGTGTCTATGGAAGAAATCTACATGTATGCACTTTCTAAGCTATCTTTATCCTGCTTCTGTTCTAGAAATGTATTACTAGGAGCTGTCACTTGTCTTAAATGTTTTAATGAATGATATTTAGTTGCCTAAGGCTTTTTCAAAAAAACAAAATGTATGGATTTTTTTTTTAATTCAGAGAGAGAGATGGAAAGTAATAGACATTCTGCCTTAACAAAAGCATCACCAAATGCCAGCTGACTGACCTCATTTCTCTGTTTCCAGTACAGTGAAATTTCATTATCGTCATCATCTGCCTTAACTAATTTTTATTATCTGCCCATAAAGCACTAAGGAGTTCATGGCAGGGTGCAGTGCAGTAGAACATGTGTTAGAATTAGAATTAGGTGCCAGGGAACAAGTCCCGTCAGCCAGTTGCTAGTTTTGTGTTCTTGGGACAATTACTTCAGTTCCCCTCAGTGTCCACACTTTTAAAAAGGAGAGGTTAGGTTCCATGATGTACAAGAATACATCTTGCTTTAAAAAGCTTTGGTTCTGAATTTTAAGCAATTTCGGTATGTCAGTTAAAATGGATATTATCAAATTTTCCTTTTCTTTAAGTATATGTTTTCTTTTTCCTTACCTTCACACCTCATGAAGATAAATGCTCATACTTTTCTGAGTTCAGTAACCTTTTTATGGACATTCTTATACAAATAAGATAAGAGTGCTCCTTCTAAGTAAATTAAGGTAAATAATAAGAATCTTTATAGTTCCCAGTGGTACTTTCCTTTGGTCTTTCTTTACTTAGCAACAAAGGAAGTAGAGCACAGGATGGGAAAGATCTACAAAGCAACAATATTGGCAAAATATTGAATTTTCCAGACCTCAGATATCTTCTTAGTTTTTATTTTTAATATTAATGTTTATTCATTCAGAAAAATCCTTTAAGCACTGGCTATATGTCAGGCACTTATAATAAAAAATAGGTTAATAGAAACTCTCATAGTCAATGAAAACCTTTGGTTGTCTCTTGCATCTAAAAACACAATCGATCTGATATTTTATTTCCTTTTTAAGACATCAACACCAAAAAATGAAAGATAGTATATATTCATTGTAGAAAATTTCAGATCTGATTTTTCAACAGACTCTGAAGATCATAAAATATAAGCTAGGACTTTAAAGAAAGATTATGTGTTGATTTATTCTTTTTTGCCTGTCTGTTTTCCCTGGAATATAATTATAGTTTTAAAAAACTGGTGCAAATGATGTTTTCAGAGGAAAAAAAAAGAATACATAAAAATCAGCTTTGGAGTGTCTTCAACATAATACTTCTTGTTTAATTTTTAATTATAGCAGTATAAGAGATTATAGCCAGTGTGTTCAGAATTGATGTTGCTTAATAGGGATATATATATTTTCCTAGTAGTACATGTATTATTCATAGGAAAAATGGTCTTTCATGAAAGGGCAGCTGGTCCTTTAAGAGACAGAAGCCTCCTGAGTTGGAGCAGCTGCTAGTGGTGGTTTTGATTTGCTGCCCATAGTGCACTTACAGGTTCATTTAGCATTAATAGAAGGTGATCTGCACACCCTCCTGACCTCTTAGAACCTAAATCATGGACTGGGCATTGCAGAGGGTAAGGATGAGGAGACAGCCAGTTAGCAACAGCTCATGGGAAGAGCATTCTCACCTTTATTTCCTTCATGATCTACCCAGGGACATACATCTCCTTATCCTGAGGCAGATAGACAGAGAATGAGGTTATATGCAATGATTTTATCTTCAATTGCTCTTCTACCATGTTCTTCTGTTCCCCTTCATTTTTCTTCTGTATCCTAGTGTTTCCTTTTGTTTCCTTCTTCCCAGCCAGCATTTGCTTACCTCACACCCAACACTGAGTAATGAGAAGTTACTGTGCCACTGTATGGACAGAGTCCATGAGACAGAGCACAGTGACAGATTCAGTCATTCCACAGGAATAAATAATAAATAAGAATGCTGACATACGGACTTCACTAGTCTCAGGCACTGTATCATTTCATTTAACCTTTAGGACAAGCCTTTGACATAGGTACGTCTACTGCTATGGTGATCTGTTTCTGCTCACAATTTTGCCACCAAATGTGTGGATTTTTTTTCCATATTAACAACCAGCTCTCCAACTCTCCAGGCACCAAGTGGGTGTCTTATCAATTCAATTCAATTCTGATGCCAATTACTTGGAGTTAGCCAAAGATCTCAGAGGATCTCATAAGATGGCCCCTGTTAGAGATGCCAATTGCAAGTTTGGACCACCCACACTTCTGAGGGACCAGCCACATAATGGGTGGTGGGAGGGTTTCTCTCGACACACTCTTCGAGTTCTATAATTTGCTAGAATAACTCTCAGAACTCAGAAAAATACTTTACTTACATTTACCCATTTATTATAAAGCATATCACTCAGCAACAGCCGAATGAATGCTCTGAGTCTGGAAAGGTCTGGGAAGGTGTGGGGAGCGTCCTGCTCTCCCCTGGTGCACTTCTCAATGCGTTTGCAAAGCCAGAAGTTCTCTGAGTCTATTCTTTAGGGGTTGTATGGATGCTTCGTTATGTAGATATGGTTGATTAAATGATTTGCTCATTTGATTAACTCAATTCCCAGCCCTTCTTCCTTTACTGGAGATTAGGGGTGGGGATGAAGGTTCCGACCCTCCAATCACCTGTTTGATTTCTCTGGCATCCAGCCCCATCCCGAAGCTATCTGGGGTACCATCAAAAGTGGTATCGCTAGAATAAACCCAGGTATCTTTGACAGGGCCTTATTATGAGCAACGAAAATGTTTCATCTCCATCACTCAGGAAATTCCAAAGGCTTTAGGACATCTGTGCAGGAACCAGGAACAAAGACTAAAGACACACTTGTTTGTATGTCACAGTACCGTGTTATTATTATTTATTGTTATTATTGCCACTTTCAGATGAAGAGGTTAGTGTTTGAGATATTAGGTAAGTTGTGCAGGTGCGTACGGCTGGTAAATGATGGGACTAGGATCTTAATCAGTGTTCTAACCCCAGAGTGTGCATGAGAACTGAATTTGTCAGGTTGGACCACGATCAAAGAATTTTTATATGAAATAAGGAGAAGGCGTTTGGCAGTTGGGGAAAAAAGTAATGAGACATTGCCTGAAATTATCACAGCATCTTCCTAGCAGTGGTGGTAATGAGAGAAATGATGTTAGTGAGTAAAAATCTTGAGAGTTTTGTCAAGGCTGAGAAAGAAGTACAGAAACCACTTAAAATCTTGTATGGATTGTGGTAAACTGTATTTCTGAGTCCATTTGAACCCCTGTAACAAATTACTGTCCACTGGGTGGCTTGTAAATAACTGAAATTTTGTCACCGTTCTGTAGGCTGGCAAGTCCAAGATCTAGGAGGCTGCAGATCCAGTGTCTGCTGAGAGCCCATTTCCTGATTCATGGATGGTGCCTTCTCTCTCATTGGATGACGGCTTCTCGCTTTACTCTCACATGGTGGAAGGAGCAAGGCCTTTCTCTGGGGCTTCTTTTGTAAGGACACTAATTCCATCCTTCTGTGTTCTTCTCTCTTCACCTAAAGCTGCAATTCCTTATATCATCACATTACTGAGTAAATTTAAGAGGGCACAAACATTCAGATTATAGACATCCCCTCTTATAAGCTAGCTGTATAGAAATTGAGGCATTGAAGCAGGCTTTGGTTTTAGAGATTCGTGCATCTAAATGACCTGTAAATTTCCTTTCAAGCTAAGGTCCAAAGAGAATGTCATAAGAATAAGTAAATATTCCTTCTGTGGTCTTGTTAGGGAGTTGATATTCAAGAAGAAGGCAGAAATAAAAGCACACATTGAGCTTTGTTGTTCTTCCTTTACATTGTTTTGATTATTTGGGATCTTTTGTGGTTCATTTGAATTTTAAGACTTTCCCTCCCTTTGTTTCTTTAAAAAAACGATCTTACTGGGATTTTGGAAGGGAGTGCATTGAATCTGTGTACTGCTCAGTGTAGCATAGATATTATAAAAATACTAAATCTTTCAATTCATGAACACAGGGTATCTATTTCGATCAACGTATTACAAAGCTATTGTTATGGCTTGTGTCTGGAAGTCCCTCCAAAGCTTCGTACAGTCATAGGTGGGGCTTTTTCAGATGTGGCTGGAAAAGAGTGTGCAATTGATTCGTGATGCAATGCTATGATTAAGGGTGCTAGGATTAAGAATAGGCAATCACCAAATCAGTCCACTGAGTGGTTTGGTACCACTGTAATCCCAATAGCCTAGATAGACTATAGAAAGGGCAGAAAGAAGCTGCTAAGCTCCCTTGCTTGCTTGCTTTGCTACCTTCTGCCTGCCATGAACTATTTCTCCTCTGTGATGCCTGTCTGCCATGCTATCCACCCTGCCTTGGAGCCAGCTCATTATGAACTGACACCTCTACAAACTGTGAGCTAGATAAACTTTTCCTCTTTTGACGCTGGGTGTTGGGTATTTTGTCTCAGCAATGAGAAAAGTAACTAAGACAGCTATAGTTCTCAACACAGTATGGTACTGGCATAATGACAGGTATATAGATCAATGAAACAGAATAGAGAGCTCAGAAATAAACACACACGTGTATGGTTGAATTATTTTTAATAAGGGTGCCAAGACTAAACAACAGGGAATACATAATCTCTTCATCAAATAGTGTTAGGAAAACTAGATATCTACATGCGAAAGAATGAAATTGGATTCTAATCTTATACAATATTCAAAAACCAGGTCAAAAAACTTAAATGTAAGACCTAAAACTGTAAACCTCCTAGAAGAATTGCCGGGAAAATCTTCATAACACTGGTCTTCACAAAGATTTCCTAAATTTTTTCATCCTAAGCCCAGGCCATAAATACAAAAGTAGACAAGTGAGACTACATCAGAGTAATAAGCTTGTGAGCAGAGCAGCAAAAATCAACAGTGTGAAAAGCAACCTAGAGAACAAGAGAAGATGTTTGCAAACTGTATATCGAATCAGGTATCTAAAATATACCAGGCACATCTACGAGCAAAAAATTCAAGCTAATTTGAAAATGGGTAAAGGACTTCACTAAGCGTTTCTCCAAAGAAGACATAAAAATGGCCATCCTATATATGAAAAGGTACGAAACATCAGCAGTTATCATGGAAACCACATCAAGATATTACTTCTTCCCTGTTAGGATGTTCATTATCAAAACAAAACAAAACAGATACTGAAAAATAATAAGTATTGGATGTGGAGAAATTAGAATCCTGTATACTGCTGGGAGTGTAAAATGGTGCAGCTGCTACAGAAGAGTATAGGTACTCTTCAAAAGATTAGAAGTCAAACTGTCTTATGATCACCAATCCTATTTCTGAGTGTTCTTCTCCCCCCAAAATGAAAATAATATCTTGCAAGGACACTTGCACTCCCATATTTATCACAGTATTATTTGCAATAGCCACCATATGGAATCAACCTTAGTGTCTCTTAATGGATTGATGTATAAAGAACATGTGGTATATACATGCACGTAAATATTACTCAGCCTTTAAGAAGGAGGAAATCCTGTCATATGCTACAATATGGATGAATCCTTGAGTACATTGTGGTAAATACAATAAAGCAGTCACAAAAGGACAAATATATGGATATAACATCTACAGCAGTCGAACTCACAGAAGCAGAAATTGGAATGGTGGTTATCAGGCTCTGGAGGGAAAAACAAATGAAGAATTGCTGTTCAACTGGTAGGGAGTTCCAGTCATGTGATACAGAAAAGTTTTAGGTGTCTGATGTACAACATTGTGCAGATAGTTAATAGTACTGTACTATACATTTAAAAATTTGTTGAGAAGATAGAGTATTTATTATGATGTTTTCGTCACAATTAAAAGCAGTAACATTGAAAATGAAAATTTATATTGAGGATGTGAGAAGGATTAGCAGGAAAGTCTTGGGGTTATGTCTACATTTGGTCCAGGCAAGTCCAGGGTCAAGAACTAGAGAAAGAAGAGAATTGGATTATACTCAGGAATCATGTGGGCACACAACTCTCTTCTCTTCATTTAGGATGGTCCTGTGCATATTTTTGGCGCATTGTATCCTTTTAAGAGACAGGATAACACAGTGATTAAAGACATGGTATTCGGTATCAAATAGATCAGAGTTTGAGTCCTGCTTCTCTGATTATGAATTGACAATTTCCTTAGCTTCTCTGAGCCTTGATGTGCTCATTTGTACAGTGTGAAGTAATATCTATCTCAGCTGAAATGATTCAATGAGCTAACTCATGCAGCAGTCTCAAATGAGAATGACTGTGGTTATCATTTATTAATACGAAGGTCCCAGTACGTGAGGCTGGAGTGATTGTGTGGATTACAGAAGTGGCCAATAATTGTGGTCAAAGACACTTCTACAAGGCAGGCTGTCTTGGGAGCCAACATCAATGTCACTATTTTATTGTAGATCTGCACACAATGGGTAAACCCTAAAACACAAACCTTCAACTAAATACAAAAGCGACCAAACCCAAGTACATGTACACAGAATTGTGTTTGCTACATACAATGAAGAAAAAACTGAATGAAAAGAAAACCGTCAGAGTCATTAATATACTGGAAATAGTTGAAATCTCTCCTTGCTGACTTTAGTCTTTCAGTGAAATGTACTCCTCATGTCACCCCGCCCTGTTTGGAAGCCAGCAGTGAGAAGCAGCTGTGCAAAGCCAAGGTGTGGAGTGATCTTCTTTTGCTTATTTTCCATCCTGTCTTCTGGGCTCACTCTTTCACAAAACACAAAACGACACCTCAGAGTGTCAGTTCTTCGGACAGTGACTCTTCTTTTCCTCTCCACTTACCAAACGATAGCAGTGTCATTGCCCTCAAAGTTTGCAATTCTAGGATGGTAAAATAATGATTTTATAGGAATTGGAAATAGATGAGTTCGTTCTTAAATCATCAGGCGAAGTCTTGCCTGTGCCAGGAATGGTCGAAATCATTCTTTTAGTGATTCTCAGATGGTGGATGTCACACAGAGTATCCTGGCGCTGAGGGTTAAAACAAATGTCTTTTGGACTTTAGCAAGGCATTTAGCAAGGTCTTTTGTGATAGCTTTCCAGTGGCACTGGAAGAAGGCTGAATTCTGCTCCCACTAAGTAGATTTCTATATGGTTAAAATTTGAGAGAGAGTTCTGGTTATATTTTTCATTCTTCAGTAGATCAGCCAGCAAACAGGTATGCAGAGCTTTACCATCAGACCTCATCTACACACTTTGGATGCACCAGGGACCAGAGAAGATGAAGCTCCTGCCTTCATGATTTTCATATTCTAGTATCATGCCGTGGAGATCTTTCCTCAGTCCCGTCTTGTTCTACACTTCCGTGACTGAGTTCTATGGCACTCAAAGACATATTTATCCCACAAGCTACACTGATAAGGACAGTGTGGTACTAGCGTAACTATAGACACATAGAAATGTGATAGAATTGAGGATCCAGAAATAAATCCTTATATTTATAGAGAATTCATTTTGATAAGGACGCCAAGACAGTTCAATGGGGAAAATAATAGTCTTTTTAACAAATGGTGCTGGGACAACTATGAAACTGAATATCACGTACAAAACAAAAAAGCTGGAATCCTGCTTCATGTTATATACAGAAATAAACCCCAGATGAACCAATACCTAAATATGAGAACTAAAAATATAAAAACATGAGAAGAATATAATAGGTATAAATCTGCATGATTTTGAATTAGATAACTTGGGTTAAATATGACACTAAAAGCACAAGCAACAAATGAAAACTGAATAAGTTGGACTTGATCAAAATTTGAAACTTTTGTACTTCAGAGAGCACCATAAGAAAAGTGAAAGTAAAAGCCATAGGATAGAAGAAAATGTTTGTAGATCATGTATGTGATAAAGCATTTATAATAAGAATATATGAAGAGTTTACAAATCAACAATAAACAGACAATTCAATTAAAATTGGACAAACATTTGAATAGATATTTCCCCAAGGAATGTATACGAACACCTAATGGGCACATGAAAAGATACTCAACACCATTGTTCATTAGGAAATGCAAATTAAAACCACAGTGAGATAACACTTCACAGACACTAGGGTGGCTACGATACATGTTGCAGAGGATGTGCAGAAATTGAAATCCTTGTACATTGTTGATGGGAAGGTAAAATGGAAATCACCTTCCATGGTAATTTATGGAAATTAATTTGGCAGTCCTTCAAAAGTTAAAATAGAGTTACCACATGACCCTGCCATTCCACTTTTAGGTATGTATCCAAGAAAACTGAAAATTTATGTCTATACAGGAAAACATAAATACATGTTTTTATGGCGGCATTATATATGATACTAGAAATGGAAACAATCTGTGTCCAGCAATTGATGAATAAATAAACAAGATATATTATATACATACAATATATTTCATCATAAAAATGAAGTACCGATACATGCTATAGTGTGGATGGAGGGGAATGGGGATTGCTAAAGTGAATACAGGAAGAGAAAATGTTCTGGAATTAGTAATTATAGTGGTATAACTTTGTAAATATATTAAAAATTACTGAACTGTACATTTTATAAGGTGAATTTTATCGTACATAAATTATATCTCAATAAAAAGGCATGTGGATCATAATTATAGGTTACATGAAACTGGCAAAGGGAGTATTTGCATTGGATGATACAGCTGGCAGTCAGTACTCAGAAGAAACTTGACAGATTGAAAAGATGGGTTGATTCTGACAAGGTGAAATTTAGTAGGAATAAACATAGAATCCTAAAACCACATTCAAGGAAACAACTAATGACAGTCCTATAAAAATAATTCCAGGGTTTAGTTCACAGGGAGCCTGATGTAAGTCAACAGAACGTCACATTCTAAAAGGTTAATGTAATGTTTGAAACATTAATAGAAGTGTAGTTACTCCAATGAGGAATTAACATCACTTTTTTGAGAGCTGGTCAGATGACATTCACACTCTTGAGGTCAGTTCTGGGTCCCGGGTTTTACAAGTGTCTAGTTTAGAGGGTGAAGCTAGACCAAATACATACTATATTTGGCTTTCACAAAGTCTATTTTTTCATTTGAAGGCATTTTTGTAGGGCAGGACCTTCCCTTGGCCACTAGCCCTGTCACTGTCATTATCTTCCTATAACAGGATCTGGCTCACATGTGCCTCTTACCTACCTGTTTTTTTTTAATAAATATCTGAATTTTGTGCCCCTATCTGCCTCCAATCTAGAAGATAAAAGCATGTAAACAGAGTGGTAAAGGGACCCCAAAACACGGTGAAAGATAAGGAAGAACTGAATGAACTGTTCATATGTTTAATCAGAAAAAGATCTGGATGCTCTAGAAGCTGACTTCACATATTTGAAGGTTTTCATGCAGATGTGGACAACGGAAAAACTGAATATAATAAGGGACTTCTGCATTAAGCCCTCAGAGAAGGATGTGTTTTGACTCAGTGGGGAGAGCATTTCCACTGAGCTCTTCCTGGATGGGTGGTCTTCCACCAGCAGTGGAGAGTTGGCTGAGTTTTATTGGCATGAGGTTGATGGCAGTTTAGATGTAATTTACTCTTAGATGGACCTAGGGTCTCTATGATCTTTGAGATCTTTTCTGGGCTTAAGGTTTCATCGTGATGATAATGATCTGATGGTTTATTTTGCCATTAGACACTCTGCTAGAGCCTGGAGACATTAGATTATCTTGTTAGCCTTGTCTTTTAGGAAGCTTCTAAAAAGAATAATAAGAATATCAACATCATGGGATTATTTTGAAAATAAAAAGGTGCAATATTTATAAAGCAATAGCTGTAGTATAAAGCAGTAGCATGTAGTATATACACAATATTAGTGATCTTTTAATTTAGTGAAGACAAGGAAGCTAAGTAGATGTAGTGAACGTCTGCAGTAAATGAACAGAGTGTTGTACACATTTCTGACTGGTGTGCCTGTCAGATTTTTTATTCTATGATATTATCTTATGCTGCTGGTTGGCTCTTATGGTAAAAATGGATTACAGGGATTATCAGTATAACTGCATGAATCATACTTCCTACCTTCCTGGGAATTTTTGTGTTGTATCGAACTGATGAAGGTGGCATTGATCAATGGCTCTGTGTGTGTGTGTGTGTGTGTGTGTGTGTGTGTGTGTGTGTGTTTCACACGTGTGCATGAACACAGCCGAATTAATATATGGCCAACCGATGCTTTTGGTGTCTGAAGTGAAGAGGATGCCTTATTTTATTAAAAAAAGTCAAAGTGCTGCTCAACCGTTGACTGATAACATTAGAAAAGATGACCAATGTCAGTGACTTATCCTTTTTATCCAAATGTGTCTGATTTTAAGTCCTGGTCTACAAGTCCATGTTGACGGGGTTTTGGGGGCTGTGGAAGAGCTGCAGAGGGCTCAGTGTGCCTAACGGTGCTGGATGAAATGCAGAGGGAAGAGCGGGCTGGGAGCAGTGGCCCTGAAGGCTGAGGCCACAGACCCTACAGCCCGTGTCACGTATGCGTCTGTGGGAAATGCATGTGTGAGAGAGAATGGTATGAGTGTGCAGGACAGCGTATCCTTGAAGGCTTCCAGTAAGGTTTCTAGTGTTGCGTGAACTGGACTCTGAGAATTGAAGCATAAATATTGATCTTATTTTGGGGGTATGGTATCTCTTTGGTACCGCACCCCTGCTGCTTTTCTGTCTTCTCTCTCTCCCCCTCCCATCACAGCTATAGATCAGAGGTGAATACATTAGCCAAATGATAACAAATGGCTTTTTTTTTTCCCTTCGTATTGCTGGGGATGGAATCCAAGGTCTGCTGCATGCTAAGCAAATGCTGTACCCCTGAGCTACGCTCTTAGGCCAACAAATGGGCCCACAGAAGCTTTTCTTATTGGAAGGGTCAAGTGTGGTCTCATTCAGAAGTAATCCTGAAATTCTCAAGGAGCTTTCTGAGACCTGTCATGTAGTGTAAACTTCTCACTGAGCAGACACTTTCCACCTAACAAATCAGAGATCACCATGCTCCATGCCTCCACACTGATGAGATACGGGCCAGGCTCCGGGGTAGCTTCCTCTGCCTGCTCACTGCCTGGAGTCTGCCTTTGTCTTTCCCAGAAGGACAAGTGAGTGGTAGGGGGAGACAGAGACCATCACAGGAAGAAACTGACTCCTCCTACCCCTGGGCAGGTGAAATATTTCACATCAAATGGGTATTACCATTCGCCACTTCAATGCAAGCATGGTGGTGTTTTTTAATACTCTGCTTTGTTGAAGGAATAAAGAAGTGAGGGAAGAAAACCACAGATGAGTTTGTATATATATGTATGAATTGGAGAACTTGGGAAGGCAGCTGGGCAGAAATTTTGCTTTAGAAACCTCTGGGTGGTTTGATTTCTTAGAAAGTTACATTTTTAGATGAAAGTATTTTAAATAACTTGAAGTAGTAATGATGCATAGAATGTAAGATTTTCCTGAAAAATCTGTATCTCTTGTTTGGTTGATAACTGCCCCCCTCTGCAAACACATTTGCCCTTGTGAGTACCCTTCCTTCTTGACGTGACTGATAATGACACCAGCTACGCCAGGAAAGCCCCTGTCAGCCACATGGTGAATGTCGCAGCCCTTCCAGCTCCTCCACAAGTTCGGCTTATGGCCTGATTCTCAAGCTTAAGTACACAGCCTCCGTATCTGCTTTTGTGGAATGGAGAGCAGCAAGAAAGCTTGTCTGGACGCGCTTAGGGGTGAATGTTATTCGACTGTGGTGATGAAATTTGCCTTGGCTTCTTGGCACTGGGCAGAAGCAGCAGGTAGGAAGCCTTCCATTCTCTTTAGGTGCTTAAGTAGATTTCCAGTCCGATCTTTTCACAGTTGAGGGATTCAGATATGTTGTCAAAATCTCAGCCTTTAGGTTTTTACTAAATAGAAACTCTGAGGCATGTGGGGTTGGTTCCCTATCGCTATTACCAGAGTAGAAGATAGACAAAGATTAGGTGATAATAATACCTTACGGGTATACAACTTAATTAATCTAAAACCGTTTGCAAACAGTTCCGCAGACCCCAGGACCTCAGCTCAACTCTGCCTGGGTCAAAATGCAGCCGTCTCCTGAAGGAAGCAGGCTCCGATGTCATTGTGCCACCCTCAGAGAGACCTTAACTCCAAACTCCACTCAGAGAGGTGAAAATGAAGACTGCATCTAACAGCAGCAGCAGGGACACTTTTTTGAGGCAAAAAATGTAATTACCAGCATAGGAGCTGGCCTCACAAGTGGGGATTAACATTTCCTGGCTCCCATAAACACCTTAGGCTCCTTTATGGCTGCTGCAAGATTTGGGGTTTTATGCTTCCATCCAAAATGTGGCTCTGCATGAAACATAGCTGAGGATGCACAGACTACAGAGACATTGATTCACTGCAAGCAGGGGAAAGGATTTACTAGTATTTCTTGTAAACCTAGGCAGCCTGAGGGCAGAGGTGAGAATTAGAGGAGATTCACCAAGTATGAAGGCTATAAAAGAGGCCGTGGTCACCTCTGAATAATAAATAATGTCCGGGCTCTTGCTGAATGGGCAGAATTCAGCATATGGCTTGCTGAGTGCACTGCTGAGGACAGGTAACGATTCATGGTCAGCATCACAGGTAATTTTTGGTATTTGATCCCAAGAATGTTGCAGAAAGATGATTTCCTCATATAGGCACATCTCTCCTGCAGTGGGTATAAAAGTCGGAGAAGTGGGGTTTGAGCATGCTAGGGCAGGAGAGGTGATGATTTCATGCAACTTACTACTCTTTGAGGTGCCAGTTTCTTTGTCAGTGGCAGGGAAAACTGTGCCAAATCAGTATTTTTACAAATTGTGTTCTGCAAATCCCAAAGGATTCACCACCATGCTTTAGCTGCCATCAGGGGAGGGGACAATGGGGAATGGTGGGACTCTGGGACCATTATCCCTGCTGGAATTAAAACAACTTTTCTTTTATCATTGTTGACATAGTACACAGCTCTGTAAGGTTTCTTTTGAAGAAAGAGTTTTGTTATGAAAAATAATAATTTGAGAATAGATGCGCTTTCCTAGTTGTCTCTAGTTATAATAGCCTATGCCTGTGCGAACAGCTTTGGCAGTCTGACAAACAAAACACCCAAAGTACACATATTTGTTACCCTAAAAGGTACCTAACAATCTATTTTTTCAAAATAATAACTATCATTTTCTTTTCATTAAAAACTACTTATTGATCATAGAGTGATTTGAAATAATCGCAAAAATACACAGAGGGAATTTAAAATCACTCATAATCCCATCTTCCAGTGATAAACTGTAAATATTAGTTGCTTAGTCTGCCAATTCTGTATACATATGAAATTTTTTAGTACTCTGAGCTCATATTCTGCACATTTAAAAAGTTTTTAAAAATTGATTTGACATTATATTGTGATTTGCCATGCCACGAAATTTTCTTTGAAAGTATGTGGTTAATGGCACATAATATTAAATCATGTGTTCAAAATGTCAGTCTCTTCTGCTGAACATGTGAATGAATTTCTGTGCCTGCTTTTTTAGGCCTAAAATGAATATTTCTAGAATAGTTCTTTCTCACAATGTATGTGTATGTATGTGTGTGTGTGTGTGTGTGTATACATATATATATTACATGGTTTAATGGTTAATGTTGTTGTTTGATTCATTTGCTTGTTTAGTTTTAGTATTATTGCTATTTTTTACTTTATGTCTCAAACTAGTTGACATGAAAAGAAAATGAAAAAATGGAGAGAAGGGTTGGTTGAATGTATCCAACACTACAAGGAAGGTGCTGCTAGAAGGTGCCCATTAGGAGAAAGGACTGGTGAAGAAGGAGTTCTCTGCTATTATAAAAGGCCAGGACACCTGACAACTTTGCTGATGTAGAGAAATCTTAGGTCAGATCATAATTACTGAATTCGAAAGATAGCCCATTTCTGAAGGCCACAGGAACACAAAACTGGCCCCATATATCTCCCACAATCTCACGGTGAAAGGTTGACTAAAACCACATGAGTAGTAACACAGCCTGATTTCTGATTTTGACTTTGCCATTAGCTAACCCTATGGACTTGGGCAAGTGGACAGCCTCTGTTATTGAATCATACAATGAGGAGCTTGGAATATGTTGGTAGTTCCCACTAAAGACACCAGCCCACCTAGGAGCCACTGAGAAAGTAAGAGCCTAATGAAAACTTGGCCCTAGCTATTGAGGAAAGAGAAAAGGAGAAAACCAGGGACCCTCACATTTATTCCATGCCCCCTCTATGCCAAGTATGATGTGTAAAAAGCTCTTCTACATTATCCCGGCCAATGCTCATGATGGTCCTGGGAGGCAGGAATTTTGCAAGAGTGTGTTTATGCCTTAGCTGCACCATGCAAGTGAGCAGTCTGAAACTCAGTCTGTGGAGTAACCTGTCCAGGATCATGCAGCCAGTAAGCGACAAAGTGGGATTCAAATTTACACTGCCTGGTTTCAACAGTATGATCTTGTCTCTGAACCATACGGTTCCTACTATATATGTCTTTGAATACAAAGAGAAAATAAATGAATTACTACCCAATAAATATCTGGTAAGCCAGAAGAAAAAATAGGATGCAAGGGTCCCTGTCAGGATAAAATATTGATGTCTTAGAAGCTATGAGAGCACTTTACTTCCAAAGTCTACTCCAACGTGTACTACCAAACACTTTTCCTTTATTTCCTTTCGATGTCAAGAAGCATGATAAATCCTTTAGTCCAACCACTTCGTTTTGTAGATAAGAAACTGAGTTACAAAAGTGCTAATTGACTTGTTTAATATCATTTAGATGTTTTGGAGAAGAACTGAGTTAAGAAACAAAGTCATCTGTAATCAAATGAGACAAGTATTTGTGACACCTAACACAGTCTGACAGAAACTGCTATCGGTCATTCAATAGATGCCATTCCTTAGGCTGACCCTCTGCTCTTCTGTTATTTGTTTTGTGTTCAATCTTTCATTCATTCACCATTCACCTGCACTGCTCAAACCATATTCTCAAGAAGCTCCTGACCCACTTAAAAATTCGCAGGATTTTATGTCGATGCTCTTCTGCCCACAGACTCTACCATTTGGGGCAGAAGCAAATATTACTGTATTAAGAAGTGGATGGAAGAATAAATATCCAAAGTGAATTCACAGGCTTGTTTTGAAGTTGGACAATTAGTGAAAAAAGGCAGCAAGAAGAGTAAAAATCAAGGTCAGAAGTATTTTTGAGGATATGGGGGTGAGAGCAACTTTTAGCATTATTTTATACCAAAGAGGAAGAAACAGTGGAAGGAGAGATTGAAGTTTAAAGAGACAATATAATAGTGCACATCTTTGGAGATGGCAAATGAAAGAGCGGATCAAGGGCACAGGGCTGACCCTGGGAAGAAGCAGAATAGCTTTCCCTCTAGGATGGAAAAGATACGAAAAGAAAAGCAAAGATACAAAGAGTCTTGACGTGAAAAGCAAAGAAGTGAAAAGAATTCGGTTTTTCTATAGATAGAGACTGGGATAACAGATTTGACTTATGAAGACAAGAATGGTCTCAGAATGTACATACGCTGGACATTTTTATTTTGGCAGGAGGCACACTCTGAGCTATCTCTGTGATTGAGAGGTTCTAGAAACCTTTGGAGCTCACATAGTGGCCTTCTGGCTTTGCAGTGAAGCTTAGCCAAGTGGTACACTTGTCCTTGATCATGTGGTCCTTACCTTTCTTTCCTCCTAAATGCAAATTGTGACCTCACTAACCGCTCACTCCCTGATAAGAGTTTCCAAAATATGACAACAAAAACTAGACTCCCCCTCAGGGAGGAGAGGAGCAGAACGGTGCTCTGAGTGCTTTGCGTGTGACACTCCCGGGGAGGTGGTCCTGTACTTGCAGGATTCCGAGGAGCCTCCAAACTGGTCACTCTGTCTCTACAGAAGATAGACTCAAATGATAGCAAGGGAGAATGTATTCAGACGAAAGAAGAAAAATACCTTGGTAAAGTAGGAGAAACATGTTGCAAAGAGGATTTGGAGGAATATGTAGAACATTTATCCCTAGAGACCTTCAGACCCTCCAGTGTAGAAGGCAGAAGTGCCTTTCTGTGGGAGTTTGGTCCAGAGGATGTTAGGATTTCCTTGCAGTTCTATGTTTAATCTATACTATTGATGTTATGACCCTAGGTGATTACCACTGGGAATTGTTGTCCATGCAAGGAACTGCCAAATCAGAATTTAGGGTAGAGTTTGTTAAATCCTCTTTTCTTCCACCAAGGTGGAGGAAAGGAGATAAGGAGGGAGGGAGGAAGGAAGAGAAAGAGAAAGGAATTCCTCTATTGCTTACTCAAAGGTCTTTTATTTCAAGGGTTAAAACCTAATGCCTTTTCACAGTTTCAGACAGCGATATTCCAGTTGCTGCAGGTTCTGCAGTTTCTTTCATTTCTGAATTCACACCTGGAATTCTTAACTTCCAGTACCTCAACTCAACATTTTTATTTTTAAAGATGACATAAAGCATTTTCTCTCAATAGCACATGACCTGATTTGGCATAGAGAAATGAATGATGCTCTTGGACTTACAGATTTCCTAATAAGAACTGTAGAAAATCCAGAGGATTGTCATTTCCTCATACTGCGTGACTCTAGAAAGAGGGCAATAGATTGCTACTGTTGAATTTGTATGTGACGACAATACATTTTACACTCGGTGCAGACAACCAAAAACATATGGCCCTCGACCCACATAATAAGGAAAATATACTGATCCATGGCCATTTGCTGTCACCAGGTCACTAAACCTATTTTTGCAGATATAAAATGAGACTATCTTGCCTCTTGGTACAAATGTAATACAATCTAGTAATGCAGCCATGAAAATAAGCACTGGCCCATAACCTAAGGGCTGAAGAAGTCGAGGCTAATGAGAAATGGCCAGTATACACAAAATAAATTGAGTTTCCTCTCCTTTTATCTTGGGTTTAATAGGAATTTGGGTATATGTTCAACAGAGAATATCTACATGTGCTTTAATACAGGAGAGATGTAGAAAAATAGAAAATGTAATGCTTTGATAAATAGAAGTAAAATGAGAGCGATATGGCCAATGAAAACTTAGTGTCCTTAATAATTTTTAAATCTAGAAGCAAGTAATGAGGTACCAATAGATTAGGTACCGTCTGTAGGGGCAGATCTCCCTCCAGGATATGGAGGGAGGATATTGAAGGGAAGCCAGGAGTATTTAATGTGAGGCACCAATGTTATTTTTCTGGTTTGTATCAAAACGCCTCCCAGAACAATTGAGGAGCGGGAGGGAGACCTTGCTATCCGTGGCTTCTTCGAAGGCGCCAGAAAGGCCACATCCTGACACTGAGACCCGCTCTGATCCTTGCTTGCCTTTTAGTCTGCTATAAAGTCTCCCTGCCGTATTCTTTGTGTGAGTGTCCTTACGACGGAAAGATCAAGGGGCCACTTCACAGGAGTTTAAGCTTCAAATCCCCTTTTCCAAAAATAACAAAAGGTGGAAGAAAGAAAAGAGACCCGTGCAAGTGAAAGGCTGAGCCAAATAAAAAAGAAAGCATGGAATGAGACATTTTTAAGTGAATGGAATCTAAAACAGAACACATCCCTCTCGTTTAATAGAAGAAGAAACTAAGGTCTGGAGCAGGCTTTCCTGAGGCTCCAGGTATTGTCCTTGGCGCCTGACTTGTATAAACTTTGCACTTGTGGATGGATTTATCCATTCTCTTGATTTCAGCTTTCCATCACTCATGCATGCTTCTGTATCAGAATTTTGCTGTACACTTCTGAGGTTTCCGTTTAAATGCCTGTGAGGTGTTCCTAGCTGGAGGGCCCACAATGCTGTTCTAATCCAGCATACCCAAATCTCCGCTCCCTCACTTACACCTGATTCTCCATCCTGTGCTTTCTGTGAGGGTGAAGGCCCTGAACTTCAGCCTCGACTTTCAGAGTTAGCCACGAGTCACTTTTTCCCCTCACCCGATATCTAAGCAGTGACTTATTCTTCCCCTTCTGTCTTTCTCCTGGCTTTTTTCTCTTCTCTCTTCTAGAAGCCAAGGCCTTTACCAGTCTTAAAGTGACTCTACATTTTTCATCTACCTTTTTAAAAGCAAAACTCCCCTTTGCCTACTTAATGAAGTCAAACTGCAAGCACACAGTGCCCTCTGCATTCTTGCTTCCAGTAACGCTCCATGTTCGTAGCCTACCCGGGGCCATCGGTGTCCTGCTGTTATTGCACGGCTCTATATCTTAGCCAAGAGTGTGGCCAGCCCTTGCTGCCCATGCTTCGCCTCACGCTTGGTGCAAATATCATTGTCTTCTTTTAAGACTTCCTAATGGTCTCTCCTTCAGCCCAACTGGCCAGTCTTTCCTCAGACTCTGCCCCCATCCCGTGCACACCTCTGCCTCGGCAACTTTATGGCATTCGTTTAATTTTTTCCTTGTCCATTCTAAAATGCAGCTTCTTTCTTGGTAGGCTTCATATCTGTAACTTGAGTGTTTGGCATGAAGTAGGACTCAATAAAATACTGTGTAGAGGAATGAATAAATGAACAGACGGATGAGTGAAAGTTCCCACAGTCGCCAGTGCTCCAGCAAGAGATCTCTGCTCTTCTTCCTTCCAGTTCAGTCGGCCCTACTTCCTGCCACCCAGTGGAAGGCCCCGGTATTTACAGGAGTACCATTGGTGCTTTGCATTTTCTCTACAAAAATTTATCTTATTTTCAGGTTGAAATGTTAGAACTCACAGGCAAATCGGAAATAAGTGAAACTGGGTCCTCACTGTCTGGAGTTTGTCATCTTTGTCTTGTGACTCAGTTGTATTGTAATTGTCCAAGAAAATAATGCAAGAAGAACAGTGCACACACGTGCTGAGCATCTGCTGTGTGCTTCACACATAGTCTCATTTCATCCTCACGCACACCACTGAGGTGTGTGTCATTATCTGTCTCTTATAAATGAAGACTCAGAGGCTTCCGAGTTGTGTAACTAGCTTAGGATCATATGACTAGCAACTGTCAGAGTTGAGAGTCTAACCACGTCTGTTGTATTCTAAAGACCATTCTCCTTCCCTTCACTAAACTTCCTCCCTAGGGAAAAAGGAGAATTAGGGACATAAAATCTCAAGAAGTTTCACTAAAAGACATTCCTCTGTGACTCTAATAACAAATTGGACTGAAGAGGCAGGAGCTGTGAACCTTAACTCCAGGCCTATTGTGCAGTTTGATTTTGAGAAAGTCAATTAACCTCTTATTTTCCATTTCCTCATATTCACAAATATGGGGTACATGGACTTTTCACACCAATTAATGAAGAAGAGTTTCTCCCTATTAGAGTGTGTGATTTGTTACAGAAATTCATTTTATGTAATTACTAAAGATAAAAGTACCCTTATTTCTGTGAGAAACTAGTAATGGTCTAGTAGAAATAAGGAAATTGGCCTCATAAAAATCAAACAGTGGACAAAAATTGATTCCTAGTTTGTTTAATTTTAAAGTCTTCATTGAAATGTGTGATGTCTGTGTTCTTTTACACCTGGTAATAGTGCAAAAAATGGAAGTATGAAGAGATGCTGGTGAGGGGCAGCAGCTGACATGTAAGTGATGAACATTTGATGTGTCAAATTGATTTTTCCCTAAATCTACTAACTCTAAGGTAAAAATTGACATTTTTAAAAACAGTAAGCACATAACATTCAGTATTCATTGGCCCTCAACAGTTGCTAGCTGTTGATGGAACTTTATTTTTGACAGTACTTTAATTTTGACAGTACTTTTTACAGAATGCAAAAAGTCTAAAATTAAATATACTGGACAGACTAGTCAAGAAAATACACAATAAAGTAAAATCATCCTAGACTATAAAAATTTATTTTCATTTTTTCTGGAGTTTGAGAGGCATTATAACAGAAAGAGACATGGTTTGGGATTCTTTCTCTGAATTTCTTATGAGCTAATAAGTAACCTTTGTCAAAATATGTAACTCTCTACATTTGTTATATTTTAAATGGAGGTGTGGAATTTATGCTGCTTAAGAATTGGACATCTGTAAAATGAGGACAATATCTCTAAGTCTGTTATAGTATCTGTGTCCTCATGTTTTATGATGACTGAGAAATTAGCTTTGGTCTCATCCTTAGACCATGCATGATGATGTAGCAGAAAAGAACAGGAGGAGGCAGACATCTGAGGGCACAGAAAACAGAGAACAATACAAAAACGGGAGCTGAGTCTTTCCCTTAAAATCATGGTACGTCTTTCAAATACAGCCCCAAATAAAGATATTTTTAAACTGGAGGAGAGAGTTAACCTCAACTACTACAGGCTAAATTCCCGAAGGATGAAACTTTAAGACATTAGGGTTAAAGCATGTGAAGACCAAGAGTGACCTTGGTTGACCTTGCCCTTGGTCTTACTGATTGCCCTTATCCTGAGACCTGGGGAAGGTACCAGCTCTCTCTCCAAAGGTTTATCATTTTCTATCCTCTGAATACTCACTCAGACATTCAATCCACTGTTCCCTTGTTTTATAAAAGAACCCAACCTTTATACACCTAATATGATTTAGTCCTGGTTTCATTTCCTGAATCTTTGTGTTGCTTTTTCTTTCTGGATCTCATGTTCAATGCTGCCAGTTTCTTTGTCCCTGCAGGTGCAGACAAATTAGCATAAAGAGTAAGTTGCAAAATCGGAGAACAGCAAATTCGATTTCAAAAGCCATTTCAGATTGAGGTCCATTTGGTAGCATTAGGAGAAGAGCTAATAAACAAACTAGATTTTTTTCCTACTTAAATTGATTTTTTTTTTACATGACAGTATCCCTTTAGAAGTAGAATATTTGATCAAATTCTGATTTTAGCTGTCATGTACAGTGATTTCTTTTTTTCCTTTATCATTATTGCTAACTGTTAAATTATGTGGGCTGGCAAAGGAAAATCTTTTATTTGTAATAAAAATGAGTGTATTGCCTTTCCAGCATCACTGTCTGCCTGTCTGTGTGTTCCCGTGACCTTACCGATGCTGCATATTGTAGTCTGACATTGTTTGTACTATCATGATTCCCATTTTACAGATAGAAAAAATATTTAGAAAGGGAATTCAAAGCCTACCTAGACTTTGAAAAGATGCAATTGTGAAGAAATCTGGAATCCACTTTACTTTCTCATTCTCTAAACAAATATTTTAAAAATAAGTTCTCTCATATTGAGTGATTTACAGTTATCTAGTTACCTGTTGTGTTGGTGGAACTCTTTTGACTCCCAGCATTAGGGGTTGGACCCAAGGCCTACACACTGAGCTACATCCTCACTCCTTTTTTATTTTTAATTTTTTTTATTTTGAGGCAGGGTCTTACTGAGTTCCTGAGTTCCTCAGGATGAGCTCAAACTTGTGATCTTCCTGCCTCAGCCTCCCAGACTGCTGGGATTACCGGCATGTACTATTAATAGTTACTCATTTGTAAACTCGGAGGAGGCCTGCGTCAGGTGCCATGATTAAGGCCCTCTAGTGAGAGGCCAAAATCAGAATTCTGTGAACATTCCAGATCTTCTGAAGGTGTTCACGTCCCAGCAGGTAAGCACCTTTAATTGCAAGGCACAGCTACTCTTCCACTTTACTCCTTGGTGAGGAAGCCTTGTGGGGATGCAGAGGTCAGGTGGAGACAAGGACCTCACAGGAACAAAGACCCAGGAGGTAGGTGCCGCCAAGCCTCGAGGCGGGTGGACCTGGATTCAGGACAGCTGGGGCTCCACCGCAGGGCTGTAGGGTGTTTCTAGTGTTGTCCTGCATCAGTGTGTATGTCTCTTTCCACACATCTGCTCTTGCTCCTCTCCCTGCCACCTTGTCTATCATTTCCCTCCATGCCTTGTGATTTTCTCTATCTCAGAGCTTCTGCTTATTCATGTTTTTTCTCTTTCCTCATCTCTCCAGCTTGAAGTGTCCCTTCTGGCCCAGACTCCCCCATCTGTGCTTTTACTATGCATCTCTCTGAGCGCTGCTTCTGCTGATTTATGCCTGATTTATTCCATATTCCTTGTTTCAAATTCCTTTGAGAGAGAATCTGATTAGCTCATCTTTTTGTGCCCAGCCATGTTGGGGTCACTGCACAATGTACCAGTGGGTTGACCTTCAGTAGGCGCCACTTCGCAGGGGTCAACGAAGGCCTCAACAAAGACTGGCCATCAGCGGAAAGGCCACTTTCCCTGGAGTAGCTGTGGCCAAGCACAGGATCGACGCGTGCTGTGTGTGGGCCTGCCAGTCTTTCCATGAACCTTGCTAACACTGTTCCTCACCCTGAAGTTGTGTGGCAGTCTATGAGGAATGACTAGAAATTAATTTCTAGGAGCTAAAATGTTTCAAGGTCAGAAAAGGAGAAATCGTTAAAGTGACTATAACCAGGAGACACCTTATTTAGAGTGCTACATTTATTACTTCATTTCCTCTTCACAACAACTTTGTAAAGTAGATATTATAATCCTTATTGGACTTAAATAACATGCTCGAGGCAAGGCTGATATTTAAACCAGGCCTTTTGGACTCTGAAATCATGCCCGAGAATTGTACTCCTTCTACATCTACAATACTAGGTTCTTTAACTGGCATTTCTTTCACCGGAGTCAGATTACACTTCCATGAAATTATTTGGTTGGCATTTGGAACTGAAGCAGCACTGACAGTGAATCCTGAGCCGGGGTTGGGACAGAGGGGAGGAGCCTGTGAGGGTGCAGAGGTCTGGCCCGTGGGTGGCGGGGGTCTGCCTGGCCCAGCACTGTGGAGTCACGGGGCCTCCTCCAGGTAGCCTCACCCTCAGGTGGAGTGAATGCGCCACGCAGAAGCCTTCCGTCACTTATATTAACACAGATCCATCATGAGTATGACAAATACGCACATCTGCAAATTTAATTGCTTCAATTTTCTTGAGTCGCTGATGGCTTTATGGCCTGCCTCAATTCCAGTAAAGCTGAAGCAATCTAGATTGGGCAAAAAAGTCTTAGTCCAATCAATCTCTTGAGCAGATCGAGTCTCCAGCCCTGATGACAGACTTTCTTTCTAGACAGGGTAATTAAAGAGACAGAGTCAGCTATTTCTGAAAGTCCCTTCAGCTTAGTTTTAGCATCTGTACTACAGCCACTGAAATTCGAGATGAGAAGCATCTTTCCTTCTCCACCCTCCTGCAGCGATCCAAGTCCTCCATCTTGTCAAAAGCTGTCTCCTCCGGCCCCTTGTCACGCTCTAGAGGCAAAGTGCCGGAAGCTGTTGGGGTCACTTCATGAGGAGATGAAGTAAGGAGTTTCCCTTGCAGTACAAGGCTCCCTTACCCGAGAAAGAAAGGGCCAGCCAAAGAAAAGAATTCCCATCCAAATTCCAGAGCTGGGATCAGCTCTTGGAGTAAAAACAAAGACAACACAAAGTTGAATGTCATTATCTCCTAAAGTAATTACAAAACCTGTTAAAAGAAATAAAGGCTCCCTAGTACATGTTTTGGATGAATGGAACATTGTAAATATCAATTTTTAAAGCAAGGACTTGGAAGAATTTAATAAATTATTAAATGACTAGGTACGAAATAATGGCTACTAAATAGAAATTAATTGACCAAGAATTGATCAGGATTGTAAGAGATTGCTATAAAATAAGAGATGATAGTGCCAATCAGAAAACCCAAAAGTCTTTCATTTTTCTAGAAGGGAAAGTGAGAAAAGTAGTGGTGGAATAAATTTTCTATTTTTTGAAGAATTTGTGAGATTTCAACAAGCATGTTACCTCCCGAAATTGAAGTACTAGAACAAGTACTAATTAGTACTAAGACTATCTCAAATCAAGTTATAAAATGTAAGCAGTTAAAAGAATGGCACTTCATAAAATACTACTGTGTGTTCTGAAGAATTTCAGAGATGAGGTTGGGGAAGGTAAACAGGTCATCTTCCCCCGGCAGAAGATCCTGTTTGTAAGGACTGTGCCTACTTATTGGGTAGCAAGTCATCAAAATTGATTTTAATGAGTGAGATCGGTAAATACTTCAACACCATTTGAACACAGCCTGAGTGTGACAGGTGGGCACTGTGATGACGGGGTCATGGTACTTTCAGGAGTCTAGAAGGGGAAATCAAGCCTGAATGATCAGTTTTCCATGGAGGGGAACCATGCATGTTCACCAAGGGGATCTACTTGATCAAAAAGCTTTTAACAGAGTCTACTGTTAGAGTCTATTTTTTCTGAAATGATAAACTATCACCGTTGGGCACAGAGCCTCAGCTACTAAAACTATAATTAACAGTCATTATAAGCACAAAGAGATCTGTTAGAGGACAAGGAATAGGGAGCTGATTTCACAGGATTTTCACATGCTCAACTTCAAGATAATGCTCTCACAAGTGAAGACTTTAGCTACAGTTATACATCCAAAAGATGTCTGACGTATCATCAGTGATTCAGGAAAATGATCTAGAGTTCATTAAAATCGTTCCCTGAAAACTTTGGCCCAATATACTGTTCTGGCTAGAACAGGGAAATAAAATATCATTATGGAGGACACAGGTAACATAACAATACTCTATCCTTATGTCGAATCATGCTGATTTTTTTCCTACCGGGAACAAAATAACTTATTCTTGTCACTAATTTTAATGATAATATTAATAATAACAATGTCTTCCTAAGCGTTGCTATATGCATTTTCATTTTAACACCCCTGGGAAGTGGGTGCTTGTATTATCCCTATTTTGGAAAAATAGAGAAACTGAGGCATGAAGATTTAAGAGGAAGACAGTCATAGTGCACACACCTGTAGTCCCAGCACTGGGAAAGCTGAGACAGGAGGGTCACTGCATGTATGAGGCCAGCCTAGGATATATAGTGTGTTCAAGACCAGTCTGAACAACATAGTGAGATCCTGTATCAAAAAACCAAAGAAACAAAACAAAACACTTCAGAGGTAGTAGCTGTAGGAGCCTTATCTCTGACTTTGGCTTCTCAATATTAAACTCTTAACCTATTTTGATAAGGCTGCATTGTTCCACTCCCGGAAGTGCATTTAATGAACCAAGGGAAGTGCTCTGAAAGGTGGCTATAGTGATCAGTAGGAAGTAGGAGCGTGTCTATGAAAGTAGAGAACACCTGACAATACTAGACCCAACGTAAGGGGAGGATGAAAGAAATGTATGTTTTTGATACAAGGCAAATATTGAGAACAATATGATCCCTGTTTATTACGTACCGTTTATGTGATGTTATTCTCCAAATATTCAACTGCTAAGGTTGAAAACTCCATTTGAAGCCCAAGAGAGGTGAGTTTAGTGCAAAGGAAAAGAAATACATCTTCACTTAACTGGTATTATTCATAGGGAACTCATTTTCCAAGGTGTAGTTCATCAAAACGTAGGTAGCAAACAAACAAACAACCAAAAACGTATTCAACAATTTATAAATCCAAGAGGTAGAGTCTGCTTCTAAGAAGCTGAGATGGATCTCAGCTTTAAGAATGTCTGGGACATTAAGTGTCCTCTAGCACAGAATCGTCTTCCAGCCCTGTACCTTTTAGCCTCAGAATGAGAAGTAGATGGAGAAGCTATCAACACTGTATAGCTGACCCTAAGTTCCTGTTTTCAGGTCCTTACAGTTGCTATCACTTTTGTTTACAATCTAGCTTTTGATGAGATTTAGAGCTGTATTCCTTTAGAGTGTGCCCTTACACATCAGAAGCAGAAAACCAAACCTTTCTTATGTTATTCGTTCACAAAACTCAACTGTCATTGCTTTAACTACAGCTTTTAATAAATGGGCAAGTGCTGCCAGCAGGCACATGTGAAAATATAACTAGATATAGACACGTAGCAGGCGGTGACCCCTGCCGTGAAGGGTGCAAGTACAAATTGGGCCTGAGTACTGGTGCCACTGCAGTGCAGAGGGCGTGAAGACTTCACCTGTAGCCTGAAATTCATCCTTCCTATAAAATACTTGGCTCCCCTTTCCCAGTGCCAGTCCCTTGTAGGTGTTCTGTGTGGGGTCTTGCAGAGCAGCAAGACCCTCAGAATTAAGATAGAAATACGGAAAGGAGAGAAATGAAGAAAGGGCCTGTCAGTATCTGTTATGCCCAGCTAAGAGCAACACACCTTGTCAGTCAACTTCCCTTGTACTGCTTTTAAATCATTCACCCATATGGCTATATCAAGATTTCCATGGGCATATCTGTCTGTCAGGTCATCTTGACCCTTTCTATAAAGAGCACTTACACAAATTAGTTTGCAGAGATGGGCCCGTGGCAGCGTGAAGAGTCTTTACACCAGCAACTGGAAGCCAGGACCAAGTCGGTCTGATCCTCCAGGAAAGCCTGTAACAATGAAATCGTATCCAATTGCTGTATGATTTGTACACTAGTGTGAATTGGTTAATAGCTGCTCAATTTCATTTCAATCTCCACAAGCCTGTGTCAGTCAGAGCTTACTACAGAAACAGATTTAATGAAAGATATACAAACGTATAAGAATTGATGAGATTGGGTTACAGTGGCTGCCCACCGAGGCAGGTACGGAAAAGTACCAAGGGCTCCCTACGCGCTGGAGATCCGAAGGATCCCATCAAAGGCCTGGAGCTCACTATAGTGTCCCGTCTGTATCAGGAGGCCAAGGGCTCTTTGATGGACGGCTGAAGGCTCTGCGCCAGAAGCCAGGAGATTACGTCCCAGGTGAAGGTGAAGACTGGAGCTCCTCCAAAGGAACAGAAGCAAGCCTTGCTTATTTGTTTCCTTTTATTCCATTCAGGCAGCCAACCTATTGACTGGTGTCACTCACTCCCGGGCCGGGCCTTCTGTTTTCAGTAAATCCCTTCAGCCACACTCAGAACTATGCTGATCTAATTTAGCTGGACATTTCTTACCCAGGTTGCGACAATCAGTTAACTGTCACAGAGCCCAAACTCTTCAAACTCCTGACAGTGTTTATTATTGATGTGTATCTTCTGTATATCAAATTCACCTATCTGTAATACAAGCACAGTGGCTCCACAGCATAAATAAGCATTACTGTGCGCAACAGCAATGGAAGAGATTCGGGCTCCAAGTATACTGGCCAGTTTTCCCACTGTTGGGACAAAATCCCTGACACATAAATTAAGGAAAAAATGGTTTATTTAGCATATGGTTTTAGAAATTTAGTCTGTGGTAGGCTGACTCCAACCCGGAAACATCAAGGCAGAAGGGCACGGTGGAGCAAAGCTGCTCAGTTCATGGTGACCAGGATGCAAAGCACAGTAGAAGAGCCCCAGGGGGAGATGAACCCTCCAAGGGGTGTCCCCCATGACCCACGCCACACTGGGTCCCACCTCCTCACAGCACATTCAGCTATCAACATCAATGAGTTAATCTACTGAAAATATGACACATCCATGATCCAATCAGATCTCCAGGAGCATCTTCATCAAGTCAAGCAGACAATGAAGATTCACTGGAATAGTGAATCAGTAAACTAGACTTTGGCCCTGTTATGTCCATCTCTTCAGTTCCAACCCTTGAAATTCTCACTTCCCTCACTGGCCTTTCTTTCTACAGAATGTACCACACAGCACTGATTGATGAAAAGGGGCCTTATAAGAAAAACTTTTGCAAGTTGTAAAACAGAAATAGTAATAAAGGATTTTTCACATACTTGAGTCTTTATGGAATCCTCTCACCACTCCACCTTCTCATGCTAAATAACACAGCAGTCATCCCTAGAATTATTACCACGTCTCATCATCACTCTGAAGGAGCTTGAGGTCCACCTCCCAGCATGACGATTGCAGATCATAGAAATGTAAACAACAAATAAATAAAATCAGAGAATTTAAGAGTGAGAAGCAGCTTTCTGGGTCCCTCAGGCTCCCTTTCCTGCAGAAGAGAGAAGAGCCTGGAGGAGCGATACCCTGCCAGCCATGTGTGTACACAAGACAGTCCTGTGGTCAGCAGCTGTGGGACTAGGGCGGAGAGCCTCGTTCCCCAGGGTGAGATTGAGAGTGAAGGGTCCACTTGAGTATACACATATGCTCTAGATGTTTATGATAAGCAAGAACACTGATTAGTCTGTACAGAAGGGCCCAGTTTATCACTGAAGGGTGCAAACCTGCTATTTTAATATTGCCTCCATTTGCTCCTTCCCTCTCCACTGCTCTCCATCACACTTCCACGCCCCACTGGAGGACCTGTCCATTATAATCCACAGTGACCGCTGAGTACCTACCTCACAGTAGTTTGCTTGGCCTTGGCTCGCATGCCAACCTTGAATGGGCTTGGACAGCATGACATGGCTCTGTGGAAGCCCATAAGTGGATCTTTAAGCAAAGATGACATAAGTGGAGTTTTATCAGTAATCGAAGATGTTTTCAATGGAATAATGTGCACTTGTAGCAAAGTTCAAACGTGAACTGGCCCAGATTTCTCAGCTGGAAGTGAGCTGATCCCTGGAATGATAGTTTCTGGACTTACAGAGACTTAGAAGCAGCTGGAGCCCCTTAAAAGTATCATTTGCTTAATTCTGTCAAAGATTATCACAGAATTTTAGTATTTATGTGAATTATGCTAGTAATGGCAACAATAAACAGTGTTAATAATGATGACAGTGTCACTGATGCTTATTGGTGTTCATTACTGCTGGAAGCTGCTAGCGCTTGGCTTGTATGATCCTGAGACTGGGATTTATAAAGTGAGGGGATGGGAGTTGAGATGGCAAGAAGGGACAGTAGCCTTAAAACCAGGAAATCCAGGATTGCCCTTTCCCTCACTTCCGGTGTTTACTAACTGGTTAAACCTAGTCAAGTAGGTTGACTTCTCTGGAACTCAGTTCCTTATCTGTAAAATAGGGAGATATGAACCCACATTCAAGGTTTCTTGAAGATTGAGTTAGCTCATCAGTTCTGGAAGAGCTGCTTAGCAGGGTCAGCCCATAATAGGCACATCATTACTTGTTGAGTTGAATCATAGATGATAAGAACAGAAATACAAGTGGCTGAGAACTAATTACAAGTAGAGATGAATCAAGACAGTTTAGGACAAGTAACAGGCTATTCTCCTTTGTACATCAGTGCCAGATGATATTTTTGTCATTATTGATTCCCTTTTCCATCTATTTTATTAGGCAGGAGCCATAGAGCCCAGAAGTAGTTCAAGATCTGAGAATGACAGCAAATATTAAACTCTTTGTTAATGAAAGAGTATAGGAGTCTAGGAGAGCAGATTTGGAATGAACAGAGCTCTCAGTAGGTCTGTAGGCAGTTTCCTCCTAATTACCTTGCAGCCAGGATTCGGATTTCCAAACCCGGACGTTGCATTGTTCCAGCGCCACACTGCAGGGACGTGAACCCCAAGGGCCTTGCAACGTTCCAATCAGAATTCCAGTGGTGACTCCTCAGGCTTCGAAATGACTTATTCTCATCACAATGTATGAAATGAACTATAAATACATATTTTAACATTACAGAGCTTAAATATTATTACACATCTTTCTTGATGTCGGATCTTGTTAAATGTGTGCCGTTATCTCAATTTACAAAGGTCAGCTGGTGGCAGTGGAGAATAGAGCTAGATGTATGTAAAAAGCCCTTTTACCAGTACATCTGTGGCTCAGATAACCCTGCCTTTTTCAAAGAGCTTTGGGCTTTTTTTCTCCCCCTTTCAAATGAGACTTTAATGAGTATCATGTGGATAAACTCTTTGCAGAGGTTTGAAAAGATCCAGAGAATCACTGTGGTAGGAACAAGCAAACCGTGTTGGATGAAATCACAAGCCATTTGAATGCCTCCTCATCTCTCCGGCTGTGTTAGAACCTTTGGCTGCATTTTCCCCCCACAGGAATGTTTTCATATCCGTGGCTAGGTAAATAGAATGTTCGTGTAGTTGCTCCACTGCTATTCATGCCAGCACAGAGCAGCAGAGAGTGACCTACTTCCAGCAGCATCCATAGAAAGCTTCACTGCTTTCCATCAAGGCTGATTTAAAAAGTCACCCTCTGTTTCCTGCCGCTCCCGCCCCCAGCTGCCCTCAGAGCTGACAACTATGGACTATCCAGGTCCTCATTTTCTTTCTTTTATCCTTTCTGCTCCCTGTGTTGGCTCATTTTAGTCATCTTTGCCTCTTCTGGAAAAGGAGAAGTGGGTGAGTGGACAGCTGTAAAGGAAGTTAACATTTCAAATTTTTAGAGTATAGCTCTCTGAAAGGATATTGGTGGGGCTGCCAAGAGAGGTCAGGTGAAGTTTTCTTATCTAGACTTCTCTTATCCACATAAACATAACTGATCAAAGGTTGCTAACTCCCTGGAAACCATTTGGGCACATCTGTATGGGGATGTTTCTTTCTTACTGCAGACCCTGGAGTAGAGCTTTAGTAGGTCACTCTCATGAGTTTCAATTCAGCCAGTCCTTACTCTATAATTGATAGGCTGGACTGAGATGGAAACGTTCCAGACTCCAAGAGGAAAGTCTGCTTTGGAAACCTGCCACAGAAACTTTGATCGAGTTGGCCTGCACCTGACTCAGGGGTGAACAACAGCCTGGCCCTGAGTAACAGGGCCGGAGGTGGAGTCCTGGAGACTCTCTGTCTCTTCATTTGAAGATGAGGGACGTGTGCTCCAGAGCTTGCAGCAGCCCCTCTCTAGGTCCCCTATCTAGTGCCCCAACCTGGCAGTGGATGGGAAATGCTCTGGCTCTGAGTGTCCTGTTTTCGCCATTGAGGACAAATGTCATCAAGCAGAAGAAACAGAAATTCGTTCTTTCAGTTGGTCCTGAGTGGGAATTTCATTTCCAGATCTCATAAAGTCAAGAAGATTCTGGTTACTTGAGAAGGAACTTCCTGTGCTTCTGTTGAATGAGCAGGTTTTAAAATTTTAAGCTGCTTTGCTGTAAAGCTTTTGTTCCGCACAGTTCTGTGGCCCTCGCTCAATCCCGTTTGGAGGCAGAGGAGACTGAATGAGGTGATAGCTAGCGGCTCCAAATCCAGACGGTGAGCTGAATACAGGAAGCAGTGTGAGGTCTCTTTTCCCCATTGGTGCCTGAACATCCCCACCAAAGAATTTTCTAGCTAAGAATTCTCCCATTTTGTTGTTCACTTAGCCAGGCCCTTGTAGGCATGAACTCTGAGCAACCATCAGTCTTGCTGGCATCTGTGCTGGATGAACTCAGACCCAGCAGGATACGCCATAGTATATGGCTCACTCTTTGAGATGTGAAATTGTGTCACGTTAGATCTCCATCCCAGATGGTCCCTATGGCGAGGAACGTGGAGGCCCGGCCATCTCAGCCCAAGGGCCATCATTTCTCCGGCAAGTCTCATTGCCTCCCTTCTCTTGACTTTGTCCTTTCTCTCTACAGCCTTCTCCTTTGTCTGCTTTTTGTCCGCCCCTCATCTTTCTTCACAGATGGCCAGGACGCTAATGTGCTGCTGTCATTATGTTTATGAAACAAGTTGGGGTCTTTAGAGGCTGCCGTTCCAGAGACATTAAAGACTTGTGTCACGTTTGGTACTAGGGTGAAGATTAGCAGGATAATTAGTGATCCCCTACTGTTATTAACCCCTGACTTGAGCAGGTTATTTTCTTACAAAGGTGTTGAAAGTTAATACCACTGTTAATAGTTTCAGTCGGAAGACCATAATGAAACCATGTGGGAAGCTAGGCCTATCATCAATATCTTTCAAACTCTGAAATTAGAGGGTAGAAAAAGAAAAATAAAAAGGAACAAAAGAAGAGGGAGTAGTTCTATCATAGGCCTATCTTTGGTAACCTTAATGATAGCCACTATCTGATAGACAAGACTCATTTGTTATTCTTAGTTTTAGATGGTCATCTTATCACTACTAAAGTTCTGAGTTTAATCTTCATCACCTTGTAATAATGGCTGCTGAGATAGTATAGGGTGGAGGTGTGGCTAGATTCTATTCTTAGTGATGTCCTCTTTTCTTGTAATTCTTTCAAAAAGTGTATAAGGCTTTTCATAATATTATGCATAATAAAATGTAAAAACAACAAATCAAAACCCCTGGATGCCCTCTCCCCAGTCTGCTAACAGCAGGGGTCTCTCCTAGTGATGTATTGTATTTTTCCTCCAATTAGTCTGGTTCTTTTCTAACTCTTCTCTGGAGAACCCCCTGAAGAAATATATTAGATTTGGTTTGGATAAAAGATTCCAAGCCTAACAGCAAGTATGAAAATCTAAGCAAGGTCTTTCAGTAGTCAGTAATGGCCATCAGGAAATATCAGCCTCAACCTTGAAGGACTTCTGGGTCAGTTCCTCAGATGCCCTCAACATGAGGCCAAGAATTGACAAGTTAATGCTTCCTCTCGCCTTGACCTCGGCAACCACAGTAGCCTCATTACTACTCAGCTGGATTCAGCTTGCAGCTGAGACTTGCTAGGAGTGAAAAAGGGCCCCAGAATGCCAAAGCTGCCCTAATCCACTCAGAGCATTCAGTGAATTAAAAGATCCTTGAGGACTGTCCTAGTTCAAATCCATATTTGAATTTAAGTTGTCAGATTCTTTGAAAGAGGACATCACGGATCTGGTCCTTTGGGGGGAGTTTTGACCCAAACATGATGTTTCCTGAGCAGTGTAAGTCAGGGACTCTCAGTGTGAGGGTATGTATGCCTGATGAAGGAGCATGGGATGGAGAAGGTGCAAAGCCACAGGAGGAAGTTTCACAGCAAAGTTTGAGTGTCCTACGCTAACCCCACAAAAAGACTGCAAACTCTTAGCCCACAAGCTAACATTAGAACAATGACCAAGACGAATCTTAGAGTGACTTCCTCTCATTCTCCTTCCCTCTGCCTCTCTCCATCCTAGTGATTCTCTCCTGTGACTCTCTGGCCAGTGTCCCATCATCGCAGTCCTCTGGCGCATGCAGCAGCCCTGAGGGTACTTTCCTAGAAACCACCTATCTGTACCAGCATGAAAGAGGGTCTTTTTCATTAGCCAGAGTTCCGATGTGAAGATGGGCCTGGCCCTTACAGGCCCTGATCTCATCCTTTCAAATCTGTTCAACCCGTGTGCAGAGAGAAAGAAGGGTGGAGCATAGATCAGATTTGAGAAAAGGTTTCACATCACTTAGGATATTGAACCTATTCTCTTTGGACTCAGAATCGTGGGATGCATAATTACAAAAAAATCATAAAGTTCGTCTAGACAGATCTTCCTCATACAGATGAAGAAACTCAAAGCAAGACAACTTACTCAAGGTTACTCTAACCATATCCAGGCCTCCTGAGTCCTACTTAGCACTATTTTAGTCACTGCAGCAATGTAGGATCAGATCAGAGTCACAGTGAGACTCTCTGGTTTATCTGCCTTTCTCTTTCTACAGCTTCCTGATCATTCTAAATTGTGGCTTAGTTTACACTTCCACTTAATTAAACCAGGGACCACTTTTCATTAGCTCTGAATTCCTTAAACTGGAATTCACAACTTTCAGTTGACACCAATCTGCATTTTTAATCTAGGCCCTCTGCTATTCCGCATATCCCTCTCCCTGCAGCTTGACCAGACCGCTTGTGGTTTTGAAAACATGTATAATCCTTCTGTTCTTTGAACATACTGTTCCCTTCATCTGGAATTGCCTGCTCAACATGTTTTTATTGCTTCTCCTCTGTGTGTCCCCAGCCAAGTTCCATCCTTCCATGCAGCTCTCTTCTTACTGTTCAAGTACTTATTCATAGTCATATCTTACATTTCCTCCAATATTGAAAGCTCACTGAGAGCAGGAGACATGCAGCACCGTTTTCTGAATGTGGTGAAAAATAGTATGCTCCAAAAATATTTAACATACATAAATGGCACCTTTGGTGGTTTATTATTTCGGATAGTTACAGGATTTAGGGAGGTGTTGAGGGATGTGAGGTTTGCGGAGGGGAAGAATGGACATGCTAAAAGTGAGGGCTGCCTCATCTTTCTGGGTATCCTAGCCCCACGGTGTGACATGGCGTCGGTGCTCATCACACCTGTAGGGTCCTGAGATGACAGTGTAAGATCCCGTTAACACTTGTGTTATTCAGTGCATTGTGGAAAAGCTTCCGTGTGAGCCCTGTGGGCAACCCTCCTGTGTTTGAACTGGAGTAGCTATTTTATCACGTCCCAGACTTGTTCCCTGGGACTCTCAAGGCTGGCTTGCTATCCTCTTCTTGAGCTATTCTGCTGACATCCAGACCAACGTGATTACATTGGTGTTCCAAGCTCTGATCTCAGTCCCATTGGAGAAGAAATTGACAAGACATTTACTGGGCCCCATGTGATTTTTTATTAGTTGAGCAGGCCAGATATAGCATAAGTAAATAAGTTCCTGGTTTACGATTTGAGCTCTTCAGATCCTGCCAGGAGAAGGAAAAAAAGCCAAGGAAGATGCTATCATTTTGAAATTATTTTGAAACTAAAAATTGATGAGTGCCCTTGCCAGGCATAGTGCTCTTTCCCCTTCATCTTTTGCCCTCTATGGTGAGTAGTCTGGGCAGAATCATGATGTCACTGTCCATAGGGAGGAGGACGAGCAAGCCACCAAGGGGTTCAGAGAAGGGCTGGCCTGAAAACCAAAGCCAGGGACTCTATGCTGTCAGCCCACTGCCCATGGGAACATTGTCAGTACCCCCGCTGGACCTGTAGTTTCCTCCCGCCCGCACCCAACCCTGACCCGCGACCCTGGAGCAGAACACCTTCCTCCTCACAAAATGCCTTGGGTTGCTCACAAATAAGGGGTTTCAAGCTGATGAAGCTGTTCTGGTCTTAGAGAGTGCTGATTGTTCTACAGCTCGGTGAATATACCAAAAACCACTGAATCATATACTTTGAAAGGGTACATTTCCTGACATATGCATTATATCTCACTTTTAAAGAAGAAATAGGATACTAAGACCTTATTCAAAAACATTAAAATATTTTAGCATAGAAGCTCCCAAAATACCACATAGACTTTCTACTCAAGTGCTTCCTCTCCCTGTGCACGTTCTGGGGCCAGCTGCAGGGTGTATTAGGTGGAAGAGCTCTCATGGTGACTCCATCGCAGTCCCTGTTCTGTGTCAGACTGAGGTGACCTTGGTCTAGGCATTTCCTCATGTTTGTTTCTATAGTTAAAAGAGGTAATGAGCCTGACCTACTTGACGAGGATCTCCTAGAAAACAAAAACCTGGATTGTTAAGTGATTTAGACGGTATGGGGTGCTCTATTCTCCTGAAGAGTTGCAGGAAGGGCTGAGGGGCACCCAGACATGTGGAATAAGCCCTGCGCTGGCTGGGAGCCAGTGCACCAGGAGATTGTGTAGGGGTTACTGCGGGTGAATTTGTGCCATTAGGTGCTCTATTAGGAGCTGAACTGCTTACGACTCTTACATCTGCAGTGAGACGGAGATAGAGTTTGTGTTTTAGTGCAGTAGAAGAACAGGGACTTTGGGGGGACAGTGTGTTTCTCAGGAGTCATCTGGTGCTTTGACATGAAGGCTGAGGGAATGCTTGGAAGGGTAAGTGCCCAAGTGGCCTAATGGATTTGTGATCATTGGGCCTACGTTTAAGAGGTGTGTGAACACTGCTGCTTGAAGTGCACATCCTCCCAGATGCACCCAGTGTTGCTCCTCACCAGCAATGGTTTCTCCTCACTATTTCATGTAACAGAAGGCGCTATGCCTGCAGAAAACCGGGACTGGGGGGCAGGGGATCCTCCATCCCCACTCCTGTCCACGGCAGCTTCCTGAATGCTTGCCCGAGTTGTGTCCCAGGTCATGGACAGCACCCCAACCCAATGGGATGATAGAGTCCTCTAGGCAGTGGGGGCGCTAAGTGTGAAGAGGAGCGATGATCACTCTGCCTTTCCAGTCATCCCTCACCCTCTATTTTACTTTTCTCCCTGGTGTGTGCCCCGAGGATAAGCCAGGCCATCCTATCAGGGGCAGACCAATGAGCTGTGACTCATATAAAACTTTCTCAGTGATCTACCTACAGAAGATCAGCTGATCTCCTCCTCCTCATTCTCCTATCAGTGTAAGATTTCTCTACTTCTCCATATGTTGAAAGGAATTCCACTTTCCCTTTCCCAAGCCCAACATCAGTGTGATATTCATCTCAGAAGACTACCTTCCTCCCTTAGTCCACCTTCTACCCAGGCAACATCACTCATTCATCTCATGCTCCCACAAAACCTAGTTATATACCTGCTGTGACACTTGCCACATTCAATCATGTGGGCTGCTTTGGAGAATTTGTGGAAGGCCTTATTTTTTATTTAGTACCTGAGTGCCTAGCAAAGTGCCTGGGCAGAATGCATGCCCAGTGCATATCTATTAAATAAAAGAATGGCTACATAAATAAATAACATTATTTGTGCACTTCCACATACAGTGGAAGATAGTTATAAACTCCATAAATATTTAAAATTGCTTTCCTCTTTATGGTTGTGATACTTGATGAGAATACATTCTAAATGTGTCTTTTAAATCTTTTTTATGTCCATGGGTTTTTTTTTTTTGTGTGTCTTTTGGTCAGAGGTGATAAATTTTGAAAGAAGAAGCTATCCCTTTTAAAAAAATGAAATTCCGTAAAGCAGTGGATTGTTAATGTGAGTTCAGTAGAATACTAGTCCCCTACTGTGTTAGTAGTTTTTAAAGGAAAAGTCAGGAAAGTCTGGTGCAATCAGGTGTCTCTACTGTGGGATGTCTCAAAGGTGTGATATGACGCTGCTAAGGAATATAAGCAGAGGGGTATGTACACGGGGTATTTCTGCAGTACCACTTGAGCTCTCAGAGCAGTGCAGAGGGCATTGTAGGGCTTTGGTATTTCCTTACTGATGATGGTCCAGTGCTTTGATCTAGACCCTTGAGAAGCATGTGAGTGTTTCTGTCTGTAGCAAGGGCTCAATTTCACCACCATCTTCACACATACCACCTGTGCTTGGCCAAACTGAAAAGAAAATTTTAAGGGAATTAAAACATTACTTGTCATAACGAATTATCAGACATCTCTGGTGAACTGCGCAGCAAATGACTGTGGTTTTAGAAATAGCCTGCTAGCCTCGGGAGCTCTGTGGTAACCTCCCAGGACTATTCCATAAACGCCATGTCTCCACGCAGTAATTACCAACTCTCCTTGGTAGGTGCGCTGGTGTGTCTAGGAGTAATTGCTGGGGAGCTCGCACTTTCAAATTTATGAGAGGCAAACACCTTGTATTTACCTCAGGGTGTTACCAGGTATTCAAACTGTGCCTTGTAAAGGATGCTATCGATCATAGAACTAGGGGAAGAACTTGAATTTTCACCTTGATATTTTTCTCAATGGGTGAGAGAGAGCCTGACTTACTAGATTGATGGTGTAGAGACTTAGGGGAGGGTAACTCTCTTCTTCTTAGCATCTCTTTCCCTCCTCGAAGTTTGGAGCGGCAGCAAGGCTTACATAGTTGGAAGTTTTTGCTGCCTTCAGATAGAACTGGTTGCTTGGTACCAGTGGCTGGGAAGCAGATGAAAACTTGGCCCCATCCCAGTTCTCACCTGTGCCTGTTGGTGTTTCTCCTCCAGAGATCTCAGGGAACACAGAGGACATCCCTCTGGTGCGCTGGAGGCAGCAGTGGCTGGAGAATGGCACTTTGCTTTTTCACATCCACCACCAGGATGGTGCCCCAAGTCTCCCTGGCCAAGACCCGACCGAGGAACCCCAGCACGAGTCTGCAGAAGAGGAGCTGAGGATCCTGCACATCTCCGTCATGGTAAGGGCGGCATGGCTGTGGCCTTCAGGCTGTAGGTAGTGTGTGCTACTTGGACAGTGTGAGTCTTTGTGACATAGATGTATTAGTTGGATTTTCATCATTATAACAAAATACCTGAAGTGGAATACTTGTCAAAAAAAAAAAAAAACAGTTTTATTATTGCCTCTTTCTGGAGGATCAAGGGATGGGCACCTGTATCAGCTCAGTTCTGGTAAGAACCCTCTCTGCTAAATCAAATCATGGTACATAGCAATGGTGAGAGTGCGTGTGAGAGAAAGAAATCCCACCACCCAACACAAAGGCAGAGAGAGGGGGCTCTCACATCCCTCCCTTCCCAGGTCATGGCCCTAATTGACCCAGGCTTCACCTTTTAAGGGTTCTATACCATCTTCCAATACTGCCACCCCGGGAACCAAGCTTCTGATGCATGCACCCTTGGAAGACAAACAATGTCCAAACCATAGCAATAATTCTGTCAGACCCAATCCCATAATCATCACTGATCATGACAATGAGTAAATGTCCTGTTTATGGGAAATAGATCTACTTGTGCTGTAAGTTGGTGCTGTCCGCAAACTCTTCTCTCTGGGGCATGCTCAGTTATGAAGTAGCTTTTCCAAACCAGAGACGATGTGAGATGGGGCAATGGATTGTATTAGAAAGGATTCACCGAATGTCATAGTTTCTCCATAAATGTTTGCTGAGTGACTGAATTCCCAACCTGCTTGCTGCTACCAAACCCTCCTTCATATTCTCCTGGTCAGGAGAAGTCAGCCTACTGGCTTTCTTTCCTCTTACCATAAAGATTTCGTCAATAGATAATTTTCCTCCCCCAGCCTAGCTTAAAAGCTTTACCATCTGCATACTTTTTTGTCGAAATGTGAAACTGCAAGAAAATTAGAAGATTTACTCTAAAATTCTAGAAATTTGTGTTTCGGGATCTCACCAGAAAACAAATGCCATAGTGGTAGGTGGGAGGCTTTGTTTAATGTCGTTTTGTTTACTGGTGAAGCTCCAGCACCTGGAAGAGTTCATTCATATAATTAGTGCTTAATCAATACTTGTGGAAAAAAATGAACATGTTTGCCAGTGGAGACAGAAAATACATTTCATGCGGTATTTTATGTATTCACATTCTATTGGCTAACTAAACATACTCTCCAGGCATGGAGTTGTCTGGTAGCAAGTTGAGGCTTACGATGTGGGAGAGAATGGTTACCCATACTCTCCCACATGAATGGAAGGACATGGGCTATTTTGCTGTTAAGAAGTTTAACACAGAGCAAGCCTAGGTTGGCGTACTTTAAATTCACCTCTTATTTCGGGAGTATCTCTATTTGTTTAGTCCTGTGTATCAAACTGAAGGAAAGTGAGTCCATTTAAATATGTAAAACTTTTCATTATCCAAAAATTTAGGATGGAAAATTTCCCCATTAAAATCTCTAATAAAATCTCAGTATATGAACATCCCCCCATAAATAACTGACCTGATGCACATAAGGGACTTTGTTTATATTGCCTGGTGCAGAAAGTCCTCGGACAACAAAGAGTAAACCTCAATGTATAAGTAAGGCAGACAGGTAAAAGAAATTACTGTACCTCAATTTACAAATTATTAGAGGCTTATCAATGGGAGATGTGGTACTTACAAATCTTTGCTCTAAGGGCTCAGGGAAAGTGATCTTCATTGTGGCTTACAGTTTCTAATGAGTGGCGAGATCATTCAGGTCAGCCAGACCAATGCAGAGACTAGATTGTCTTCATATTTATAATATGATCTGATTGAAAACAAGGGTAAGTTGGCAGATTTTTCACCAACCACCTCCCTCTCTCCATCAATGTGGGAAACAGTTGTAGTCACAGGTGTTTGGTTTGGTTTGGATTTTAATTTTGTTGGTCCAAGACCATTTCAAAGAACCAACAACAACAACAACAAAAACTTGTTTAGGGTGAAGAAATGTATATAGACCTTTCTAAGAATGAAAACTGGGTGTGATTGTGTTTGAAAGAAAGACTCTGAATACTGGTGCTTAAGACACATTATGTCAGATGGTATGGTGGGGTGTGAGGCTCATAGTGTAAAGATCTGTGGAAAGATAGTCTGGAACTTGCTGTAGCTGCTGCACCATGTCCTTAGTGCGGCCAGGATCCTACCATCTATCCTCAGAATGAGGTCCTCCACTAGGTCTCCAGAGGGTGTGTGTGTGTGTGTGTGTGTGTGTGTGTGTGTGTGTGTGTGTAAGCAAGAGTCTGTGCATATATGCTTTTGAAGGTGGGTAACTATAAAGATAGAAATGTGCCCATCAAGGATGCCAAAGGATTTTAGAAAATAGGTTGTGCCCTTAAAATGTAGCAAACAGTGTGAGAAACCTCACATTACTAATGCTTCTGCACAAGATCCCTTGGAGGGGGGTTAATGGACAGCTTATACTGAAATGAGGAGGAACAAGTGTCAGCCTTAAATCGATCTTGGAGATATTTTCTTTATTGCTACTGGTAACCGTGACAGACCACCAGTGACATTGTATTATCCAAATAAAAGAAAAGATTTATCCTTCATCTTTATTCTAGCTTATTCTATCTAATTTTCAACCAGGGTGGAGGAAGCAGAGACTAAAGTGGCATAGTCGAAGGGTGAAGCTTTGCCACCTCTGTGTGACCTCTTGGGTATGGACAGGCACTATTTCCATGAAAGATTTAGGGTGGGCTTTGACCTCTGCCAAAGCACAGGGATCTCTGGATGAACTGAACACGAGTTTTCTGGCCCACCCTTGTTAAAGGCAGTTTGGTTGGTGGAGCCTGCTGGAGCCTTTCTAACCATCCCCCTCTCCTCCATTCCCATTCCACACCACTCACCCTTGCATGCCGCCTCTCCACGCCTCAGGATTCTCTTCTAGAAACAGTTTCAAAGTCTGAAGTTGAGTATCTGCCCTTGGCTTAGAAATCAAGCCTGAGGGTATCCTGTTTGAAGATGTTGTTCCTAGAGTCTCTGACGGTTTCTTCTTAAGAGACTCAGGGATTGGTAGACTTTATTTGATTCACTTTATATCATATCCTTTGGAGGTAAAGTAGGCAGCTATTTGAGGCATCTGAAATGACAGCATTATAGATCTCGAAAGATAGTGAAATTCTTTGACTAGTAATAATGTTGGGCAGTGAAATACACATACATGAAATCTTATTACCTATACCTTCTTAGTTATGTGTTCACAATAGAAGGACTATTTTTCATTAACTCTAATGATCAATATTGATGCAGTTTTCACACTGGAATTAAAACAGCATAATTTGGAAAAGAAAAAAGTTAATCTTATTAACAGAACATGAATATGTTCAACCTTTTCTTTCTTGCTAAGAAAGTGTATATTTAAAAGCTTAGCTGGTGGTGCTAAATATTTCCAATATGTTCAGAAGGAATTAATGGTTCTGTGAAATCTTTAACGTTTACATTTCTCTCATTTTGTCTTTACAGTTTTCTCATTTATATTGCCTTAATGCAAGGGCCACTGTTCATTTTCGTATTTTGTACTTATGATGTTTTTTTAAAACACAGAATATGAGTAATGATAGAATGAAAAATAAAGATAAACCTTTTTTGTATCCTTATGACATTGTATGAATGAGAATCTGCAAGTTGTCTCTTATACTGTGCCCAGTATAAATCTGTCATCAGCAGAATCGTGAGCTTGCAGAAAACCAATATCCAGCTGGGAGGTTGGCAATTTAAAACTTTGAAAAACCTTTTGCTTTTTTTTTATTTTTTCAATCACATCCTAAAATTTCTGAATTATTTTTTTCCAAAGAGGTACCATTTCTTCCTTGCATAGAATAATTGGATTTCCCTTCTGAAATCTTAACTTTATTGCTTTGAGGGTCAAATGATGTATTTTAACCTCCTGCATGATTCAAACTTGGCTTGAGAGATTTATTTCAAATTTGCCAAGATAATTGACATTTAGAACCATGAAAGTACACAAGAATACTCTTTAAAACTCTTGAATAAGTCAAAGTGGAATTGGTGAATTAGAACTGAGTGTGATCTTAAACCAAAAATTAAGAATTTCTTCAGTGGTAAGAAAAATTGTTTACTCCATAAAAGGCTAGATTTTAACACAATTCTATATCATATATTCAGACTGGGTGGACTTATCTGCCCATATTTTACTTTCACTAATTTACTATATGCTGTACTTTTCTCTTCTACAGTAGGCAAAAGAATTTAATGGTGCATAATAGAATGTATTTTCTATGTATTTCATCTTTGTAATTAAAGATGAAAGTGCTAATAGATTTTCCCGTGTACAAATAGGTTGGTTATATATATTTTTCTCAGCAAGTAGACTTTCAAAAATGCTTCAATTTTCTATCTATCTATCTATCTTTTTTGTTGTTGCAGTAATAACTCCCACTGGTAGAGAAAATCTTTGTAGTTTACCCTTTGTAGGCACAATTCACAGCTGTGAGGGGAAGTATCTTCGAGCATATGTGTGTTCCCATAAGCATTTGTGAGGAAAACCCACCAGGCAAGCGTGGGCGCTGCTCAGGACCATCAGCCAGCTGTATGAGGCCCACTGGCCAGCACTTGCAGGCTTCTGTGGCCTTTGCTTCTGCCATTAGAGACCTTTGCCTCTTCCCAGACTCACTTCTGCAGCTCCAGGTAGCTCTATGCAGATTTCTCTCTTGAGAGAAACAATGAAGAGGATGAAGTTTGGGGACAAAAGAGGCTGCAGGTGTTTTTTATAGAGTCCAAGAGTCCAGCAAATAGGATGGGCAAACTAGGGAAATTCCATTCTGGGGGAGTAACATTTGGGGCTCAGTTAGTACAAAGCCCACAAAACACACCTGCGAGAGCCTCTAGGGCCAGGTTTCCAGGACTGCATAACGACACTGTGCCAGTGTCCCCATCCTTGCTTTTCTGTTACATTCAAGTTCAGTCCAACTGCCTGAGCATCACATTACTTGGCTTGGAGCTGTGCTTTATTTCCCTCCTACAGTATAGTCACTTCCAGGGTGGAGAAGAGCAGTTTCAAGCATGGCAATCTGCACATGTCATCAGGCCCATCAGGCATTCGTTACATGTCCAGGGCCATGAGAGAGAGGGCTGGATGCTTTTCCTGTCGTCACCTTTTGTCTTCAGCAAATCCGTTACAAAAATTCATTAGCAAATTCATTAATCAGGGTCACTTTTGCAGGTTTATGGTCAACTGCTATTATTTGTTTCATCTAACTTAGGACACTCTAATTTATCAGGGCCAGTCTTTCTGATTCAAGAAACGAATGGAAAATTTTAGATAAAAACAAAAACAAAGCAATACAAAATAGAGTAATAAGTCAGAACGGACAAAAGGAAGATCTTTCTTGATTCATTTGAGGAAGACTTTGCTAGCCATTCAAGCTGTTCATCGCGGGACTGAACTGACTTCCTGGTCAGATTGCCCACTTGCCAACACAATCTCTGGGTACTTTGCCTTCCATTAAGAAAATGGTGGGTAGCTCCTAAAATAATCAGCAAGATCCCTAAAACAAGACCTCTTTGTTCTGTTTGTCTGAAAGACTGATGTGTAAAATCCTCGAGGTCCAGGGTCCATTTCAGGACTATATGCAGAGCCAGGTAAGACTTGGCTTACAAACCTCCTCCTCTGATCCTGGGGAACAGCTCCATGTCTCGTGCCAGGATGCATGAGGCACAGGTATCTGTCAGTCCGTTCACCTCTTCTGTCGCTCATCTACTTGGTTCTTCATTGATGCCTTCCTGCGTTCCTGCACAGTGCGAGCGAGGCCATAGTGGAAAGAGAACCTTGATTCAAAGCTGGAAGAGTGGGCTTCGAATCCTGGCTTGGCCACTTTGGGTAATTTTCTGACCTTTTTGGAAGCTTCGTTATCTCATCCATAAAATGATTGCATTGCTTCAGCTTTTTTAGTTTCTGAGAGTGGAAGATCCACGTAGGCTCTGTCATGGCATTTTCTATAGAAACTCAAATGAAAATAAGGGAAACAGCACTCTCCTGACTAAAAAACAAAACAAAACAAAAAAATCCCCCAAATTGAGTTTTCTAGAAGAATGGAACTAGGAGGTGGTTCAGGACCCAAATTATGGAAGTGTGTGGCTTGGCTCTTTCGTACCTCCTTCTCTTGCTATGAGTGAGCTTTTCGATGTAGTCTACTCTGTGAACTTGTCTACAGTTTGACTCTTTCTGCACATTCGAAGTTCCCTCACTCAGCAAGTCACCTTCATTACAGTCCTCCTGACTCCTGCTAGCTTCACAGTGTTTCCAAGTTTCCGTTGCTGTTAAATTCTTTGTTCTCCTCTCCCCTAATTCTATCTCCATAGGAAAGAAGCGAATGGATCTAGCTAGTTGCCAAATTTCCTATATTTTCATTACTTTTCATATCCCTTTATCCCAGAGGTGGATGTTACCCAAACCTTCTCCTGCTGGCTGTGGTTGTGGGACTTACGCATCTCACCTCTGGGACAAGTTGTAACTATGTCCTTTAGCAGAGGCTAAACAACAATGCTTCCATGATTTCTCTGCACAGTAAACAGGCACAGTAAGCCCTAACTGGCAAAGATGTCAAGAAAAGCTGAAGGTAGCATCACTGCATCATCATCATCCTCGCCATCATCATCACTGAAATCTCATTTTATCTCTATTATGTGTCAGGCCCTGTTTTGAGTGCTTTGTTATATATCAACTTATCTTTATTCTCATCACAAAACTATGAAGTAGAATTTGTTATTATGTCGTTTTACAGATGAGGGGTCTGAAGGCCAGATGGACTAAGTGACTTGCTCAAACAACTATTAGTTTGCAGAGTCAAAATTGGAATTTGAGGTAGTTAGCACAATCTCGACTCTATACTTTGAGACGCACCCAGCTTCCCTCTGGCCCTCAGTGAGTAATCAGTATATATTTATTACTTATTCCTTTACCAGATTGTGCCATTTTATTGACATGTGTTTGCGGAGACTATTCTGACATTTTCCCCATTATTACTTCAGCATTCATAATTCTGTGAACACCAGGACCCCCCAGCCATGGAGGAACACAGATCTGCCTCTCTGTGGCTCCACCAGGCAGCTGACCCCCGAAACTCTGCTTCTGTTCAGCTCTGCTAAGCCCACCTGCTAACCTTGGCTTCCGTCACCCCACCTCACAGCTGGCAGTGGGAGTTTGGCAGTGAAGGAAAGAGAGGGGTTGGGGAATTCCAACTCTAAATTTATGAAAGTCATGGAACAATAAACTTAGCATTCTTCATATGTAAACTTCCACAGTTTTGCAGAGAATTTTTAGAAACTAGAAAAGTATTCTAAAAGTATTATTGACCTATCATTGATTTAAAAGAATCACTGAGTCATTCATTCATTTAGCTATTGATTCTTTCATCTAACAATATATTTCAGGCTGAAGATTCTTTTAGATACTACATAGGTAGAAATTTAATAAGACATGATTCTGCTTTCGTGGAATATTTAATGATTTTAATAGTACTTAACGTTTGAGGATGGCTCTTGACAGAACTAAGAGCCAAGCAGGATGTCTATCTTCTTTTCCATTTTTTTCCCATTGTTTACAGCTTCTTTACAATTGTGTTCTTCTCTTTCCTGAAATTTGTAGAAGTCTTAAGCTTCCTTTATTTTTTTCAGAAAGCGAGGAAAATAGCTGAGAGGCCAGATTTTCACAAGGATACTGATATCTTTTAACAACTTGAGGTAATGTTCTGTTCAGTGATTTAACCTAGATAAAGAAGCCAACAGTTTACTTTAAAGTATCTAGCTTCTCCAAATCCCAGATCCATTTAAAAGCTGGAATTGTAATCTCTGGGGTTTTAGAACAACATTCAAAATTAATAATCTTTGTATAATATAGCTATCCCTTACTGAGCTCTTGTATCCCAGGCACTATATACAGTTGTAGTTATTTTTAATATTAATCATTTCCATAGTAACCTTGTGAAATGTGTTAATTCCCCCATTTTTCAGATGTAGATACTGAGATGATATTTGGGGAAAGTAAAACATAGGGGCATGATCACATGGGCCGTGAGAGTGATACTATGATTCAGGGCAAGTTTATCTGACTCGAGACTGAACTCTGGTACAGGATTCTCCTTGTTCGTCGTGGCATTAGAGTTGGATAATTTCTCCAGTGTTTCAGGATTTGGAATAATTTTACTTTCTGGCTAGCACAGCATAAGTCCTTCTCCTGGTGATGGTTAGTACAGCATGTAAGAATTGGGCAAAATGTTATCGTGGTGTGGTCCCTGAGCTGCTTCAGTGGGTGGATCAGAGCAATAAGATCAAGCATCCCAAAAAGCCTGGGCTTGGCTCTGAGCAAACACTAGGTCTTGAGGAGCCAGTGATGACTATAGGTTCTCTGGTGTTGAATTTTAATGACATAGTTTACTGTAAGGGTTTTGCTACCAGAAGGATTGATTTAAATCAGAGTTCTGCCACTTACTATTTTTCTTAGTGATTGTGTATAAATGCTTAATCTCTTTAAACTGACTTTCCTTATCCATACAGTGGGAATACTTATAGATCCTACTGTACCGGGTCATTTTAGATGATTAAATAAGATGGTGGTTATGGAGCACTTCCTATTGTAGAGGGCCCTTGGGAAGTGTCCACTAAATATTAGCGCGGTAACCTCTTGGGTGCCTTGCAAGCTGCCTGTAACAATTCTGCATGCAATGTGTTGCCCAGGGCCCGTGACCTGAGGGAACCAGAAAGGCAGCTGGCATCATAGCAACCTCTTACAGGAGTCCTGCAGGAGTTGTGCTTAGGGAAAGTGTCGAGGCAATTAGGGTAGCACAATAGGCACATTACAGACTGTGGGATCTGGTCATGTACAGCCAGGGCAGCGTTAGGCCACTTCTGATCCATTGTTTACAGGGTTTCCTAGCAGGAATCCTGTGGTTTAGGATGATAATCCCAGCTACAACTTTTCTGGAAGAACTTCACTCATTTATTTATTTAGTCAAACCAATTGATGTCATTATGGGAATCCTTTAATACCCAGGTATCTACAGGTACTGAGATTGTTGTTTTCCGCATTCATAGCAAGAAAATGCTCATAGTCAGTGCTGGTGGAAAAACCCAGAGATATGGATTCCTGGTGCTGTTGTCTTTCCTGTAGATCACACTGCATTTCCTTCATGTTCTGCCTATGTGTAAAGTTTTGAGGTTGCTGTTAAATCTTACCTCAGACTCATACTCTTGGGCCCTGGCAGGAGACTGATTAGACTCGTGCATAATAGATGTTCTCTACTATAAATCCACAGAGAGAATCTTAGCATAGGCAACTGGGGGGGATTATCTAGGCCAGGGGTAAGAAGCCATTTAGGAAGCATCTTCAGCTTTGTAGGCCACATAAACTATACTTTAACTATTCAACACTCGTCAAGACCCTGCCCGGGCAACCATATACAATACACAAATGAATGCCTTTGGCTGTATTCAAATAAAATTTCACTTATAATAATGAGCAGCAGGCCACATTGGGACCAGAACCCATAGTCTGCTGATCCTGATCTAGTACATTCTCCTTGTTTTGCCTTTAAAGCCTAAACAGAGGCTAAAATCTAACAACTTGGGAGAAGTATAGGATCTTACTTGCAGTGTAAAAAATAGTAATTTGCTGGTTTAGTCAGACCCCTGTAGATTGATTGTAATTGTCACTTAAGACAAGCATTGACAAAGATTGTTCCTGCTAGAAATTGAAGGCATGTGGTGTTCACAAATTCAGGTGAAATCCAAGCACATTAGCCTCTCTTGAGAGGTATTGATGGGTTTAGCGAAGACAGATGTTGATGAAAACAACACGGTGCTTAGAGTTGACAAGAGGAGCATAAACAGGATCCTTATTAGCAAATATGCTATTTTTCTTCCCTGGAAGGCTGATGACTCTTGCTTGGTCTCAATTTTGATGCTCACAGTAGACTTTTCTGAAATGCCAGCTTATGTTAAAACGCTCCCTTGTAATGAAATACCTAGTGTAAGTGTGCAAGAATGAAAGTAGAATTAAGGTTCCAAGCATGATGTCATCCCACAGCTGATACATGGTGCTTGAAGAGGTAGCGGTGGCTCTCAGCCTTGCCAGCAAGGCTCAAGGCAGACTGGGCATTTTTAGGTCTTGCCTTCTAAAAGCAGCTGTGACATTTTTACACAGTCTCTGCTAAAGATCACTGAATGTGCTCCCTGTGTGAGAGGCTGTTGTCAGTGGCCTTCCCGAGGTTGCACAGGGGTCTCTGTAGCAGATCTGGGAAGGCCAGGTGCTTTTCACTGTTGCCTTGCTATTTACAATCTTCCCCTCCTCATGGCTGTACTAATGCTGCTGATACCCATGAATAGCCGCAGATGAGTCAAGTAGCCTTCTAACTTAGGATGAGTCAAATATGGATTTATTGATACATCATGCTGCAACCGACTGCAGTGACTGCTCCTCTAGGTAGTATCTGGCACCCTCTGTGTCCTGGCTACCATCCCTCTCTCTGGGTTTTGTAAAACTCCTTGGGGTGGCCTGAGATGGGAATACTGCGCTCTAATACCATAAGAATTCAGGGCTCTGTGGGAGAGCTGCATGGGAGGTCACATTCCAGATCTTACTGAAGGATTCCAGTTTCATTTCCCTCCGTCCCATACCTTGATTGAAGAAGAAGGTGGTGACTTCGGGACTAGGGCTAGTTGGCACTTGGGATCTGTTCAAGTGAACACTTCAGAATTCGGCATTTGGGGACCTTAGACGTGTTCCTACGGTATGAGGTCATCCGTCACACAGAGCAAACTCAGAAGAGATCTGTATCACAACAGTGATGTTAATGCATTCTTCACTCATTCTCTTTCTAGTCTCTAAAAGTCTCTGAGTATATGCATCCAAGCAACCGTTGCTCTTGGGCTTTTGTTTATTTTTAGATTTTTATGAAAATGTATCCAAAATTACACAAACTTACAGGCAATTACACAAGCTTACAGACCACAATTAATTGTACCTTTTGCTTATGACGGTGAGCACTGTAAACAACCACCTACCTACAGCAGTAAGTCACAACTATATAAAGTTACTATAGTACCCAGTGTATGTGTCACTGATGTAAGGTGGGGTTATTAGGTTCTTATTTTTAAGGTATCGTTATCCCTCTGGATTCCCATTCCCTTCTCCCTTTGCCCTCTTCTTATTCCCTTGACCCCTTTGTCTGTTAGCTTATATCTAACACTTCGTCTTTTTGTATCCATTGTTTACTCTTTTGTTTGTATTTTACCTCACTAAATGAGGGATACCATGCGGTATTCAAGCTTGTGAGTCTGGTTTATTTCACTCAACATTATATTTTCCACGTCCATCCGTTTTCCTACAAATAACTCTAGTTTGTCATTCTTTATAGCTGAGTAATATTCCATTATGTATAGATACCACATTTTGTTTATCCAGCTATCCATTGATGGGTATACGGGTTGCTTCCAGAATTTAGCTATTACAAATTGTGCTGCTATAAACATTGTTGTGCAAGTGTCTCTGTAGTGTGATGTCTTAAGCTTTTCAGGAAAGATACCTAATAGGGGAATGGCTGGGTCATATGGGATTTCTACATTCAGACTCTTGAGAAATCTCCATACTGACTTCCATAATGGTCGTACTAGTTTGCATTCCCACCAACAGTGTAGGAGGGTTCCCTTTTCATCACAGCTGCGCCAGCATTTGTTATTGTTTGACTTCCTAATGATTGCCATTCTTTCTGGGGTAAGGTGAAATCTTAGAGTGTTTTAATTTGCATTTCTCTAATAGCCATAGATGTTGAACATTTTTTCATATGTTTATTGACCATTTGTATTTCTTCTACTGTGAAGTATCTGTTCATTTCTCTGGCCCATTTCTTGAGTGGGTCATTGGTTTTAGGTAGTTTAATTTTTTCGAGTTCATTGTATATTCTAGATATTAGTCTTCTGTCTGAGGAGTAGCTAGCAAAGATTTTTTTTCCCATTCTGTGGGTTTTCTCTTTATCCTCCTAATCGACTCTTTTGCTGTACAGAAACTCTTTAGTCTAATGTAGTCCCATTTGTTGATTCTTGTTATTTCCTGTGCGATTGGGGCTCTGTTTAGGAAGTCCTTTCCTACTCCTATGTCTTCAAGTGGCTCTTGGGCTTTTGGCTGGCTGTGTGGGTCCCAGCACTTTTCAGTGCTCTGTGGCTCAGAGCCCCGCACCTGAAGCCTCCAACCTCCCCAAGCCAAGCTCACTCTCCTCAGGGGCCACCTGGGGTGGGGAGGGAGCAGCACCAACAGGTCTCAGCCGGCCTCTGCTTGTAGCATCCATACTGGAGTGGCACAGGCCTAGAACCCGGCGGTACTCGCACAGACTGCATTACGTTTGCCTCTCCTTGGTGAGATCAGCCATGGTGATGAGCAGCCAGATGTCAGAACTAGACCACTGAAACAGAAGTTAGGAGGCTTCGATTATGTTCCTTTTTCCCTCAAAACCTATGAAACTTCAGGCAAGCTCTATGATTTTTCTGGAGATCAGCTTTCTTATTTGAAAGTAAGAGGCTTCACTGAGATAACATTAGGGATTCATGGGGATATTTTTCCCATATTTTAATACAATTTGTATTAACTTCTTTTTTTGGTTTTTAATTTTTTTGAGACAGAACCTGGCAGTGTAGTTCAGGCTGACCTTGAACTCACTAGGTAGTCCAGGCTGGCCTCAAACTCACAATGACCCTCTTGCCTCAGCCTCCTGAGTGATGGGATTATAGGTGTGAGCCACCATGCCCGGCTCTATTAATGTTTTCTGAATATTTTTATTTAAATCAATTGCCTCTTCCAGTTTAAACTTATTTCAATCTTATCTAAAATGAATATACCAAAAAATTATGGGTTTGATGTTATAGTGAATTACTTCAACTCGGGTTCAGACAAGAAATCTTTTATATAAATAAATGATAAAATGAAGACATCACATGCCTTTATCAGCCATTGGCATGCTACATACCATGAGTATATAGCTGGGCTATGTCCTCTGCCTTGGGAATCCCTAGCTGGATGACCTTGCAAGTTGCCTCAGGCTGTCACATTCTAGAAGCATGAAAGTGAAGGACATGTGGGACACTAGCAATCCCAGGTAGACACACTTGAAAGTAATAGATGGAGAAACTTTCTTCCATTCCCTGCAGCAACTCTACTTTTCTTTTTTCCATTTATGGGCATGAGCTGATGATGGTCTGTGGGAAAAATGATGGGCTTGTGTAGCTATAGGTTGAAAGGAATGGAAAAAATTCTACCTTAGTAGGGAGACATCAGTTTCCACTGTGGTCCTTTGGAAGGTGTTTGGTGGCTGGTAGCCTTTTATATGGTACAGTGGGGTGCCTGGATTTGCTGAACTTCTGGCTTAGCACCCCTTGATTTTGCTTGGCTCTGCTCCTCACAGTGTCCAGTCATCCCTCTAGACCTACCCCAGGGAGTGCCAGGACCCTCCCTGGGGTCAGCCTCAGGACGAAGTGGCCCCAGGACCACCTACAGGAGCAGGCTGTGGAAAAGACCTCCAGCCTCCAGCTTAGGGAGGTTTTGGTAAAGGGAGGTCTTCCAGAATCACCTCAAGGACTTTGAGCACTCTAAAAAGAGGGCATTCACGTTCCTGTCCAAAGAGAGCTGGGTGAAGCTTGAGGCCGTGGTTCCTGGCCAGCTCGGCCTAGCGTTTTCTTCTCAGGGCAGTGCCTGCTTCAGTTGTCCTGCGCGCCTTGTCGGGACAGCTGCTACATTTTGGAGGGTGGCAGAATTCTGCTTAGGAGGGAAACTCCTAACCGGATGGCACCCTCTGCTGTGCCGGAACCTGCAGGGCACCTCTAGGACTCTTGTTCTAGGGGCCTCGCTGACCCTCAGCACTGCCTCTGAAGGAGGGAGGCAAGGTGGGTCAGTCCGGTACTTCCATCAGCATTTGGGGACTGAGGGTTCCTTCCTCCCTCGACCCTGCTCCTTCTTCCCTGTCTGGCTGCTGCCCTTCATGAGTTCCTTGGCCTCTTTGATCGAGTTTGATTTTCGCTTGTTTATTTTCACCTGGTTTCATCTAATAAAAACAGTTAGAATACAAATTGGACCTGTAACTGTTCCTCTGGTATCACAAGCAAAGTCCTATTTTTTGCATCCAGAAATTTGCACATGTGCTTCTATTAAATACTGGTATGCCTGGCTAATATCATTCCAGATCAAAGGAAGAACAATCTAAAGGAAGAAGACAGTTATTTCACTTGAGAAACATCTACACACATAATGCATTTTCATTATTTGGGGACAGATGGATCTCAGTCTTCCTGCCCATTCTTTGTCCCGGGGTCCCCCGTTCTGCACTCTCCGTCTCCCTGTCCCGGCACCCAGAGCATCCCTGGGATTGTCCTCTTGCGGCCTCCCTTCACCAAGCTCTGCTCACTGTAGTTTCCACATGTCTCCAACATCCCTCCCCACTGCTGAATCCTTCCTGGACTGAGAGGCAAAGCTTCTCCACAGGTCTCCTCTGTCTTCTGCTTTGTTTTCAAAACTTCACTTTCACCACCACCAGGGTGTATCTAATTAAATGCAGTGCACAATACGCCCCCTTCTTGGGGAAGAGCTGTGAGGAGTCCTTCCCCTTGGGAGGCTGAGTCCCAAGATGTCAACCCTTTCGTGACCTGACCCTCACCTCCTATGCATCCTGAGTTCCACTCTGTCCCAGCCACCAGACCCGCTCAGTCATGTTTCCTGAGCTTCCCTGCTGTTTAATGCTTCTGTAGTTTAAATTTAAAATACCCTCCCCCTTCTCTGAGTAGGATCACTTCTTCTACTCTTGTGAAAATTCAGCTTCTCCCTCTGACTCCCTCTAGGAAAGTGTCATTGACCCTCCCTCGCTGTGGGCTGGGTTAAGTGGTGCAGTCCCTAGCACATAGTTCTTCATTGTCCTTATGTGTTGATGAGTCTCCCCTGAGAGGGAGCTCCGTGCCGGGAGGGATTACACATCTCTGTGTCCTAGCGGAGGGCCTGACCTTTTGCTCAGAGGCCAAAAGGGATCTGGAGAATGAACAAACAGCCCTGTGCGGAAGGTTGGGCAAGTATGTGGCACTGTTGGAAGTGAGAGCCTTGGCTGGTCTGGGCATTTCCTCTGCTGTGCAAGACCTTCGGAGCAGCATGCTATTCTGGGCTCCTTTCTGGTTGGCCTGGCTCCATTTCCTCTCTAATCTGCACCTCTCTCTTCACATAGAACCACAGGGGAAGGCTGTCACTCCACCGGAAGTGAGTAGGTCGCAAGTCCATCTCTTCCCCACAGTATTATGTATAACATATTATAGATTATATGATTGTCCAAATACGTATAATTATAAAGTTAAATTATGTAAACAATTAATTTTATGTAATAATTATATGAAAACATTTTTAATAGAATGAAAATCCCTGCAAGAGAGTCTCAGAGCGACAACTCCCATCCTGAGTTTGACAAGGCATGATAGAAGCACCGGGTGGCCCCTCCCAGAGCTTGGAAGTCTGGACAGTGCCTGGCCCAGCCTTCCGGGCAGCATCCACCGCACCTTGTTTTTCCTGTCCTTGGTGGCTGTGTTCACATTTCTTCAGTTCAGTCACAGTCCATAGTCACAGTATCACGATACCTGATAGGTCCCCCTCAATTGTTAGATGTGGCAAGCGCATTTGATACAACGATAGGTAAAGTGCTAGAATCTGTGACTGACTTCCTCTTTCCCATTACTGTGGAGTCAGAGTTATAAATGACCTACAATAAGGTCATTCTCACTCAACTTGCCATCTGATATGCTCTGTAGACTGAGAGAGGAAGAAAAGGTGTTATAGCTGGTGCAGGAGTCCATGAACCTTCAGTGTGGCTTGGGGTCTACTCCATTTGTATCCTCATCTGTCGCGGTGTGGTGGCAGAGAATACCCTCGTTTCTGGCAGCGTTTGGCCCCCCAAACACGAAACTTGCCTTTCCCAGTTACAGAATGGAGTGCACAAGAACTTTATCGCCCTATTTGCAGACACAGAAATACAAGTATAAACACATAAGCATCCATATAATGCATAGATTAATAAAAATGAGAACTTTAGATTTTGAGAGAAGGGGCCTTTTTACACCATTCACTTTGGAAAGCCTGTGGAAGAGCTCTGCGTGTCATTAGGTCCTAAAGAGATATTTAAAAACTTGATGGCAAATTTCTGTGACCTCTCTGATGATGAGACTTCATTTACACAGAGCTCTGTGGAGTAGGGCAGGAACAATTAGATCCAAGTCCAGGTCAGTTAATTTTACTGGGAAAAAGGCCTTCCTTTAACTGAGCCCCCAGCCACCTCACAATTGCTTGCACCAAAAAGTAGGAGTAGGAATGAGGTTGGCTAAAGATAAACCATCAGGCTTTTTGAAAACACAGCTACATTCTCTGGATGGTACGTCCACAGCACATATCTGCCATTTGAACATCCTTGCAGGCGAGGAAGTGATCACTCCCTTGTGGTTGGCTTCTTCCCAGGAGGACACTGCAGCTGCCAGGGTGCCCCTGAGAACCATTGCAAGGGCCAGCTAGGAAGAATGAAGACAGGCTTCCAGGTGAACTGGTAAACAGAATGAAAGGAATACCGTTTGTGTTTTATCAACCTCTGAGCCAGCAGGACGTGCCCTCGTATAATTAATTAAGCGTGCTGTGCTTACTGAGTGCCAGCCCTGGGCTGGACAGGGGGTGCAGAAGGTATTTAAAGCATGCTTTCTGTCTGCAAGTCTAGTTAGAACTATGCCATGGGGAGCACCGGAATTAAGGATTAAGGATTAATTAAGAAATACTTGCATATATGTTCAGGAGTTGGAAGAGGATGTTTGTATTCCTACCTTGGAGTAATCAAGGTAGGTTACTGGAAGGAGAGGGATTTATGTGGAGACTTAAAAGTGCAGGAAGGGCTTAGATAGGACGGTGAAGAAGAAAATGTCAAGGCAGAGGAGCAGCAGAGGCTCAGAAGCGGATGTAGACCAGCCCTATTATTCCATATCTGCCCCTTTTCTCCCCATTACAATTGAATAGAATGTGTTAAGACTATAAAAAATCACGGCTATTAAAAAGTAGACAGAGGAAACATTGTGAACATCATGATCTGAATTGATTCACGGTGATGCTGCAGGTTGGCTGGTCATAGCCCTTGCTGGATCAGGGAAAAATGCTCGCCCTGGCTACAGAATTCGAAACTGGCCTGGCAGTTGATGTCAGCTTCGTCAGTTGCCCTGGAAGCAAGAGCCTGAGACCACTTTTGTTTCATGTGCGTGTCTCTGGCTGTATCGGTCTGACCCTTGGATTCACTTTGCATGATTGAACCATTGATCAGTAAATTAAAATCTGACAAACTCTACCAGAGTTGAGCCTTGTGTCCCTTTCCACGGCGGGGCAGAACTGAGGCTCAGCTTCCAGCTCCCCTTTGCCCTGGGCCATTTTTGGCTGGTGAGCACTGGGCCTGTGCCCAAGGTCACTGCATATGGAACTGGCATCTGGGTGGGAACAAAATGAGCCAGTGAAGAAATCGAGCTTCTGTGACAGGCTTTCTGCCTTACTTTGTCACTACCCCCAAAAAGCCAAGGACAAGAGAGGAAGTCTGGAAACCAGGAGAACAAAGCATGTGGCTGGGTGGGTGGGATCCTCAGGAGGTAGGAGGCAGGGTAGGGCAGTTGGGACTTTTTGTTGTTGTTGTTTTAAACTAATGATGGGAAGGATTTGAAGACTTGTATAATGGCTTTGCCAGCAAAAATACAATTAGCTGAAGACAGTATGCTGCTGATACTGGAGCCGGTGGCTTAACAAAGCTGCCCTAATGAGAATGTCAGGATCTCACTCAGATTGCCTTCCCAAACCAGGCCTCTTCTCCAGATCTGGTGCTTGATTACTTCAAGAGAAAAATTGAATTTAATAATTTTTAAGAAGGACAAACAAGAATTTAGTGTATGGCTCAAGAGAAGACTCTTTGGACTGTGTCAATCTCTCCTCTCCCTCCCCTCTTTGATGCTAGACAGGGCTTGCTAGCAAAGAGCATGAGGCTTGGAAAGGATTTTGGCACAGGATGCTCCGATCGTGTTTATACGTCAGCATGTTTCCTGAGTCCTTCATTCCCTCGCCTGTTCTCTTACATAGTTCTTTGGCTCTGCTCTTTGTTGCACTTGGATGCTGAGACTGAGCCACAGCTGGAGCACTATAAGGGACTTGACCATAGATACACATTGTTCTCCTCAGAGACTGGATTAAAATTTTGGACTTGTGATTACAATTTTGAGTGTTGTGCATCCAATCAAGTTACCAGTTGGAGGAGGTTCAGGAGCAAAATGCAATATATAGAAATTTTGTTTACTTCTGTACTTGACCGGCATCGAAAGACTTACGTTAGGAGTGATGACTGTCATCCTGTGGGTGCTAATGCAAAATGTGACCCGCAGGGTTCCTCCTATTTTCTCTAAAACTATCGGTCAGAGATTTTGTGAGTGACTTGACTGCAGTGTGCTTCCCAGCTTCCCTGAGAGTATTCAAGTACACCATTTCTCCCTGGTCTTCTTCTATGTGTGTAGTTATATTGTGGGAGATGCCTGCTAGTCCACTTAGGTCCTCAGAACAAGCACTTACATACAGCAAGAGACCAAAGTCTGTGTAAATGTGCATCCGACAGTTCACAAGGAAATGGTTGAGTATCTGTAACCTTGAGCCTGATGACTGTTGATTGCACGTCAGAAAACTTCTACCCAAGAACTGATATCTCCATAGGTTTTTCTCTGTGTCAAAACGATAGCCGGACAAGTATGGCCACATTTGGCGCAGTGAAAGGATTGCTTGAAGTCGTACATTTAGCCGGTGAACTAATCAAGCATAACTGAAGAAGACTGGGACCAGCTGGGGAGCTGTGTGGATAGTATTATTACAGGCATTGGGGAACCTCACTTGCATAATCTCAAAGGTGAGATGTAGAAACAAGGCTGTTCAGAGTTCAATTTATAGAACCTAAGAAATTGAGTGATCGGGACTCTGGCTACAATGGTGGGCCCATTAAAGATCTTAGGGCTGCATTCTTGAGATCCATGGTTGAGCCTTGGTTTGACTTCATACCTCTACACAAATTTTACAAGTTTGTGGTCTTCTGTTTTCTCATCTGAAAATGGAAACTATCATTTCTCTTACTTATATTTATTGGTAGAATTAAAGAAATAATGAATGCAATTCACTAGGTGTGTCTCACACATGGTGAACACGTAACAAGAGTATTATCATTTATTTTCCTTCTCCAGTGTACCATCCCAGTGTGTTACAGGAATAAAGCAGTGTGTGCACAGAATAACAAAATAAGGCAGAGACTCAGGAGTTAAGCACATGTAGTAGAATTGCTACAGGAAGCTGGGAAATGCTTAATTCTTTCACAGTAGTTTGTGATTATTGAAAGCTTCACAAAACTAATCATTAGCAATGTAGAGTTCTTATTTCTCCCAGCAGAGGGACCATGCCACTGGAGGTTCCCCTTTAAAACAGAAAGGGAGCAGGGTCACAGAATACTCGATAGGCTCTGAAACACCAGAATTCATGGCAACCATGATGATCAAACTGTATCTGCATGTGAGGGACAGAAATAAGATCAAGGCCATTTCCCCATGTGAAAGGCCTTGCACCTACACTCTGACCAGCAGCCATCTCTGAATAGCTACAGCTGCTTTTTAGGACCCTTTTTTTTTTTTTTAACTGGAGAGAAGGCATATCTTCTAAATCTTCACTGGTTTAGATAGTAATATTGAGAAATACATATTAAATTCAGAGAACTCTTGACATTTTAAGTTTCTCCCCTTCTATTCCCAACTAACTATGTTAAAGGCTGATTCCCTCTGAATTCATTGGAATCCCCACATGTGGCTGGCATAAAGTCTGCCCTTGGTGACTCGTTCCTAATGTTGTTGATTTTTACTTGCTCAGCCCCAGCTGGTGCCCACAGAGCTCTCAGCTTTTTCCTTGGAGTTGGGATGACTAACTTTGGAGGAGATGAGAGGAAAAGGTGTTTAACAGTTCCATTTGATTAGGCAGAAAGAAGGGTAAAATCTAATGGTCATTAGCATATACTGTGCCCGCCACCTCCTCTGTTACTTGTTCAATAATTCCCTTAATGTTTGGTCCTGGTGGAGTGGATTATTGTCATTATTTTATTTCATCAAGATCACCTACTGCATAAAAACAAAGAGGAAAGGAATGTGGCCAAGAATAGGCATCGAGCATTATCCAGCTGGAGATATTTATTTATTGGCTTCATGCTTGGCTAGTGAAGTTTTGCAGGGTTGGCGCACAGAGCCGAGGGAGGGAGCCTGTCTCAAGCAGCTCTGCCCGTGGGTTGCTGAGACAGCGACCTGGAGTGCTTTTGCTTCTTTGTGGAACTTTTATCTCCCAGCCTGCCTGTCATGCATAATATACACACCTGTGCATGTGCATGCACACATGTAGCCACACGCATGAGTTATATCTGAAGCTAGTTTCTCAATGCATGGGATTGGGGCCCCATCCATAATGTCTGGAAATTGTTACCTTTGTACTCAGAGGGACATAAGAACTTCAGCTCTGTTCCTGTAGCCTGAGTCCTTGCTGGTCTCTTAGTGTGCACAGATCTAGATCAGTCTTTGGAAGGAACAGATCCATGGAGGGATCCAGGGACCTTAAAACTCAGCCCATGGCAGGCTGCTTCTCTGTCAACCTGCTTCATCAGCACCCTCAGCCTTAGTATTCTCATGAAGGCAAATGACAGGTAACGGATCAGAGAGCTCAAATTGGTTTATGAACAAATGCACTTTCTGTGTCTGCTTTGGGACAGCAAAGTCAAGGGTCTGAGGCAGGAAAAATCTCGAGACCCAAAAAAGCAGCTCTATAAAAAGAATCTGAAGGAGGACAACTTGAAATAGCCCGGGCTGACTCCAGCACACCGGCCTCCAGTCACTGTCTCTGTTGGCTCCAGGATCTCATTAAATGAAACTCCTGAGTCTCATAAGGGAATTGTGGACAAATGTTTCAGATGAAAGAAGATGATGACCAACGCTGACAATATTAAACTTTTAGACCTAGAAAAGGCAAAATCACATCAAATAAATAGATAAACTGGTATGAAGTTGTGTTTCTTTCCGCCAAGAATGTGCTCACTGCCTCATTAGGCTGAAGGACCCTCAGATATCAACTTGCTTACGTGAAAAGCTCTTCATCTCAGTTTGTCTCTTCTTTACGGAAGGCTGCCTGTTCCTGTCTTTGTCTAGCAAAACAGCATTTTAATGAGAGGGAATTTTAGGAAACACCCAGTTCTTTCCTGAGCTTTCGGTACTTGGGATCTTGGAGCATCTTGAGGCAGAAGAGGCACATCCTGGGAAGAGGCTCACCAGGTGGGGCGGGGCCAGCTCCTGCCAGGGAGGTGTATGATTCACATTAGAAGCACCAGAAGACACAGTGAGGCCTCTTAATTAACACGGTGGTCCATGACAACTGAAAAGCCTTTTCGCACGATTGAAGACCTCAGAAAACCCCCAAGAGAAGGCAATCTTCCTAATACTTTATAAATTGAACTTGCTACTTAATATGCTTAAAGCATTTCCCTCATCTTCCACGTGGGAGGAGATGGGCAGGGGATAATGGGTTTCTATTCAGCAGCTACTACAGAAAAGCAAGTCTGTCGGAGAAGATAACTGAGGGGTTTTCCTCCCTACCTGGGCAACTCCTTCTGGCAGTAAAGGGATTCTCAAGGTCAAGAGCACATTACTACAATTCTGATGACATTTCCTGGTTGCAAAGGCCTTATTGTACCATTGGGAAGGAGGAGGTGTCTACTTATCCGGGGTCCTCTGGCTGAATGAAATTGATGACTTGCCTATGAAGGATGTGCTACATCAGGTCCTTGGTCTGTGGTTTTTGGCTTTACTGGGCAGGAAGAACTCACAGACATTCTCTCTATCATTAGTTTGCCATTGTGGAACTATTTCTACTTTGGCAGGGATCAGTGTTACAGTCAGAAAAATTTCAAATTGAGTCATTGCAATCACCTATTGTTATGGATAAAGGACTACATTAGGGTCGAGGAGGCCTTGCAGTTTGCACGAAGTTGGACAGCCCTGTATTTTATTGTGAACCTTTGTTTTATTAGTGAGTTGGGTCTAGTTTTTTTTTAGTGAGCTCATAGAATCACAGGATTGGAAGGATCTGTCTACCTATTTCATCTACAGTTTGGTCTAGATTAAAATATGACCAAAATTGCCATATGGGCTTGCACAGGTTTTTTTGTTTTTGTTTTTGTTTTTGTTTTTTTCTCTCTTTCTGTAAAAGCCAGAGACAGATATGAGTGATTGTTGCCACATGGGAAAGAGGATCTTTGCCATAACCTTTGGGCATTGTTAAGAAACACGGGAGACATGAGCCACTAAACTTGTCTATTTGATTCTTATTTTTTTAACCACCATTTAATTCCTTTAGGAACTTAATTTGAATTCAGAATGTCCAGTTGCCTTGACGGATAGTTAATTATGTCTCAGATTCACTCTTCTGGTTACTGCTAGGGTGAAACTAAGCTTCGAAATATGAGTTGATTGATTGGCTGCAGCCTCTTGACAGATGGTAGCTGGAAAGAAAAATCTCAGCTTTTCCGTTTTTCTGCCAAGGGTTCACAAAACCCAGGTGAATTCTTAAACTTTGATGACATTTAATAGATCCATTTTCTTTTATTCTAGGATTTATTGGTCATGTGACACTAATTTGGGAAGGATTCCACTGGTCCTTGGGGTGTTACCCAGAATCTCACCTCTAGTCCAAGACATTGTCACCTATTGCAATCTCTTTTGTTATAAGAGAAGCAATGAACGAATGGCTGTTTCTAACACCTGCTATCTATTTTTGCCTTTCTCTTGTGTCTGTACTTACTTTTAAAAACCACATTATGCAGATTATGCTTTCTAACTAGAATGTAAACACCATTAGAGTAGGAACCATACCTGTATTATTCCCTGTAGTGTCTCCAGTATGTGATTGGTAGAAAAATGCCTCTCTAAAGTAGATATCCGAAGACACTTCTTAACTAACTTAGTAATGAATGAATAAAGGAGTCATTTAAGCCACGCACTTGTAGGCACCTAGCACATATTAATATTGAAATATGGTCGAAAGTGATGATTCCTCCCTCCCTTTCTTTCTTCCTTTCCCCTTCCCTTCCTTGCTGCTTTCCTTCTTTCCTCACAATAATTATGGACCATCTCTGCTTTATGTCAGGAACTATGATTGACACTAGAGCTCTAATACGTATGGCAGATATGGCCCCTACTGTCATGAAGTCTGGAGTCTAGTAGATGAGATAAGCAAGCAGATCATAGGCAAAAAGGTCCCTGTGTGGTTAGAGTTGTGTGGAAGGGTCTGCGGTCAGTGCATTGAGAGTAGAGAAGAGATGGCTGAGTAGGAGTCAGCTAAGGGTGGGTGGCATGACCCTGGACCAGGGTGAATGTACCTGTCAGGTAATAAGGTGAACTTGTGGTTGGACTAGAGGACAAAGATGAACATAAAAGGGAGACCTGCCTAGAATTTTCCATCCTCGGACAATCACCATCAATGTTGTATAAAACATGTTACATAAAAATTCTAAAATCTACAAATTATCTGACAAACCTCATATTGCTCTCTTAGGTGAGTGCTGAAAATGTCAATTTCATAATAAAATAAAAGCTGATTGCATTTGTTTGATCTCTATTAAGGCCAGTAGAAATGATTTATTGATTTTTAAAAGAAAAATATATTTTGAAATGCCACTTTTTTGGCAAGAAGCTTGTTAATAGATTGGAGTTCTCAAATACCCCAAATGCACTTCTAGTTACAAAATGTTAACAGTTTGGAGAAAAATCAATAGAATAATCCAAAAACTCATGCAAGGATGAATAAAGAGTAAAACGATCCTCTATCTTGCCGCCAGTGGGTTTTTTTTTTTTTTTTTTGGTGTTCAGAGTTTGCAACTTGTTACTCATCACTTGAATCCAGATGTACCTTAATATTTCGTTTTTGGTTTTTGATGCTGTAAGAATTGAAGTTAACACAAATAAATATCCTCTGGACACAGCTAGGTAATCCAGAAACACGGAGCAAGGCATTGCGTTCAAAAGACCTTCACATGGCCTCTGGAAAGCCTCGTGCGAAGATCTTGCCCCGGTTAAGTGATGCGTTCCCATGTGGTCTATATAGAGAAGTCCATTTAGATTTGGAGGTCAAGAGAAAGTTTGTTCCTCCACATAAACTTTCTTACGTCATAGAAGATGTCTGCATCTTGACTTTCTCCTTTGGATTGGGTTATAAGGAGCATCCTAACTCCAGCCTTTTACCTAAGTTTTTTTTTTTCCATTTTCATCTGCCATCTCTTCGTTTCATTAGATTCTGTGAAAGAAAGTCTAGAACAATCCATGACCAAACTGCTTAAAAATCCACTATGGAAATAGAAGGGTTAACAGTAGTGAATGTGTCCAAGAACTGTGGTTTATCACAGGAATGTAATAATAATGAAATGTGACTGTGGATTTCCAAGTCCTCACTATAGAAGGACAGTTACCAAGGTAACTAGACCCAGAGTTTGTCCTAGTATAGTGGAGAGCATATATATTTCTCCTACTTCCTCTGCTCACTGGCAAGAGCAGATAGGTACTTGAGAGGAATTTGTATGTTGTGATCTTAACAGTTATTATTTAAATATTATTATTAAATAACTTTACATATTAATATTGCATATTAAGTATGCTTATCATTATTTACATAATAACCCTTAGTAAGTCATTGCCACGTGTTGTGACACCTGTCACCATTGTGGTTATAGAATCAAAGAAACAATACCACCTCTTGAGGACACGAGGATACTTTTTATATGCTTGTGCTGAGTTTCACCTACTGACTGGAGCTTATTACTGGGAACTGATTACTAGAAAGCTGAGTTCGTCGGGAGTCACTGCCTCTCACCAGAGGAAACATTTCACTAAAGTGAGATTAGAGAGGCTAAATACACTGGCTTAGGAAAACAAAATCTTGTGTTCCAGCTTCCTGTGAGTCAGGTTTTCTTAGAAAAATAAATAGAAGATATTTTTTTTAATTGAGTGTCTGGGTTCCATTCATAGTAACAGGATTCTTCTAGATGAACCTAACAAAATGGCTGCCTGAGACCAGCAGTGGAGGAAGATGTGGGACTGGAGCTCTTTCCCCACTGTTAATGTAGTTTCTTTGAGCCTGGGTTTCTTCATCAGAAAAAGAGGACGCTGAGCTTAGAGATTTTCAGTGGGTCTCTAACCCAGAAGAGAGCACAAATTTCTTTGTTGAAATTCAGCTAAATTGAGGACCTAGTAGTGTCTTCCAGGCATGTAATGATGTGTGATGCACATAGTTTTACTTTAACACAGAGAATTTGAAATGTGAGTTTTTTTTTTAATTTTTTTTTTTTTTACTGCCAACTAACCTTGAATTTGGATACTTATGGGTGCTTAGTAAAAGGCCCTTTGTGTAGAATGTGCCCATTTGACCCACTGTCAAGTAGACATGCACTTGACTGGCTTCTTTTTTTTTCTTCAAGAAGGGAGGATGGATCTGGGTGAAGTCATCCACACTTTCCTGGTCTAGCACATATGAGTTATAAAGTAAATGCCTGCGCCTCTATGTCTTCAGTGAGCAAAGCTCATTCAGGGTGACTGTGGTCTAGTGGTTAAGATACAAATGAGAGCCACTGTGGTCCCATTCCAGTCCTACTGATCATTTGTTGTGTGACCGTGGGTAAATTATTTTACCTTTGTGCCTTAGGTTTTTCAAATGTAAAATCAGGTAACAATGGACCCTCTCTCTTAGAGTTAAAAGCATAGAGCAGTCCAAAGAAATGTCTGGTACACAGTAAACACCCCGTAACAGTCCGTCTTGTTTTATTACTTTGTATACGATGTCTGAATTTAAGCCTTGAATCTTATCCTACCCCTGTTGCAATCATCTGAAAGGAGAATTAGAGAGAAAAAAATGGAAGGGGCTCCTGAAAAACCCCTCTGTAAGCTAGAAAGGTGGTGTTTAAACCGTCCCTCCAAGATTGATGTTTATGGTACTCTTACAGCTCTCTAGGGAATAAAATTACCTCTGGCTTTCACTAGCCTAATTCAATGTCTGACAACTTCTCCCAGCCGAGAAGTTATTCCTTCTGTGTGGCTTAATTACTTATTGTTGCAGTTCCAATTCGGGGTGAGGGAAAGGATAGCAGGTGTGACTCTGAGAGACGGTCCTGCTGAAAACTCGTGGGTTTGACACACGTGTTCCCAGATTAGTGCGGGATTTGCTTATGCACTCTTGAGGTTCTGTGTCTTCCCTGGGACCTGAGGACTCTGTGTATTTGTAGGGCCACCAGGATGGATGGAAGAGGAGGTGACACATAGCGAGGAGGACCTAGAATACTTGGCTGTGTACTCTCACCTCGTATGACCTATACATGTTTACTCTTTCTCTGTATTTGCATGAGAGACTGCATCCAGAGAAAATACCCTGCAGATAAAAGACAAGGTGGAAAAGCAGGAAGTTGTATATGTCCCCAATGAGCACACGATGTGTCCTGTCTCTTGGCAGCTCACTGTGTTGCCTCATGTTTCTGCTCTTCTGTGGTTTCTGTTTGAAAATGACCGTGTGTGTGTGTGTGTGTGTGTGTGTGTGTGTGTGTGCGCGTGCGGACGTGCGTGTGTCCCTTTGCTCACAGAGATGGTGGGAGAGTATGGGAAGATTCACTGGGAGAGGAACTTTATAAATCCAAAACCTAATTATTATGAGTGGAAAAAAAAAAAACCCTTTGATGTGTTTGAGGGAATACTCTTGACCCATCATTGAGGGGGTAGGAGCCCTGGAAATTAACAGCCTGCACAATAGGTTGGCAGTGATTGAAGCCCAAGGTTGAGAGGAGAACCATTTGGCACACCCCAGCCTAATGAAATAGGCTTGAAGGGATATTGACCAAAATAGAGGGAGTGAATACAGATTGTGCACAGGAAGATTTATGCCTGCCTAGCACTGTGCAGATGCAGGCTTGAAGGTGCTCCCTCCACATTCTGCCTTGGGTGGATGTCCGGGGAAGGTGTCCCATATCTGTGAGCACTGGTTTCTTGCCTCGGACAGACAGTGGTATTCTAACTTGGAGAGAGTGGCCTGTAAGGTGGTGATCTTTGAGCACCGAAAGGCTCAGAAGTTAAACTCGGTGCCAGCCTGACCCCAGGACATGAGTCCTTCTCTTCCCTTGGTAGCAAGACCAGGGACCTCGCTCAGAACAGTGTAATTATAGGAAAGTTGTGGCCCAAAAAGTAATGTTCGGATGGCATGATTTCTCCCCACATTTGGTGGCAAATTCCTGATGGATGTCAATTTCTCTTTGGATTTGTTGATGAATTCCCTGCTGGGCCAGTTACTCAACTGAAGACATTGGAGTTTAAACTGGGAACAGTCTTGACTGTGTGTGACGTATTCTGCTAGGCACATGACAGTTACCTAATCTAATTCTCACAACCACCCTGGGCAGTTAAGTGGTGTCTTCTCCATTATACAGATGAGAAATCTGAGGTTTAGTATTTATTGGAGTCATTGATCTGTGGATCCAGAGTTAGAATCCACCTCAGATCGATTGTTCAGCGTGACACAGAATGAAACTAGATGCCACCTGACACAGCTTTAACAATGGTCTGAAACAGCTTTCTATGGAGATTTGTCTTCTGATTTTGCATCTGAAACCCCCTCTACCTCTGTCTTGTACAGGTTTCTCTCCTTTCAATTTGTCTGCTAAGCCACAAGCGACTGGATCCTTGGAAATGATGCACTGGCCAAACCGGTCCCATTTTTCTCTTGTTAAACACCAGTCACAGAAGATTGTCCCTTTGGTGTTGAATGATTTATGCTATAAATCCTTAGTGCATCTGAATGGGTGAATTAATGAACGAGTGATGAATAGTGGTTTCAGAAGGGGCAAGAACTCTTTGTAGGAGTAGCCTGCCATCTTCCTGCATCCATGTGCTGTCCTCTCTTGCCAGGGTGGCATGATCGCTCTGCTGCTGTCCATCTTGTGCCTGGTGATGATCCTGTACACACGCCGGCGCTGGTGCAAACGCCGCCGGGTCCCACAGCCCCAGAAGAGTGCCAGTGCTGAGGCAGCCAATGAGATTCACTACATACCTTCTGTGCTGATCGGTGGCCATGGGCGGGAGAGTCTGCGCAATGCCCGTGTGCAGGGCCACAACTCCAGCGGTACCCTGAGCATCCGGGAGACACCTATCCTGGATGGCTATGAGTATGACATCACGGACCTGCGCCACCACCTGCAGAGGGAGTGCATGAATGGAGGGGAGGATTTCGCCAGCCAGGTCACGCGCACCCTGGACTCCTTGCAGGGTTGCAATGAGAAGGCAGGGATGGACCTCACACCAGGTGGGATGGGAGAAGGGTAGCCTGCTTGGCTCTTTGTCTCAGGGAATGGGGGGGTGGACATCATGGGATGTGCCAGTGCCCTCTCCTAGATGGACAGACCTGTTTCCTGAAATCTAGAAAATCAGAAGAACAGTATAAATCAGAGCCCTTCTACTTCCATCATGCATTGGAAGCAGAGCTCCCTTTGCATCCAACAGAGGAGTGAGTTATAGCCTGTGTAGTATGTAAAGAGAAATCTTCTGGGAAGTAAGGAGATTGTAAGAAAAATCAACACGTGTTGATTTTTTGTCTCTCATAGATTTGCATAAGCAATTTACTTCCTCAATGAAGTGGGGTGTTGTTTTTTTGTTTGTTTTGTGTTTTTTTCACTGACTCCTAAGACTAGGGCATGGGATATTTTAGTTATATTATCTTGTCTTTGCCTTTGTGGTCTTTACAAATGATGTATTTTTTCAAAGAAAATGAAGGAATGCAATCAAAGTACATCAACCTCAGATGCTTTGTGTATCTGTGGTAACACTGGCAGGGGGGACTTGGACTTAATCCATTAGAACAAATTCAGGGTCAAAAAAAATTTGGAGAGCAACAGACTATACTTTTCTTTTACAGTATCCCACCTGTCTCTCTTCACATTCCATGTGCTATGAATAAACACTTCCCTATAGATAAATCCTTGACAGTGATCCTTCACGACGCTGCCCAATTATCTTTGAGGAAAATGTATTTGATACCACATACTGCTAAAGATACATGGACTTTTGGTGGGGCCTGGAAGAGTGAAATCACATAGAGGAAAATGAAAATTCTGTTTGTTATCTGGAAGAAATCCTACATGAATATTCATTTTAATAAGACTGTAATCCTGGTAACTGCATGCCTGAGAATGGCAGTGGAGCATGTCCTCAATGGCTCTCATGTGCCCCGCAGCACTCGGCACGGTGCTAAGGTCACCAAGTAGATGTGCAGTACACAGGGGTCACGAACTCAGATGACTTTGGGGAGCAGACAGATCGTAAAAGCATGTGCGGCAGCTGGAGACCAGATAGTAGGGAATGCTGAGGACTGCATGAAGGAGAGAGGGCGTGCTCTGCCTGACTGCAGACAAATTCAAATTCTTTTAAAACTCTGTGCTGACCAAAAGAAAGAAATCTGCAGTCTATGTCTAGCCAAAGAGTGGAAAGCAGTAACTTTATTGATAAAGAATTAATTGAATTGGATTCTCAGTTGTAATCCTCTTACTTTACCTCCTTCTCCTGTAACTTTATAGCCCCTAGAAATCAAATAGGAGTATTCTAATTCCTGCCAGTCTCTCACTTTACAGGTTCCTTACGTCTACTGGGTTCATGCAGAGTTTCTTGCTCTGGCTTTCTTTGCCTTTGCTCTCATAGTTTTTGTCTCAACTCTTCCCTTTGCAGGAAGTGACAATGCCAAGCTATCGCTGATGAACAAGTACAAAGATAACATCATTGCCACCAGTCCCGTGGACTCCAACCACCAACAGGCCACCCTGCTCTCCCACACCTCCAGTAGCCAGAGAAAACGAATCAACAACAAAGCCAGAGGTAGCCATGTCTGCTGTTAGGGCTTACAGCTGGACTCTCGAATACGGGCAGGGGCAGGGCCATTAACTCCCATCTCCCACACACTTACCCACAACTAGGAGGTGTGTCCGGGCACAGTCTTCTGAACCCCAGTTAAACACTGCTTGCTGAAAACTGCAAATGTGCAAAGCTTCTGTTCAAGTACTTTTACCAACAAGAATATATGCTCAGGAAATAATTGGACAAAGTTACAAAGATGTTTGTGAAAGGCAGTTTGTCACCACATTGCTGAAATGAGCAAAAAGTGAAAGTAGCTTGACTATCCATTAGTGGGGAATTGGTTTACTAGCGTGTATCTCTCTCTACTGTCCAGTGGCTTACCGTGCAGTCCTTACAATGCTAATACTGATCTGTATTTGTTAACATGGGAAGTGGCCCTCCCATCTATTAAATGAAAAGTAATGATGTTGTAAAAGAAAAGGTACAAAATAATGCCATCTAAAAGGGGGATTAAAAACCCTTTTCTGTTTCTGCATCAGAAAAAGACAGGGGTACATATTTTAAATGTTAACAGAGTTCTTTTCTGATTTAGAGTATTTAGAGGATATCAGAGTTGTTCTTTTATACATTTTGATATATTTTCTTTATTCTCTCATTTGCACTAAATACACATTAATTCCAGAGCCAGAGAAAACACAAAAGTATGATATTCTACGCTCCCATGACATAATTCCATTCTCTATCAGCCAGAATCCTAATCTGTAGAGAAAATTTCCCTTTCTTCTTTCTCCCATACTGGGGGTCTTCACTGGCTGGTGGGTGCCAGAAGTGAGCCTGGTCAGTGGGATGTGGGGCTGGGTGGGGAGTGAGGCTCTACTCTGTCCCAAGGTCTATTTCTCTAACACATCCGCTTATTGGGAAACCCTGGCTGCTTCTCCCAGGTTGTCAGTCAGCCCACTGTCATTTCTATCGATTTTTCTGCTGAACTTACCCAGTGATTTGGTGCCACAAAGAGACTACTGAAAATGTTGTCTCTGGCATGCTTCTTTTCATTTCAGCTGGTTCTGCTTTCTTGAACCCTGAAGGGGACTCCAGCACAGAGGCCGAAAATGACCCTCAGCTGACCTTTTACACGGATCCCTCTCGCAGCAGGAGGCGCAGTCGAGGTAGGAGAGGTGGAGGGTCGGGAGGATGGGCTGGTGTTGAGGCAGGGGAGGCAGGAGAGGCAGGGCCTGCAGTGGGGCTCCGTGGTCCAGAGCCGGCCAATGTAGGGTGTACGCTGAGACCCTGACTGGTGTTTCTTCTTAAGGAAGAAAGAAGAACCTAGAGTGGAAAATTTAAGAGAATCATCTCTCCCAGATAATGGCACTCTCAAACAAGTTTTCATGTTGTTTGAAAGGCTATTTCTTGGTCAGAAGACTCTCAATTCCTTCTGGAAGCCTCAGGAATCATATTTTTGCTGTTTAGACACAGGAAATAAAGTTGATAACATGTGTCGTATGTGAAGAAATGGGCAGTATTTGTATCTCCTGCTTCCTCACTGACCCTGGCCTTGGAATTGAGCTTGGCGGGATGTGGGGCAGGGACAGAGGAGTCAAAGGATGATCTGGGTCTGTCTTGGACCTTTAAACCCCCACCCGGCAGGATCTTAGGACCTAGGCCTCTAGCCCCCCTTCTTCCTGCAGAGTTCAGAGAGCAAGTTCATGTTCATTGACACTGATAAAGCTGTCCTCTTCCGGTCTCACTCCCGAAGAGATTGATGGGGCTGCCTCACTCCTGCAGCCTTCCCTGAGGTGAGAAGGTGGATGGAAGTGCCCCCTCCCCATTGATCCTTATTACATGGAGCAGATACTCAACCCAGGCCCATCCAGCTGAGACTCCATCCAAACAGGCTACATCCTGCTTTCACAAAATCTTGTTTAAGGAAATCCATGGTAATGAATTAGAATGAGTCTCTTTATAGCATAAAACTCTTTCTTTGAATACCAAGGTATCCAAGTACATCACCTGCTTACCATTATTAACTAGACGGTAAGCCCCTTAGAGGTGGGACATGCCTAATTGTTTCTTCAAAGATCCTAGGAAGGGATTTGGCCTATTGTGGACGCTTGTGTTTGCTTAATTGGACTGGATACATCAATCAGGCCAGTAAAAACATTTTAAACCTACCTTCTGTAGGTCAGACTTTCTGATCAGTGGTAGAGACATAAAAACATGGCACAATGATAAGACTTCATTTAGTGATGTAAATAAAGTAAAACAGGCACTCAGAAGAGAGAACAGTGGAGTCTACCTAGCGGCAAAAGGAGGCAACAAAGAAGAAAATAATTAGAACTGTGTTATGTACATTGTAAAGGATTTCATGAAAGAGGAGTCTAGGGTAAGAACATTTCAGTAGAGGAAAATAGCGCATACAAAGCCTTCAAGGCATAAAAGAACATAACATTTTCATGGAAGTGAAAGTAGTTCAGTACAGTAGCTTTAGACCAAACATAAACAGAAGCACACTGGGACTAGGGATGAGGCCAAGGAACTGTATACATGCCATGTTGTCCAGTTTGCGCTTGCTTGTGTGGGCAAATGGGGAGCCACTGGAGTTGTGAAGCCAGGTGGAGGTGCTGGTGTATGAGTTAGTGAGGCAGACAGAAGAGAGAGACAAGAATATCAGTAGCAGGTGATTGTGGTCACATGATAGCAATGGCGATTGTCTGTAAACAGGTACGACACTGTGTGATAAGTGCTGTAACAGCCGGGTGTGCGAGGACCAGAAGAACGAGGAATGTGTGAGAATCTCTTCTTGAAGGTTTCAGGGATGTGTTTACAGGGAGATGCGGCGTGAGCAGAGACTCGAAGAGTAGGTGTATACCACCATGACAAGGTGACAAAATGGCCTTCTGTGGAGGAGGAAATAATATGCGCAAAGTCACTGAGACATAAACAATGATGGTCGAGCTGGAGAGAAGCAAATAGTTCCCAGAGCGAAGCTTCAGGTGCAAGTTTGTGGGCTGCTTGGAAATTAAAGCAACAGAAGCCAGAAAGTACATGGCCTTGACCGGAAGGGGCTCGGGTCTGTCATTTCCGGCAGTGTTACTGAGAGCTTTTAAAGAACATTGCCCTGGTCGCCTCTGCTTTGGGAAGCGTTTGGGGCAGTGTGAAGGTTAGGTGAGAGCAGCTGAGGTTGCTGCGGGGAGAGAGGTGGCTGACTACAGCCCCAGCCCCAGAGTAAGATGACAAGGGAGGTAGGGTTGGAGAGAATGAAGGTGAGAGAAATTATGGACCCAAAATGAAAAAAAAAAAAAAAAGATGTAATGGCATTGGTGGTAGAAGGGTGTGGTTTGTGAACAAGAGAGAAGTGTTGGACATGGAGGTTTTGATTTGAGAAACCAATTAGTACAGCCACTTGCTGGGCAACAGAAATAGGAGAGGGAGCTGGGTTTGAGAGAAGATGGTGAGTCCAGCTTTGGAAGAGCTGCATTTTAGTGCCCAACAGATGTGCTGGTGATGGATCTGTTGCTGAGCCAGGGCTGGGCTGGAGATCTGTAAGTGTGTGAAAATAGACTGCGTGCTGGAGAGATACTAGGTGAATAGAATAGCTCCACGTAGCAAGGTCAGAGGAACCAGAGGCTATGTGCTGCCCTTGAACTTTATCGTAATGATAAATATTAACACAGAACACAAGAACATCCTAAAAGACCTTCACATTTTGTTACTTTGCTGTCTTACTCTCCCACATTTATTCTGCCTCCGTAAGAAAGGTCCTTTTGCTTACTACCATTTTATCCTTTCCACCAACCCCCATGACAACCCCAAAACAAACAAACAGAAACCTCTCCCTCCCTACCCTGTCTTCACCTACCTGAGAGTGTTTCTTTATTGCCAGCAATGATCATTCTGTCCTATGATTACAGGATGGTGGGGAGCGTTCTGGTCTGACATCAACCACTCATCCAGAGCAGACTTTCCTTGTTTTCCTCAGTCGAGGTCCCACAGAACAAGAGTCACCTGGTAGAGCTCCCCACCATAGAATAAACATTCTTCTGACATAGGAAGCGCCCACCTCAGCTATGGTTGTCAGCCTGGGAGTGCAGCCCCCTGTTAGGGTGTCCTCTGTGGACAGCGATGGAAGTGCAGTGTGGGGCTAAAGCATTCTTGCCTAGTTCACCAAGCCAAGTAAAGGGAAAGATGCCTCTTTTACAACTTCTGTGAACCTCCCAGCAGGATGTAGATGATTTTCACTTGGTTCATCCTTAGTGGGCCTGAGAGCCACCAATCGACCGAATTTTCTCCTACTCCAACTGATGATGTTTGTGAGGATGAAGGTCACTGAGGTTCTGTAACCAGAAACATTTCTTGATCTCTAGGTTAGGTTTTCCTGCTTTCTTCATTTGCCAGGTTGGACAGCAAAAGGCCATGTTGGACTTTCAGTGCCAAGACTTTCACCTGAGTGTCTCGCTTTTTTCTCACTTTCAGTGGGTTCTCCCAGAAGTCCTGTGAATAAGACCACCTTGACTTTAATCAGCATCACCAGTTGTATCATTGGCCTCGTGTGCTCCTCCCACGTCAACTGCCCTCTTGTTGTCAAAATAACCCTGCATGTTCCCGAGCACCTGATTGCGGATGGTGAGTCCATTCTTCCAAGAATGCATCCCCCTTCTGCAAAGAGGAAGGTTTTCAGTTGGGTGAAAGATGGAGGAGCCCGAGGGCCACGGTTTCCTATTGCTGTAGTGTGAAGGGAAATAAACCCAAATAAGTAGGATTTAGAAAAAGACTGGATTGCCCACAGTTGAACTAAGAAAGCAAGTTAAAAAGAACTGAACGGGTCGCCTCCTTTCCTCCATACCCACTCTATTTGTGTTTAAAGTAAGCCCCTGTCTTTGTAGAGAAATGCAGAACACACTGGCTACAGGTAGGCAGGCACTAAGTTTCTCTCAGCCTTTGGGAAAGGAAAAGCGGAGTAGTAGAGGTGTTTAAGGATTAGCCATGCTTTTGATTTGCTTTGCCCAGGTGAGAAATTTCTAATTGCAGGAACTTGCTATAAGCTTAGAAATTGGAAGTAATACTTTACTTTCATCCGGGGGACCCCAGTATAATGAGAGAGTAATATAGGTTCTGAGAGTCCCTGAATCATTTAAACCCACTGCACCTAATTGACTTGTTAATGTCTGTTCTCTCGGTTGCTGTAAGGCTGAAAACAGGTGGGGACTGTTTGCAGTGTGTGAGGCCCTGCTATTTCATGGCAAGTAAAGACGGGTAGCAGGTCTCCATTCCTTGGATGAGTGCCAGTGCCTGTAGCTTGGTCTGATGGAGCTATGCCACAACCATCACAGAGCTTTTCTGTCCCCGTATCCCTTAGGAACATTCTGGCAAGATGGGCTGGGTCACAGCAGCGGGGGATGATAAGACCGAGAGGCCTAATGGCCCTGGCCTCACAGCAGTCCACATGATGTCCAAAGCTCCATCTGCTGATTCTTTGCTCTGGTGCTAATGACAGGCCAGGTCTGGGGGGAGTAATGATCTTGGACTGGGACTTACTCTGTCTTCAGTGGCTTGCATGTGCTTATCGTATGTACACATGCAGACATGCTTCCTCTTTGTCGCCCTGCAGGGAGCCGCTTCATCCTGCTGGAGGGGAGCCAGCTAGATGCCAGCGACTGGCTGAACCCTGCCCAAGTGGTTCTCTTCTCCCAGCAGAACTCCAGTGGGCCCTGGGCCATGGACCTCTGCGCCCGACGGCTCCTGGACCCCTGTGAACACCAATGTGACCCCGAAACTGGTAGGCAGGAGCACCGGGCAGCGGGTAACTGTCAGCGAGATCATGCCTCTTGCAGTCACTCCCTCGAAACTCAGAGCATCTCTCCCAAACCCACCGTCCCATTCATCTCAAGCCTAGACCATGCGAGCCACCAGTGTGTGATTGGGCCCCTGAGCATAAAATGTGCACAAGCCTTGGCGAGATTCCTCCCAGGCCTGCTTCAGGAAGACCAGTCTAAAATGACCTTTGCAGCCCAATTATCAGCCATCCGGTCTAGCCACAGGGGCTAGACATTTTATGATATAAAATTAATGCATGTTTATCGTAGAAATTTTATAAAAGTGTATAGAAGCAAATTACAGTCATCTATCTCCTGGATAAATCAATTTTAGAATTTTCATGTCCTCCTTTCCAATTTCTTCTCTATTTATGATTTTTAGCAGCTTCTTTGGTGTGTACTAAGTCTATTAGACTTTTCCTGCTTTTAGTCACTCAAAGTTCCATTAAAAGAGTTTTCCAAAATCATTAAATAATCATCAGTACTGTCATTTACTTTTGGCGGTTCCGAGGATCAAACCAGGGCCTTCTGTATATCAGGCAAGCATTTTGCCACTGAGCTACATCTCCAACCTCAATAATATAATTTTCATGGCCATTTGGTATTCCTTCATATGTCTGTATTATAGCTCACTTAAACAGTCCTCTATTATTTGACATTTAGAATGTTCTAAAATTTTAGTTTTCATAAATATCATTAAAATGAGTATCCTTACATAGAAATGTGAGGCACGTGGCAAGTTATTTTTTTCAGGTAAGCCTTAGAGAAGATTAACGATGACCCGGCAAAGAAAGAGTATAGGCATCTTGAAGTCTGCTGTTCCATGAATGGGGCTCACGCACCTCTGAGTGGAAGCCTGCCTCAGGCCTGGCATAAATGAGCATCACTGTGCTCCTGGAGCTCAAGCAAATCCAGGAGCTCAGATCTGTTATTCCAGATTGCTTTGTACTTTCACTGTAAGAGGGCTTCCTCAATGGTAGTCTTCACAAAGACCTATTTCCAGCAGATTGAGTACCACAGATCAGTCCTTCTTAGAGAAGTAGTATGATGCCTGAAATCAAAGCAAGGAGATAAAATGATTCTGAGACCTCTAAGCAAAATGTTGCTGAAGTCAAGGGCCAATCTCTCAAGCTCTTTATATGTCATAGGCAGCCCCTATATGTCTCTCTCTCTCTCTCTCTCTCTCACACACACACACACACACACACACACACACACACACACACGCGCGCGCGCGCGCACACACTTCTTCAGGCACTGAAGGAGAGGGATCTTAACCAGTATTTGAGTCTAAGATCTTTAGCCCTTGTTTTTGTTGTAATCCATTACTAAATCTCTGGGAAAGTAGCAGGTAACTGTAACATCTAAAGTTCATGTTCTTAGGTTTTGAAGTTATTTAATGTGGGCCCATCACAGAGATTCTAGGCCCCCATATGGAGAAGAAAGTACAACATTTGAAACATCTGACGTCTAAGGCTGTGCTTACTTGCTGCTCCTCCCACACTGTCAGGCAAACACCAAACCAAGCAGATGGGCTGTGCACCGTGCCCAAGAGCTAGTGTGCTCGGGAGAAATTAAAGAGATAAGCTCAGAGGTGGGGCCTCTCCATGCAACTGAGCAAGTCTCTGGGCCTCTCATTCTCCAGCTGGTTTGGATTAGGAAGATTTGGGGCAATCATGACTGTTAACCTCACTTCTGAGAGAAGCATGATTCCCCAGAGAAGCTTGGAGGCCTCCATTTGGGTTTCAAAGAACAGGAAGGAGCTATAATTACGTGTGGAAAGAAGGGACTGGCGTTCTTCGCCCGGAGAACTGCCTCCTTTCTTTATATCTACACTTGAACTCTTCTAGAAATTACATGACTCGCCCAAAGTCCTGTGGCTACCCAAAGTGAGAGTCTGTGTTTAATCTACAGTGAAATCAAAACAAGTGGGATTACAAAGGGTCGCTGAATTTCCCCAGACATGTCAGATCCAACATTTATCATTGAAAAATTCAGCCATTACTGAGCATGACTGTAAGAGGAAGCTGCTGGTCTATAGCAGGGCTTTCTCATGAACCCTTCAGACCTTTCCAGGTGTCTCATTTCTGATATTTTCTAAAAATAACAGTGGGAGACCTGTCCCCTGAAATGGTTTTCCAGTATCTGTGACAACTAATGAACTTCCAACTGGAGAGCCATGTTGGAAGGAGACTAAAAATAAGAACCCAAGCCCCGCAACAGAACTAAGGTGTGACATCTTCATTTTTTGGTAGCAGCTGAGAAATGATGCTGCAGAGACTTTTATTTTCATTAATGCTGGAATTGGAAAGCCCCCCACCCCCGCCCTTCTTCTTTCTGCACATGGAATGATGTGGTCATCCCACACGCTCATCAGTGAGAAACTTTATCGCCTCCCACACTCCATCCTAGAGCCTTTCTCCAAAGAGCTGAGTGTGGGAATTGGCTTCAAGTCAAGTCGACATTATTTTTGCAATCCTCCAGCTAGCTTACTTGGAAATGTCAAAGTGTTGGGACATGTGCTTTCCAAGCCGTGCTGAGGGGTCTGCCCATATGGATGTATGGAACTGCGCGAGTGTACTTGTATACTTTTTCACACACACACACACACACACACACACACACACACACACACAAACACAGATGTTCAGTATCTGCAAAGGAGCAGCCTCCAGGGCTTGGAGCTCTTCTCAGCCATTCTTCCTAAAAGTGTCCCAAAACAAAGCATGTATTTACCCATCACCTGCACAGTGCTCTGGAATATCAAGTGTGGGAGACAGAAAAATCAACTAAAAATGTCCACATCCTAATCTGGAGAATCTCTAAATGTATTATGTTGCCTGACAAAAGAGGATGACAATTGCATGTGGAGTAGACACTGCCAAGCAACTGTACCTTAGGAAGATTATTCCGGATTATCTGCATGGTCCCCGTGTGATCCCAGTGGTCCTTTGAAGTCAGAGAAGAAGGCAGAAGAGGAAGTCAGAGTGATGCGATGTGAGGACTCAACCAGCCATTGTGGGCTTTAAAAAGGGAGGAAGGGGAATGAGTCAAGAAATGTGGGTAGGCTCTAGAAGATGGAAAGGCAAGGAAACAAATAGCCCCTGGATCCTCCAGCAAAGAACATGGTCCTGAGACACCTTGATTTTAGCCCCCAAACATCTTTGTCAGCCTTCTGTTCTCTGAATGATAACATAATAAATGATGTTGTTTTAAACCACGGAGTTTGTGTCAATATTTTACTGGCGATAGACAACGAGTGCACTACAGAATTAGGGAAGACAAAAATAGAAAGGACAAGCCTTGTAGTGTTTCCTCTTTATATCCTCCCAACCCGGATCTGAAGATGCACTAGGATGCAATGGAAGAACCTGGAGGAAACTTGCTGATCTGATTTCCATTCCAGCCTCCCTCTCTGTTTGCATTCTAGCAATGTGCTACCCCAGAAGGATGAATGTATCTACAGTTCTTAGCTTGATGCCTGGAATATAATAGGCATTAGAAAATGATTTACAATCATGTAGTACCCACAGATCTTCTGATGAATGTGGGAATGCCTGAGAAACGATAGGCATGTACTGCAAGGTTCATCTGCCATTTTCGATCTTCTGCTAAGCACCGTGACCTTCTCCTAGCAGATCTCAGCCTCTGATAAGTTGTGACCCTAGCATTTGATGGTTTGGTGACTCAGAATACATGTGGATTAGGTGTAGCCTGTTGACAACTTCAAAAAACGTATTGTGGTCCATCTCCCCCCTACTCCGCTGAGTCAGGGAAACCAGTGGGAAATGTGTGGGAAAATGGTTTTCAGTGAAAATAAGGATAGGTAATGTTTATAGCGAGCTCACTGTGATTTCCTTAAGTTTTGTAATCGAAGCTTCATAAGAGTGCTATGAATAGATGGTATTCTTAATTGCTTTTGTAGTGCTATGAACTAATTGGTCCAAGATCACTCGCTTAGTTAAGTAGCCTCTCTAGGTTTCAAAGTCAGGCTGCCTCACACTGGAACTCATACTTCTTATCAATTTTCAACCTTTCGCCCACTGCTTGTCTTTCCGGAAGGAGCAGGGTAGAAGGCTTAGAATCGTTGCCCTCCCAAGTGGCTGCAGAGAGCCTCAGCCCTCTGCTGAAGGCCTTTGTCACCTGCACGCTGACATTCTCTCTCAGATCCTCCAGTTTTGCCTCCCTTGGCATTTGTCTTGTTGAGGTGGACGGATGTCAAAGCACTAAAGGTGTACAGCTTAGTGCCCCACCGGACCCATCTGGAGTTTGAGTCTTCCTTCATTTTCTAGGGTGTTTTGTTTCGGCTATATGTTTGATTGTGTTTTGTTTCGGCTGTATGTTTGATTGTGTTTTGTTTCTGGTTGGAAATACAGAGTACCTGGTTTCAGTGACTTTTCTCTCCACTTCTTTGCTGGCCTTTGCTCTGTGTAGAGATGTCACATACCTGCTTAATTTCTTATCTTCATCAGTTCTGGCCACAGACCCTCATTGCCCTTTTTAAGGTATATACTATTTATGGGTCTACAAGGACCACAGACTTCCAAGCTCAGTCTATTCTTAATCTCTGTCCAAGATGTTCACTGAAATCTCTTCAGCCCCAGGTCTTTCCATAGTCCAGATCCAACCATGTTTAAGTGTGTAAACTGGCCGAGGGGTAGTGGGCCACATTTTCCCACCTTCCAGCCCTCCACTCTTTGCTTGCTCTGAGCCGCTGCCTCCCTCTCTAAGCTTCCCTGTGTGTTTTTGAGCCCAGTTTGGCAGGAGAGCTCACTCCCATCTTGCTCCTGTACCTGGCCTGCCCATTCCCAGCCCACCTTATGGCTCCATTAGAGCACTATCCTTCAGGATGAACTGTTGAAGGTTTCCTTCTATCTCCCTTCCAGGGTTTATGGGGCTCTTTGGCCCTAGGCCTCCCTCTTGGCTAATGTGTCCATAGGGAGGGATGTTAGCAAGTAGATGCTGCTTGAATCTAGTGTCTTATGAAGATTTCCCTTTGTAGATGAAGTGTACCCAATTCCATTTAATAAATTCCAACTGCTACCTGAAGCAGAAAGATGAGTTAGGGCTTTTGGCCTCCTTCTGCACTTACTTTGTGAAGAGCTGGTGGCGAGCCCAGTCATGCCTGAGAAGCCCTGGCTTCCAAGCCTTTATTTAATCCTTAGATAATATTCGTGCCTCAGTCCTTCATCTGTAGAATGGGAAATGACCAAAGGCACTGCCCATCATATACAGGCACCGTCTACCAGGCAAGACATTTGCAACAGGGTGCCAAGCGCAAAGCAAGTGCAGCACTGGCCATCTCTTGAGAGCATCTCTCTGGCAGTATGGTTGACTGAGTGCCTCCTGCAAGGCACACTCGCATCCTGGCTGGGCACTTCTCTGTGACCATGACAAGTCTTTTCATTGGATTCCTACATACACTATCACAGAATTGGTGCCTCATGTGTTCCCTGCCATCTGTCACAGCAGATGCGGAAACTGTAACACTTCTAGCTTCGGAGGGCATCCAACACCCTTGTGGGGTCTTTAAAATTCACAGCTAACAGTCGGAGGCTCTGCTTGCACAAAACCCCTCTTAAAGTCAAGATTTAGCAGTTGGTTGCCATAGTAACTTTGTTCGTCAAGTCTGAACTCTGTTTGGTGTAGATAGCCAAACTGGTTTGAGGAAGACTACAGAAGAGGGATGTTTGGTGGGTTCTGGAAATGAGGATCTGTTGAGAGGCAAATTTTGGATACCCTCACACTCTAGCTTGATATGTTTGAAAATTTCTGTTCCTTTGACGTGGGACTGCATATGCCATTATATGGAACAAAGCTTTATCTGTTATCAGCAGTGTGTCCCCACAAGGTAATGAGTGGCGGAAGCCTCATAAGGAGATAATGACTACAAAGGCAATTTGAAGAGATAAATGCACTATACAAATGGTAGGTATTTCCAGCATTAGGAAAATAAGGCTCTGTGTGAACGCTGAGTTGTTACTGCATTTATTTTTATATGTTTTGTAGTAACTAGATATTAAATATGGAAGAGGACTACCTTTTTTGTCCATCCTTAATTCTAGGCAAGGTGTTCAGCAGAGACAATTCTAAGCATCAGAGTGTTGGGCTGAACGGCCTCCTGAGATAACTTCCTGCTTTGTAACATCGTGTTCATGCCTAATTGTCTACAAGACATTCAGAGAGTAGTTTTTTTCCTAACAGAGAAGTATGTTTGAGCCCTTGACCCATTAATTGGTTTACATATCTGCATCTTGGGGGGTGATGATATTATCCATAAAGTTAGGGCACATACTTTAATTACTTATTTCCATCGCAGAGTATTTATGAAAGACCTACTCCCTTGGAGGAAACTAACCTTGATAGCTTGTAGTCTGGTCCCATGCTTTGCTTGGACTTGACAAGATATGAAACCAGGCTCGCAGCATTTCCCTTCTTTTGCTGTCCTCTGTGCTTCATTCTTCGTCTTTGTTTTTATCAGTCAAACAGCCTTCGTTGACAAGCCTTGTCATCAGTCACCTAACTGCAAGCTGTATTTTCTTGTTTGACTCATAGCTCCCTGACCATTTCTAAGTACAATGAAGCCTCACTGAAGCCAGTAACTTTGGGTTGATGGTGCACAGTAGATTTGACAACAGGCCATGTTATGGGAGCCAGATCTGCCATCTAGAACACAAAGTACTGATCTTAACATTTTCTGTGGAGTCTTCAGAAATCAAGTTCTTATTTTTCTTTGAGCTGAGCAGATGTGGGAGAAGAAAATGATGGCGATATGGTAATGAGAGCATGATGGACACGCAGTTTATAGGTCAATCCTGAAATGAATAATTTGAGTTAATATCCCAACAAAAACCCACATCTCAGACTAATCAGCCCCTTCTTCTTAACTGTGAGGCCCTTTTATTTCACTTGTTTTGGGTTTTATCTTCAGAAAGAGGAAAAAGGACTGAAAGCTATTATTCAATTTGTGTGTTTTTGAAGTGTCTCTTCCCTGGGAGGTAAAGAGACTGTATGCCAGTTGTCTGTTTTATTTTTCTTGTTGTCTGTTAATTTTACTTATTTTTAATTTTTATTTTTATTAGTACATGTTTGTAGTAATGATTACATTCATTGTAGGGAGTTGGTACATTCACATAAGACACTGTAATTCTTTTGATAGCCCTTTCCCCTTGCCTCCCTCCCCCTCACAAGACTGCATACCTGTTAGCTACTTAGGGCATGGCACTTTTGCTATTTACTAATTTCAGGAAGTCATCCTGAAATATTTTTTCACTGGTTATACATTAAACAACCATCCATTGAAAGGGTAAAAACAAGTGCATGAGTGTAACTAGTTTCAGTAGTTTGGGGATAGATAGTATTACATGAGAAATTATTAAAACTAGGAAGCAACAACAATTTTGCTCAAGATTAGTACTAAACAGAGCAATGAATATTAATCTTTTGCTTGTAAATCAGATTAATACTATGGACTCCTGCTTAAGAAAAATGCATATAGGCACACAGTTTTGCATGCAATTCCGGAAGTTTCTTGGACCTCTTGGCATGTCAAAGGAGGAACTAATGATAATGAATAGTAATATCCTAAACAAATACAGAACTATAGATGATCCTTTTGTTTGTCAGCTCCAAAGTAATTAGTCTCTCTTCACTTGAAAGCTAAAGCCAGACTTCCTGTAAAACCATGAGAGGTATATGTGGCCTCCTCTAAATATGGTAGTTGTTCTGTGGGCTAGTACCATGGCATAGTGGGAAAAAAGGGGTCTGGAGTCAGACAAACATAGGTTCAGATATTAACTCTACCTTTTATAAGCTGTCAACAAGTCTGCCCATTTTCCCAGGTCTCAATGTTCCCCATCAGCATAAGATAGCTGATAATACCTACTTTCCAAGATTTTTAGAAATATTTGATGAAATAACTCATATATGAATCTTTAAACATTTATCAGTTGCTACTCAATACCTTGAAGTATAATGAAAAAGTTCCTTCTCTCAAAGTACTGTTGGTCTTATGCATATAGAGCATGCAGAACAAGTACTTTTGTAGGTGTTACATTTTTTCACTGGAGAAGATTATTACATACTGGAAATCTAGAGATTGGCAGGTGATCTTCATTCATGAGAGGCATATATGACATAATGGGATATATTGTCTCATTCATGTTACTATTGAAATCTGGCCATTTCATATTCATTTTCTCAAACAGAGACATGTTAATTCACTCATATTTCTCTTTCTTCCTTCCTACCCTGCTTCTAAGGGGAATGCCTCTGCTATGAAGGTTACATGAAGGATCCAGTCCACAAGCACCTTTGCATTCGGAATGAATGGGGGACAAACCAGGGGTAAGTGAGGGAACGGCAAGTTCGATGCTTCCCGTGTCACTGCTCCCGTACACAGATGTGACGTGGATGGATGCTGCGTAGAGGAATAGAGCTAATGGGTGGTTATATTCTGAACAGTGAACGGGTAAAAATGTCACTGTGCATTTCCATATTTAGACCATCCCAGTGACGTACCTATCATCTTTCTCTCCATTTACGAGTCAAGAGATGATGCCTCTGACTCGCAGCCCTGCTGCCTCCAGCTGAGATTTGAAAATCAAGCTGTCCCTCTCTTCCTTTTCACACTGTCACCAGCCACGCGGATTCTGCAGGCAGAACTTAGCTGATGATTTTATTGGAGACACATGAAGCCACACAGACTCCAGTGTGGCTCTCCCAGGGCTTGACAAGCTTTGCCAGAGTGACAGGAGCAGACGCTCGTTTTCACCAGCACTGTCAGCAAGGGTGAAGGGCAAAGACTCAGGGAGCACTCTGCTCGGAATAAGAGAATTTCTGCCTGATCCCCAGTTACCATTCTCTGTGAGCCATTTGCTTTCCCCCAAAGCATGCAGGACTGGGACAGAATACTTACCCCTCTATTCCTTTTTTATCTTTATTTTTTACATTTTTGAATGTGTTTACTGTGATAAAATATACATAAAATTTACCATTTTAATTGTTTTTAAATTTACATTAAAATTTAAAAATTTAACAGTGACATTAATTGCATCCACATTGCTGAGCAGCCATCACTACCATCAATCTTATGTTGCTTTTTGGAGACAACTTTGTGCCTGTTTTGGATGCCCAGAGTTTGCTTTCTGCATTGGGGGGTGTTGGAAGAGAGTAGGAGGAGAAGGGGATCAATAAATGCTAACTCGTAATAGAAATCTATGGAACAGGGAAAACTGGAAGAAAACCAAGGCAAAGGCACGTTGGACTGATTACTTAGACTGCAAATTAGATATGTGTTTGCAGTCTGACAAGGGGGAAAAGTAAACCAATGTCATTTCAGACCCTGCCATGGGGGGCTCGCACCCCTGAGGTCAGTGATCAGCCCCTTCTGTGTGACTCTGATGAGGCCACACCTAGAATGTAGAATGTAGTTCTGGAATCTCCAAGCAATAAATATGGTGACAAATGGGCAAGAGTTTGGAGAAGAGCAATAAAAATGATTGAAGAGCCCCAGGGAGTGATTTATGATAAGGGGATAGAAGAACTCAACTCGAGGACTTAGCCAGCCGATGACTGGTCAAGGCATGATAGATGCCCGTAGATGTCAGAAGAGGGCCAATGTTCTGAAACAGGTTGAAGTTGAGGGATAAGGGCAAGAGAGAATAAAGTTACGGAGAGGAAATCTGAGTCACAGGTCAGAAAGCTTGAGGAAGTCAAAATGCCATGAAATTTTTCTATTAGCAAAAATGAAGGATCGCTTGTGGCCTATCAGAGAGGCAGCCCGCAAAATTTAGAGGAAGGTACTTGTAGGAAGGTAAATATATATAAGATGGCCTCTATTATTTAAAAATTGGTGAGAAGGGCAGAGTGCTTGGCTAATACATGTGAAGTGGGATATGAGTAAAGAGTCCTGTTTACTATTTAAATTCTGCATATTTGCCTAACTTTCTTAACCCCTGAAATATTTGCATTGTTGCTATGGAGCCAGCATTTTAGTTAATATGTTGGCTGAGAGCATGAGTTGACTGTGATTATTTATTGAGTGAAATACTCCAAAGTGTGATAGATAACCACCTCTCTATCTTTATCTCTTAGCCTGAAAACAACTACAAAATATCATTTCACTTTTGCCCTGAATGATCTTGCCTGGCTCGCTGCAGTGATTAGATTTGGTGGTTAATCGCTCAAGCTTGCACATCTCTAGCCTTGTAGACAGATCAAGCGAGGGTGGGCCTGACTTGGCTTTGTAATTGCACAGCCTGTCATCATCTCCTCTGTCTGTGTGTGGAGACGATCCCGGGATGCAGACAAGAGCCCCGAGGGGGATGGTGAAGGTCCCGGTACTGGTGTCACTTAGAACGAGATAGGCCAAAGCTCTGAGCTGTAGACTGGCGAGGACATTAGCCCTAGGAAATAGACAAGGAGACCTAATCTGTAATTTCCATTATTCCAATTTCCATTATTCTATGATCATCACTGTCTAGAGGTCTCATTTTGGACGCTAATAAAATAATGGAGCAACTGTTAGAAGGGGGGAAAAAAAACCCAAAAAACAAAACGTAACTGTCTTGAGGATAATGGGACCAAGACTGAGTTTATATGTTTACAAAATGGCACCAGACAGATGATTGTATGTTTCTTCCTAAAATGACAAGATAAACGAAAGTAGAAGATGCCATGCATCTTGATTTAACTCAGGGATCTGAGGCCATGTTACTTTACATGATCCTCACAAATTAATCGAAATTGGTTTGAATGTGAAGACTGTCACTACGATTGAAAACTGACTGACAGATTGCCAAATAATGGTGCCTATTGGGATATTATGGAAAAATCAGTGATAAGCCTCATTTTCCTGGAAATTTTACTTAGCATTCCAGAAAGGAAAGGTGAGTAGCCCGTATGGATGTTGATGTTTGTTTTCACTTAGGATTCTGATATTGCACACTTCAGTAGCTGAACATTCTTTTGAGGTGGAACAACCACATGCTAGGCTAGTAATAGAGAATAAAAAAATTATTTTGTGAAGAATCAAGGTTGATGTACTAGGAGAAAAGTGGCAGTAAGCATTCTTGACTTTCAGACAAGGAAGCACATTGATCAAGGGCACTAATACAAAAAATTTACAAACAGATGCTTCTGTGAGGCAGAGGAGTTGCACCCGTAACTTTCTTCAGTTTCCACCGAGGTCTCTAGTTTACTGGTCTGTGTGTGTGTGTGTGTGTGTGTGTACACGTGTGTGTGGTGAGTATGGTCTGTATCCATATGGGCATATATATTATGTGTGCATATGTCGCATTTGTATGATTGTGTTGTGAGTCAGTGTGTGTATGTGTGTATACATGAGCCAATTTGTTTAAAAGAGCCCTCTAACTACTAAATTCCATCACGTAGTCTCCTTCTTCCTCATACTTTCAACAAATATTCATCCCATTAACTATTCTGGTCCAGAATATGCTAGATTGCTATAGCTAAGAAGAAGTGGTCTCTGCTCTGGAAGAAATAGACACCTACACAATTAGATGGGAATACAAAAAATAATTACAGTGAACTCCAAGACATATTAAAATAAATCTGTGAACAAAGGTCACTGAGATTACAGTTTAAGGAATAATTTATGCAAAGTCAGAGAATCTGGAATAAGGCCTCACAAAGAGGTTGGATTTTGAACTGTTCTATTTGACAGATAACAAAAGTAATTCTAAGCAAAAGGAACAGCACGTACAAAGGCATGGTGATGTGAGAAGTACAGTTTTTCCAGGAATTACATATAAGCTGCTCAATGTAGCTTAAGAGTGCTTTTACAGAGACAAGAAAAGAGGCTAAGGTGGGTAAAGAAAAGATCTTAAAGAGGTCTGGTTTACTAAAGCTTTGAACATTAAAACTTCCTTGTAAGGAACCTAGAACTGATAGCAGATGGGGGAAATTCCGAGATGCTTGTATATTTAAATGGTATTTCCTCATGACACATTATATTTTGAGACCCTTCATAATAAATTAAATCATCTTAAAAGAAAACAACAAAATTAAACACAAACATATTGAAACTGGCTACATTTTTATTTATCTGGATTCTCCAAGTAAAAAATAGTCCTAAACTATTGTGTATATAAAAGTTTTCAAAAACAAACAGCAAACAATGATAGAGACTTGGCGACCGTATGTATAAGGTTTGTGAATTAGAGGGATGAACGTCATTTCCTGAGGACTCTTGTTCTCCCAGGAGTGCCCAAGGAGAAGAGAGGCAGATTGAGCCATTCATGTTAATCTGAGTAGTGAAGCCAGTTGCTCCAGCTCATCCGGGTCACAGGGCTTAGGTGGAAGACTGTAAAGCCACTAAATTCATTGTACAGGAAAGTCCTATTCGCTAAAAGTAAAAGTAGTTTCAAAAAATACTTCAACAAAGTCATGGGTGACAGGTTTCTAATGGGTCATTAAAGGAACATGGGGCTCATGAGTTTACATCCTTGGTCTTTGATACTGGCAACCAAATCAATCATTCTTTCTCACAACATCCCCTGGGGCCCACCGAACAGAGGACCCAGGGTGGAAGGGTCTTAACCCAGTACAGTCCTTTACCATGTCTTCCATCTTCCCTGCACAAATTCCCCAAATAACTCCTTGGCCTCCCATCCCTGCAGCTGCATAGACAACAGCCAGGGACTATTAGAGTCTGTGTTTGATTTTTGTTTGCTAGAACAGAAAAGATAAATTGAAAATTTTCACAGACAAGAAATGAAAAGAATAAATGAGGGTGGAGGAGGTAAGAGAGATTGATTTACATGAAAATATTACAGGAGAAAAAACCAAATTTATTTAGGTACTTTGTAGTTATTAAGAAAGGCTATAATAATGTTTTTTGGTTAAATTAAAAGTGTACCCAAGGGCCTCTAGATACATTTTTCAGAATACCACAATTAGATTAAATTCATACAATAGAAGATTCTCAGTAAATAACAGTCTGATTTCTTACTCTGGCATCTCAGCTACAGAGGGCAACACCAAGGAGATTCTCCACTAGAGAAATAATATACTATCTCTAGTTTTCAATGCTGAAGGATGAAGACAGTGATAATTCGTGAGATGGAAAAAGATCTGTTGTGGAAGATGAACAGGTGCTTCTCCGAGGATTTAAAAACTGTTGTCAGGAACAGCCCTGCTCTTCAGAACACCTCCTCTTTCCCTTTCCTGCTCAGGAAGCGCCACACTTACCATGTCATCCCCGGATGGGTACACATACCTGTGCATGTGTGTGAGCACACACACCCTCACGCCTACACAATCACCTCACCTCGATATGTCCTGTCCATCATCCCCAGTGCTTAGTGTTCCTCTCCTTGTTCCTATGACTTCTGCCTCCTTATCCACCTAGACTGACTGCTTACGGATTCTACATCTCTGTATGGGGCAAATATCCCACCTATAGAATCATGTCTTCTCTTAAAGGTAACAGTGAGGACTCTGTTCACCACGGTTGTCCTGGACCCTCCTTTTGAAATCATGTCCTCGACAGGAAGTCGTGTTACTTGGTCCTCCTGGACTCATGCCATCCTTAACATTTCCCTAGAGACCACTCACTGAGCAATAGCGGGGCCTGCAGGAGAGGACTCATTGGCCTCAAAGTTCTGGGCATTTGAAAGTCCCACATGCATCTCCCCTTCTTCTGGCCACCTAAAACTGAGCAAGAACCTTCTGTCAGCTGTTTGAGAGGCAGAGCCATATCTCACATGCTGCCCCATTTTAGGACAATTACTGGCAAGCCGAGATGTAGCTCTGATTCTGAGTGAGTCTGGCCACTTTTGACCAGCCCTGAGTTTCTTCAAAAGTGACTCAGATGGAGTCACACAGTCCTGTGTGACATATGACATTTCTGACTTTTTAGTCTATTTCTAGCTCATCTTGTGGCTTTTGCCTCCGCACCCTTGAGCTTGTTTCTGTGTCCCTGCAGACCATTCACCTTCCTCCAACCTCTCAGACAAGATGCGCCTGCCAGGATGTGGCTGCTCCTTTATCTCTGGACGCCCTCCTGCCTGCCCCGCAGCCTGGACTCCATTGTCTGTGCCCAGCTCCTGGCATTGCCTTGTGTCTGTAAATGGGATTATCTTCCCATTAGCGCTCTCCTCATTCCCTCTCCCTCTCTCTGATCATTGTCACTGATTCCTAACGAGAGTTCTCAGTGTATTTATTTGGCCATTTGGCCATTTATTTCTCATTCTTTTTCTCTTTCCTCCTGTTTCTGTCTTGTTTTGTTTTCTAGCTCCATCTCCTCTCCTTCCTCCAAGAGTCAATGAAAATGTTGCTGTCTTCTCTCCCACTTATTTCAGGGCTGAGACAGCTAAAGGAGGCTCTTGGAATTAAGCCTAAAACTCACAGTTCTTTCTCGCTGCAGAGGCCTGGCTGTGACCTGACTCCAGGGATGATATCCAGGGAAAGAAAAGACCCCTCCTGGGTGAGCAGGCAGGAACTGGGTACATGGCAGCAACCTCCACCTACCAGCACCTCCTCTGACAAGCTCACCCCCTACTTCCGGTCGGTTGAGAAACTCTGCCTCTTCTTGAGGATTTTCTCAAGTGAAATCATACTTTACTTCACCCATTTTCATAAGAACTGTGTGGTCAGTCTGGCTGCAGGGAGGCACTTTATCCTTTATAGATAGACAAACCACGGCCAGTGAGCTGAGACAAAGGCCACATTTGTCCAGATGGGTGCTTTTTTCCTAATTTACACAAATGCTCTTGATGAGCTGGTGGCGACCTGTGGTCATTTTGAGTGATGCCCTTTGCTCCCTTCTGAAGGCAACTGTGACCTTCTTGAGCGTTCTGGATGATCCACGAGCCCTATGATGTCAGTCTGTGGAGCAGCTACTCAAGTATCATTTGTGAAGCTTATTTAAAACACTGATTTATACCCCCAGAGATTTTAATTTCACAGGTCTGGGAGAAAACCCAGAATCCGTCCATTTGACATGCTCTATCAAACAATTCCAAAGCATGGTCAGTCTTAGGAATATTTCTTAAGCAAGACCTGAAACCTCCAGACGCGTTGGTGGGAGGAGCATCCTCTTACTGGTACACTATCCCCTTTACAAAGAAAATAAGAATGGATTTGTAGACTAGTGGCTGAGTCCATCCTAAAAATATCCTTGAATTTTACTGATTGGGAAATGAAGGGTCAGAGACTGTAGTAACTTGCCCAAGGTCACATCATTGGTGATCAGGCTTCATAGAAACGAGTTGGTGTTCAGGATAAATAAGTTGTGTCAATAAGGATTTAAGAGAGAGCAGTGTGGAGAATGTGTACTCTTCTGCATTCTCAGAATGCAGCAATGAGCTGTGGATGAGATGGAGTTGTTCCGTAGCCCACCTGCTCCCTCTCATCGAGCAGACTCATCTTGGCCTCCTGCACCCCCACCCCTCATTTCAGTGAGAAGCGTCCGCTCGCAGTGCTGCCCACCCTCCACAGGAGCGGTGACACTCCACCACACCGTTGTCTCTGACATGTCCAGTCACAGCGCTGAGAGACTTATTTTAAACAGTGCCGGAGGCGGGAACACTCGTATTTCTTCCAGCATGACCACTAGGGTGAAAAAAAATCAACCTCAATTTACCCTCCCATCTGCTCAAGAATGGAAGATAAATTGTTTCAATTTTATAGAAATGAATGTTTTATGTCTTGCCTATGCTTTCCAGAGAGTGTCCTGAATTTCTATATTCTACTGAATGCATGAATGTTTCCCATGAGGAATGCTCTGTGGACCTTCTCTTTCCTTGAGTTACATTCTCAGAATACTGGGGTGGAGGCTGATGTTATATTTCTGAGCTTTGAAAATTTTGGCTATTTATCTTTTTAAAAAAAAATTCAATAGAAAAGGAAATCCACTCATTATCTCACACTTAGAGAAAACTTCCATTACCATTTTGGCACATTTCTTTCCAATTTCCTTTTCTCTGCATCAGAAGTTTTGCTTCCTACCGCCTCTCAGTTCTGTGTATTTTTTGTTCTCATAATTTGACACTAAGCATGTGTTACTTTTATAAGCACAAAATGGAGGGCATAAAGCAGAAGGCTTTCAAAGTATCTTTATGGTACATTATTTTTTTCCCCCTTGGGGAAAACGTTTTTTTCCCCCATGGGGAAGTTATTACTAATGTCTAACTTAACACTCTCAACTTTAAGCTACTCCTAGTGGAAAGAAATAAGTGGTTAAAATCGAGCCTTTAGGCCCAACTCACTTTCTACACACATCTCTGTAAGTTGGTGTATGTAGTAGAAGGCTGGGTGAACACCAGCCTGTGACCTACACATTCAACACAACAGTCAGTACAACTGCAGCGTTGTGGAGGTCTGCGTAATCTTTCATACAGTGCTAATTAACTGAAATCATTTATTAGACATGTAATGCTGGACATTGAACTACATGATTTTTCTAAAAACATTACCATCAATCTTGCTTTAAAAAATCCTGAAACCCAAAATGCTTTTAAAGAGAAGAGCAGATTGGGGATTTAGCTCAGTGGTTAGAGTGCTTGCCTCACAAGCACAAGGCCCTGAGTTTGATCCCCAGCCACCAAAAAAATAAATAAATAAAATAAAATAAAATAAAACAAAATAAAATAAAAAATAAAGAGAAGAGCAACGAGTATAGGTATGCCACCTATAATTCCTGTGAAAACAACTCAGTAAAAGTAATCTTAACATATTTTTTTTCTAGACAAATACTTTGGATTTTTGTTCAGATGGCCATACTATAATTATTTTCCCTAACTTTTAAACTTTATAGAATTTCAAAAATTAGAAAGCAAACATTTTGCTACAGCATATCTTGTTTTTTCTTTCTCTTTCCTCTGTATAAAAGGAACATGTAAGATTGGTAGAAAATCTAGAAAAGCAAAACAAAACAAATCAAAACAAAAAACCCCAAGCCACCTGAAGTTCCAGTCCCTAGAATGAACTCATAGTGACTTTATGTGTTATTTGTTTAGGTTGAATGCTGTTTTAACAAAAATAGATTCATATTGTTTTATTTCTTGCCTTGATTGTTTTATATATATATATATATACACATGAATATTTATTTGTATATACTGTACATTTGTGCACACACATACGTGTATATGTGCATGTGTGTATGTGTGTATAGTGATACAGCATATATCTTTATTTAAGGCTCAGGGGCACACTGGCCAGTGTCACCGTGCTGGACAGCACCCTATGATGCCACATCTAGACTCTTTTCATTAAATCATAATGGGATTCAGCACCGAGTCACTTGTTGCTTCCCTTGTAGTCTCTTTCCCACCTCGACTATTGACCTTTCCGCAGGGTTCTCCACACTGAGAGCAGCATTGTTGGCTAGATGAGATAAAGCCAACAGCAGACCTGCCAGTCGGGGTTGGCCGTTGGATTTGAGACCTGTGGATGTCAGGGGTTCTCTAGACTGCAGTTGATCAGAACTGTGAAAAGAGGCCACAGGGACAGCTGCTCAAAGCCCGGAGGCCATATTAGCCCAATTAGCGCTGGAGCTGGCGCTCTCCCGTGGGGCTGCCCACGCCCATCCTGGTGTGCTAAAATGAAAAGGCTGACTTTAAATGGAGTGAGTGTTCACCATTGTGGGATGGTCGCAAATGGAAGTGGAGAAAGCCTGCCTGGCGCGGAAGTGACTATCATAGTGAGCCGCATTACTACTCCACATGCCCGGTAGTACAGCACTCTGCCTCGCAGGTACAGAAGTACCACCCGTGATAGTGACACCAACAGTAACAAAGCTGACATTTGGCTCATCTTTGCAAGGCACCAACTGCTCTTCAAGTGCTTTTCCTGTACCGACAAATTTAATTCTCATTCCGACACTATAAAGTGAGAACTGTTATTGTCCCCATTTGATAGGTGGATCTATTGAATATTGCAGCAACCTTTAGAGTCCCAGACACAAGAAAAGAATTGTAGTCCCCAAAGAGGATTTGTTTTTACCAGTCCCCTCAAGGGCTGTTGTTCTTGAGTCTCAAGACGAAAGCGAGGGAGGAAAGGGCTGAGATTGAATTGTAGGGTCCACGGGCCGAGGCTCCATTAGTTGAAGTCTAGTTTAAAACAAAAAGTATGTGATCTGAGTTGAGAATCTCAGCATGATGTAGAGACCAGGCGAGAGTGACAGGTCATGAGAGGGACCTTGCTGGAAGCCCAGGCCTAGTAAAGGCCATTGGCTGCTGTGAGATTCAGGTTAAAAAGAAGTCCCATCGGTCAGACATTCACTGAGGAGCCCCCATGCTCGGAACTGTCTATGGGGACAAGCATCTGTTCCCGGGTGGCTCTGTGCTATGTCTGGTGTGAGAGCGTGGCCAGGGGTTCGAGTCTGGATGGCTCACTGTGGCTGAGGGCCTGGCACAGCCCATACTGTGGACTCGCACAGGGATCCTGTTTGCCAATTTACAGCACAGATGTAGGAGGATGCAATGCCAAATCTTTGCTGTTGGCAGACTTCAGAGCCCTCGTCCAGTGGGTCAGGAGTGACATCTTTGCATGTGAAGCACTAGTCACCACTTTCCCTCATGCTTCTGACCGAGGAAGAGGACAGGCTGGGACGTGTCTAAAGGCTTTTCTTTCAGGAAGTGTCTTGGATATTGTGAACCCACTTCACTTGGCTTTGGTCCAGCTGGTCCATCCTAGCCAGAGACTTTGTAATCCTCCTTTGCAAGAAGGTGAATGTTCAACGGCTCGCATTTTGTGTGTGTGCCTGATACTGGGCTCAAACCCAGGGCCTCCTGCATGCTGGCCGAGCATTCTGTCACTGAGCTGCGCCCCTGCCCTCATCTGCTCACGTATCTTTACGGGAAGAGCAGGGTTGCAGTGAGACAGACTTCGGCTCACGTTTCATGTCTCCTCCTTAAAAGCCTTGTGCTTTCACCTAACTATAAACTTTAAGCCTCAATTTCATCATCATTAAAGATAAAAGTGATGTTACCTACTTCATAGAGTTGTTACAAGGATTATTAAAAACAACCTAAACAAGATGTGTAGCACTCCATAATATATTAACTATGTAAGTACTCAACATGTGGTGGCAGTAAATATCCTTACTGATGATGTTTTCAGTTGGTTATGGCCTCATTTATGTTCTCTGTGATAACATCAATTTCACACTTGAATTTAGAACAAGCCACCACAAGAATATGAATTCCATAAGGGTGCAAATAATGTGCTACATATCATTACGTGTATGTGTGTGTGCGTGTGTGTGTGTGTGTGTGTGTGTGTGTGTGTGTGAGAGAGAGAGAGAGACTGCCTGGAACATAGTAGGTGCTCAATAAATGTCAAAAAAAGGAAGGGATGTTTCCATCCTTCATGGTTCTTCATGGGCAATGCCTAGTAACTATCTTCCAAATATAACTAAGTTTGGAGTGCTTTGGGCAGGACTTACATAGGCCTCTTTTTCTGAAACTAAATGCAGATCTTATATAAAACCTTATTAAATTTTAGCTTCTCTCACTGAAGTAGTGAGTCACCTCTCTAATTTTAGGAAGTGAGAGTAGGATTATCAGCTGGATCAGCCGACAATTCTAGACACTCAGCGTTAGAAGCCCACCTCAAGGTCGTATTATCCAACCTGCCACCCAATGTAGAAATCCCTCCCACAGTCTTTTTAGCAGACGGCCTCCCAGCCACTATTTGAGCACTCAGTGACGAGGACCACATTATTTGCAGGAGCAGCTTAATTTAATGTTGAGATGCTGATTCTTTGATAGATTTTAAGCCTGAGCCAAAACATGTTTTCTTGCCACTTCCCCCTGTTCAATAAGCTCTGTCCATAGGAATAATGAAGACTACGTTGGTTTCCTTCTCCTGTGCTCAGTATTCCTGGTTCACGTGGTACTTTTACGTGGATAAGAAAAATGCACTGATCTTCTGTACAGCACGTAGTGGATGCCTGTGAACAGATGCCGCCTAGCTGGCTACATGTTAATGTCTCAGGTAATTGTGTATCAGGCAATCTCCGCACTGAGGCTTCGCTTCCCAACGTGCCTACTTCCTTCAAGTTTTCTTTAGATTGAAAGTGTCTTGGATCTCTTGAAATCCTACTAGCTGTCCCCTGCATCTCTCTAATTTGTCATTATGCCTTTTAGACTATTCTACCTAGCTCTGATTAAGTAACTGCCTAGAATTAATCATGCCTGTGTTTTCCCCTATTAATGAATTCTAAGTTGAATTTGGGTTAAATTCTTTAAGAATAAATCAGGGTGTCTTCTCACACAAATTTGTGTTCAACTAGAACTATTTTTATAGGGACTGCTGTCAGAAAGAGTAAGTATATTCAGATTATAGTCAACTGTCTTAACCTAAATGTAGAACTTTTTTTGAAGCCCTATTAAATTTTAGCTTGTAGCTCACTGAAATCCTTTGAATCCTGACTCTGTTATCCCATATATTAGTGATCTTTTCTATTTTCTGTGATTTGCAAATGTACAGCCGATCTCTTCATCCATGGTTTTACTTCCCAAGGTTTCAATTGCCTGCAGTCAACATGCCTGAAAATATTAAATGAAAAATTCTAGAAATTATCCTTAAATTTTAAATTGCACACTATTCTGGTAGTATGATAAAATCTCATGCATTCACTCTCGGTTTCCTCCGGGATATGAATCATTCTTCTTTCAGAGTATCCACGCCATATACTCTGGTTATTTGCTCAGTCATTTAGTAGCCGTTTTAGTTATCAGATTTGCTGGCACTTTACCATAGTGCTTGTGCTCAAATAACCTTTATTTCACTTGTTTGCCCCATGCTACAAGAGCAGTGATGCTGGCAGTTTGGATGAATTGAAGGGAAATCATAAAGAAGAGCATTCTTTGTGTGAAAAGGTGAAAGCTCACTGCTTTATCCTAGGTGTGTGTGTAGAGAGAAAACCCTTCTTACACTATTATCCACAGTTTCGGGCATCCACTGGGAGTCTTGGAACAAATCTCCCATGGAGAAGGGGGGCATTTGTGCATTCAGGTGATCTCCACGATGACATTGTTAAAGACAGCAAGTTCAGGCCTTGCTCCTGTTAGAGACCTTTCTACAGGTAGCCTTGATTCCTTCTTTAAAACATATTGGCTGCAATTATTCAACGGCACAGAAATTCATCAAATGTACAATCATTCAACATATTTCCATCTAGTCCACATGAAAGACTTTGCCAAGTGTCTGGCTCAGAATAGGCACTCAATATGTTTTCTAAACCAGTGAATGAACACTTTTTGAAAGCCAAGGAGGGTGACTTCTGTGTTGCCCTTTGAGAGGCCCAGCAAGAAGTGGCAGAAGAAATGGTCATAAGCTGTGTTGGGACTCAGTCTCATTAGCAAATCATTCTAGCTCTTTGACATCTTCGCACTCTTTGAAATTATTTTTTTTTAAATATGATCCATTCTCTTTCTTTGGAGTATGCAAAGCTGTTGAGATTTTGCCTCCACACTTACCGTGTATTTCTTAGAGAATCTCTTCTTTCAGGCCATGCAGTGTTTTCTCACTTGAAGTCTTGCCTCTAGAAGAATTCTAGCAACTGAACTCTCAAAGGGTTCTTTTTCAATAAGTGAAAATGAAGATAATAACAATAGCTGATATTTGCTGACCATTTACTCTGTGCCTGGCACATTTCTAAAAATTCTGTAGATTTTAATTAACTTTGTGGCTACCCTCTCCTTATAATTTGGGAAATTTAGGCTCAGAGAAATATGGCACATTGGCCAAAGGTTATATCTGAAGTAAGACAACTGGGATTCACAGCTATGCTGTCTGACCCAAGTTCGTGCACCAAACTCTCAGGATGCTGTCTGATGAGAAAGGCACGGTGGTCTGTATGTACGCAGATTTGTGGGTGATATGAGCCCCGATTTTATTCCCGGGTCTCCCTGTTCCACCTTCCTCTGGAGGCAGGTTGGCAAGAGACACACAGCTGAGCTGGCTGGGCGCACAGTGGCTGGTGGCACAGGGCGCCCCTCCGGATTGGGCTCCAGCCAGCCTCCCGGGTCCTCCAGCTTTGCGGGATTGAGCTGGTGTAACCCTCTTCTCTTCATGGCCAGCACTACGTGGACTTTTCCTCCCAAGGCCTGGGAGTGTTTGTACTTTGAGAGGGCCTGTAGAGAGGGGAACTCAGCCCAGAGGGATAAATTGCTTCAATGAAGGACATTTGGGGGAGCAGTTGGTGTGCTCTGGGACCTCTGCCAGTGAGATGGGAAGCCAGGCACAGGGATGCAGGTCTGTCAACCTACCCACTGGGGAGGTTGAGGCAGTAGGATCACCAGTGTGAGCCCAGCCTGAGCAATTTAAGGACTCTGTCTTAAAATTTTTAAAAAGTAAGGGAGGGAGACCCAACACTGTCATGGGCTCTCCTCATGAATGACGAACTACTCTAGGTGCTGGACATTGTTACCGTGTTTAAATGGTAATAGGCAACGACTAGCATGCAGTTTCTATGGGACAGGCATGTTTTAAATGCTATATAGGTATCTAGGAGATCACTTGCTCCTCTGTTTTACAGACAAGGAAGCTGTGGCACGTAGAGATCCAATACGTTGCCCAAGAGCACACAGTAGGGATCAAAGGAGATGGGGTGGCCTGTGTGAGGTATGAGGACGAACAGGAATACCACATGAACTCTCAGGCTACGTGCCCTTGGCATCCCAGTCTCCCAGCAGGACAGACAGACTTTTACTTCCGGCCCTGCCGAACAGCTTGCTCTTGGCCACACTTGCCTCTTTACTGCCTCCCCACTTTTGCCCAGGCTGCTCCTTTGCCCTTAATTGCCCCTTCTCCCATGCCCACCTGTTTAACCCCATCTACTCCCCAAGGCCAGCCCAAATAGCTGCTTCATCTTAACACCTCCTCAGACTTCCCACTTAGAAGCCCTTTTCCTCCCTGGGGCTGCCCCAGGCCTGTGACTATCTTGTGACCATTGCCTCGTTGAGCTCTGTGCTACATCTGTCCTTTAGCTTGACCCACTGCTAGACTGTAAGACTTTTGGTGTAAAGGATTATTTTTGAGACTCATTCTCAGGTACACATGGTGAGGATTTGTTAAAACTTTAATAATCACTACTGGTGGGATCTCAAGTGTTATGATATACAGATTTATAGGGAAGGTATTTATGTTGGAGCCATGAAGGAAGGAACGGCTTGATAATACTTAGAACTCATCACTTCTGCTGGGGCCCTCCTCAGTACCAGGCATCCTCTTTAATTATCACAACAGTCTTGAGTGGTCTAATCTATTTTAGAGACAAGACACTTAAATCTGTAAGGATCCGAGCTAGCAGAACATAAAGGTTAGACTCTACAAGCAGAGATCCTGGATCCCAATCCTCATGTACTACTTATTAACTACCCACTTCCTTTGGAAAGATCACCTAAGCAATTTTAGCCTTAACTTCTTCCCCTGAGGACTAGAGTTCATAATAGTAACTACCTGAAGCTATAGCAACAAGTTCAGCTATCACTCAGTATTCACAGAAAATTGGTTCCAGTAGCTACACCTTTCTTAGCAAAATACAAGGATGGTCAAGTTCTACCATAAAATGGCATAATATTTGCATATAACCCATGCACATCCTCCTGCACGCTTTAAATCATCTCTAGATTACTTGCAATACCTAACACAGTGCAAATCGTGTGTAAATAGTTGTTATACTATATTGTTTAGGAAATAATAACAAGGAAAAAGTCTGTGCGTGTTCAATAGAGATGCAACTTTTGTTTTGGGATGCAGACCGCACATATTGAAAGGCTGACTGCAAATGATGAAATCACAAAGCAAGAGTGTCTGGCTCATGGAGGATGCTTGTTAATGCCAGGTGGCCATGGAACAGAATGGTTTATCCGCTACAAATCAGTAAATCTAGTATGAGGGATCTGAGCACCCACCAGAGGGAAGGTTTTCAGGAGGAAGATCCTGCTTCCATTATTTAAATCCTTTCAGCTTTGACCACTGGCCAGCTGAGTCACTGGCTAGGCTGAGGTTTTGTTTGGTTTGTTTTTAACTTTCTCTTTTTCTCTGCCTGCATCAAAGACATTCCTGCTCTTCAAAAGCCTTGTCTGTCCCCTCCCCCAAATCATTCTTTCTACTGGGCAAGGGAGGGTATTGTTGGGCACACTGACCTGAACTGGAGCCTCTTGCCTAATTACACTGCAGTCAGATTTTCCAAAGAAGCCTCCAGCATGGCAGGATACCCTTTTTGAAGTCATTAGTCTTCACAGCAGGAGGTGCACATCATCAAAGACTCTGTTTCCCAGCAACCCCTACTGTGCCCTTGTGCACCAGAGGATCACGGAAGGAGGGGAGTAGAGCCTACCGTGCCTGTGATAAGCCTGCTGTTCTCTCTTCTGGCCCTGAACCTCAATTCCTTTGAACTGAGGCCCAGGGAGAAGGCTGGTAATGCTGTTGCAGACCCTCTCCCCATTCTTTCAGTCTTCAACCAATTTAGCAATTAAACTTGCTAGAGCCTGGGGTACAGCGTGTAGGGCGCGGTTAAAGCTCCAGTTAGTACTCTAAGGCATTATGGAAACAGGGCTGGCAAGAGAAAGAAACTGACTCTGAGGATCTAGCTATTGAGAATGTACTTGATAATTACTATGAGAGGGAGGTGGGAGTATCTTTATGTCTGACCTTGTATTTTTTGACTCTGCCAAAGCTATTGTGAATGAAATAATGTTGAACAAAGCCGTTTGCTTTAGATTCACTAATTTCAGCAATGAAATCCAAGGACTCTGATCAGATGACTCTAACCCCATCTATCTTTGGAGGACCAGTTGCTGAAACTAGAATTGTTGAGTAGGAGGGTTGTGGAATCCGGATGTCTAGGGAGCCTTGCTGAGGGCCAGCATGGACCATCCCCTCTTCCTCGCTGCAACATTCATCAAGTCAGCCCCTCATGCATGCACACAGACTCATTTGCACCCACCAGGACATCTCTCAGGCTGACGCTTTATCTTCCACTGTACCACCACGATAGGTTTCTCATCTGGCCCTCTGCACCATTAATTATCCTCAAGTCTTGCTCTGCAACCACCAAAAAATCAATCTAAAAGATCTGTCTATTTTACACCCTGCCAAAAATTCACCAGTGATCTTTGTGGCCCTACAGAAGATAAATTTGGAGCTTCCTAAATGGCCTGCAAGCTCTTCCTGACCTGGCCCCTGCCAGCCACTTCAGCCCCCTCATCTCCCATCCTTCTCTGCCCAGAATTTTATGTCCCAGTGGCACTGAACCTATTGGCAAGCCTGTGCATGGACCATGTTATATGATGTCTCTGTGTATTTGCTCATGGGCATATAGTGTCTGAAATAGCTTTTCCTACTTTCTCCCTCCAACCCCAAACTTCTCTGGCTTTTCCCTACTTACTACCTCTGCATCAAGATACCGCTTTCCAAGATAAAATTTGAATGCTATCTGGTCTTTACAAAATGGCCTTTTTTTTTTTTGTGACACTACACATATTTCTGTCATTGTTTTAAGCCGTAATTATAACGATCTGATAATGACAATAATCTGTTTGCTTCTCTGCCCTTGCCCCTACTATACCAAGCTTCAAGTTCCATACTGTCCTATTCATTTTGTAATCCTGCAGTATCTCCTTTCAGATTCACTAGTAAGAACTAAATAAAAACTGAATGAATAAATGAATGGTTCCTATGAGGTTGTGTACACAAGGTCTATCAAATGTCTGTGTGATTTTCTTAGTGTATTTTCTAGTGCCTAAGTTTCTCCATCCACAAAAAAGAAATCCATGTTTTTATATTTAATATTAGACATAGTGTTTTTTTCTGAGTTAACTGATCTTTCTTCCAAGTGCCACAAACTAGGGTACATTCCTCATTATTCATTTAAAAAAATATTTACTGAAATCACAGGAATTGTGTTAGGTACCTGGAAAAAAGAGGTAATGGTAACTAACAATTATTAGGGGCTCATTATACGCTAGACACTCCTTAAAGCACTTACTATTAATTCATTTAATCTCCACATCAACCTTATGAATAGGAATGACGGTGCTGCTGTCCATCTCATTTTACCATGGAGGAAATTGAAGTAGGAAATTGATAGGGTAGCATGTCAATAAACCCATCATATGCTGGAAGTATTAGATGTCAGAAATGCAGTTAGCACGCCTAACCTACTGAACATCATAACTTAGCAACACAGTACACTATAGAGTATTTGTTGGTTACCCTACAATTGAATGGCTGACTGGGAACTCTGGATTTGCCCAGCAGTATGAGAGACTGTCACATTGCATAACACTAGCCCAGGAATAATCGAACTCCAAAGCACAGTTTCCACTGGAAGCATACTGCATGTCCTCTGTGGTAAAATCATAACCATTGTTAAGTTGGGGCCATCTGTGTGTAGACTGCCATAGCCTAAGCACCCCAGAAACAGAGCTCATACGCTAACGGATCCTAAGAGGTATAGTTCCAGGGCCTCAAGAATGAGAGGAGAGGACAAGAAGGGGAGAAAGCAAATTCAGGGTGTGTATCAGTGGACAGGGTCCAGCTTTTCGAGAGACAGGTTTAGGTAAACAGTATGTACAGTAGTGTAGACAGGCTGTATTAAACCATTTTATGCTGCTGTAACAAAATATCATAGACAGGGTGATTGATAAAGAACAGAAGTTTATTTGGCCGTAGACACTGGGGAGTCCAAGAGCATGGTACTAGCATCTGGTGAGGTCATCCACAGTGTCGAAACACAGCAGAAGGGCAAGTGAGCATGCCTGAGACAGGAAGAGAACAATTGGGCTAACGGTAAGCAATCCACTCCAGAAATAACCAACCTACTCCTGAGACAACCACGTTAATCCATTCCTGAGGGCAGAGTCCTTATGACCTCAAGTGTCCCACCTCTTAACAAAATTACAGTGGTGACTAAGTTCCAACATGAGTTTTGAAGGGACACTCAGACTACAGCATGTCACTCTCGCCTCCAGCAAACTCATGTCCATCTCCCATACGATGCGTTCATTTCACCTCATAGCCCCCAAATCTTACCTCAATCCAGCATCAACTCGAAAGTCTACAGTCCTGCATCTCTTTGGAATTAGATATTGGTAAGACTCAAAGCATGACTCATCCTGCAGCTGTGAACCTGTGAAATCAAAACCAGTTACCTCCTACCAAAGTGCAGTGGTAGGACATGCACAGGATAGACATTCACATTTCAAAAGAAAACAATAGACAGCAAAAGAGAGGCAATAGTCTCAAGGAAGTCCAAATCCCAGCAAGGAAGTAATATTAACTTTTAAAGCTGGTGAATAATCTCCTTTGACTCCGTATCTCACAGCATGGGCACACTGGGGCCTTGGCCCCCAAAGCCTCTTAACAGCTCCACCCCTTTGAGCCCTTTGCTGGGCTCAGTCCACACTACAATTCTCAGGGGTTGGAGGTTTGTGTCTGCTCTCCCAGGCTGACATTGCAAACTGGTAGCTGTACAGTTCTGGGTTCTGGAGTCTGGTCCCTCCCTTGTAGTACCACTAAGCATTTTCCTAGCAGAGGCTGTGATTGTCTGACAGGTCTCTGCAAGCCCTGCCAGGTAGACCGCAGAATCCTTTGAAATCTAGGTGGAGGTAAACATACCCCTATAGTCCTTGCATTCCACAAGCCTGAAGACCTAATGGCATATAATCTCTGCCAAGCTTTACTTATTGTACCTTCTTTTTTTAAAATATTTTTATTTTTTTATTATTTTTTATTATTGTACCTTCTTGATCAACAGCCAGAGTGGTGGATCAAGCCATGCCTGTGTCCACTTGTGCCATGAGTGGGTGGCCAAAGAACACTGTGCTAGAATGCAGAGTTGGGGTCTGAGGTGTGAGCCCATTAAGGGTGCCCATGATCTGTCTCCCAAAGCCATTTGGGCCTTGTAGATTTATGGAACTATTGTAGGGAGAGGAAGCCTCATTCCTCTCATTTCTCATACACACGCACACACACACACACCCACACACACACCCGGATGAGTCCCTGATAAAGATTGACCTCAAGTGACAAAGTGAGCAAACTCCTTTACAATCATGATAAAAATTGACATTAACATAGATTAGTGTATAATGTGCAGGACATACAGCAGCAGTCTAGGACCTTTTTGGCAGGGGGAACCAATTTCGTGGAAGATAACTTTTCCACGGACTGGGGAAGGGGTATGATTTTGGGATGATTCAAAGGAACAGACAGCTTAGACCTCTGGCATGCGTAGTTCACAGTGGGGTTCATCCTCCTGTGAGAATCTAACCCCCTATCTGACAGGAGGTAGAACTCAGGTGGTAATTCCAGTGATGGGGAGCAGCTGTAAATAGAGATGAAGCTTTGCTTGCTCACTGCATTTACCTCCTGCTGTGTGGCCTAGTTTCTAACAGGCTAGGAGTTTAGGATCCTGAAGTACAAGATATAAGAGAATTGGATATAAGGTAGTAGGAGGTTAGCTGTAAGTATCTCTGGGATGAATGAGTGAATGAATAGATGAGTTACAATCAATAAATGAGTGAAAAGGAAGCATTCTGAAGAGTGATTTATATAGGTGCAATAGAGAAAAAATAGAGTTGTCCTAAAACAACTGCACTAGTTACCAAAGTATTAGTACAAATTGGACAATGGTTATTCCCATGGCAAGAAACACCCTGGTGAGATATATGCACTAGACTTGATAGTGGTTGGATTTCTCAAAGGAGAGTGTTACCAGAATAGCTATAGAATGTTGGAGGAGAACAGGAAAGCAAAGCAGTTAAGATTAAAAAGCCTGATACACTCTGGCTGCTGATCCAGAAGGTATAATTGGTAAACTTTGGCAGAGGCTACATGGCCTTAGGTTTTCAGGCTTGTAGAACCCAAAAGCTGGAGGGCTATCATCCTCCCCCCACTTATTTTTTAGGCCTCTCCCAAAAAGCCTTCCCAGGACATTCTTGCCTCTGTTCTGTTCCTTTTTTCTGTCATAACGATTTGAAAGATGCTTCCCTAGAGATGCAGTGCATTTACATACAGCCAAATGAAAGTGCAAATCAGCACAACAGTTGGGACTCTTGGTTTCCCACCAGACTATCAGCTCCTTAAGGACAGAACTGTACCCTTTTGGGTTTTTTTCTTGTGACACTTAACTTTCTTAGTCATACGTAGGTGTCTGTGTCAGTCAGTTGGGGTTTCTGTAATAAAATACTGCAGAGTGAGTGGGTGAACTTGTTTTCTGACAGTTCTGGAGGCTGGCAGTCCAGGAGGAATGTGCTTCTGAGAGTCCTCTTGCAGGCTTGCAGATGCCCATCTCTTCGCTGCGTCATCTTTTCCTCTTTTTAGGACAACAGCCCTGTAGAATCAAGTTTCCACCCTTATGATCTCATTTAACCATAATCATGTCTTCAAAGGTCTTACCTCCAGTCCAGTCCCCTGAGGAACTTGGGGCTTAAATATATGAACTGCGGGTTGGGGTGGGCACAGAGTCCATATCAGTGTTCCCATATCAGTGTTCTTTAAATCAGTGTAAACCTTAAGTCAGTGACAGCATCAACGAACAAATTATGCTAGATTTTTCCTTTCTTTTTTGGCGGCAGGTTGGCGGGGATCGAACTCAGGGCCTTGAGCTTGCTAGGCAAGCACTCTACCACTGAGCTAAATCCCTAACCCTGTGCTAGAGTTTTAGCTTTGTTATTTTCTAAGTGGGAAGAGAAATAGAAATTTTCTTCACCCTCTCAATGTCTCCCTGCTTTTGAACCTTCCACCAAAGTAATACATAATGACAGAGATTGAAAAAAAAATTATCCTAAGAGAGATATCAAATCTTACTGGAAAGAGAGGAGAGGAGAAAGAGTTTCTTTCGGTATTTACATACAGACTGTTGAGGACAATGCTGTCACATCTCCCTCTAGCCTGCTTCCCTGCGATGAGGGTCTAGTTAGGGGTCCTTAACGAGTTGGCAAGCAGAATTCTTGCGCCTAGGTTGTCTTTTTAAGTCTTTTTTGCAAATTTCAAAATATAAGTTGTTTTTTCTTTCTTTTGTTTTTGGGTGCTGGGGATCGAACTCAGAGCCTTGTAAGTCTTTCTTCTTAAAGACAGGATTCAATGTAGGCGGTCCCTTCTTCAGTTTTCTTCTGTGTGCTTGAGACCTATACTTTTATACTGTGGAGAAGCAAATGGATCCGGATGGGACCAACTTTAATTCTCTTCTTTATGTCCAATTTGGATGCTGGGAAATGTTACCATTAGTAGCAGAAATAGCTGCCATTTGTTAGATGCTTCCTCTCTTCTGACTAAGAATTTCACTTACACTTCACTTCCATTCTATCCAGCTATGAGCGGAGGGACCTAGGCCCAACAGCAGCCTCACAGGGGCTCTGTGAATTGTTTCATATTGTCAGGAAAAACAGCAATATCTGTCAGACTCCATGCTGACTCCTTTCAATTTACAGTTATTGCCCTTTTTCTAATGACTACTGAGTTTTTCAGATGTAAATACTTATTAACTACTTAATAATTGGAACTTGCGGATGTTTCCTGTTGTATAGGGAGCTGCAAAAATCAGTGAATCACTTTGGGTGCTACAAGCCAAGCAAGTTTGAGAACCTCTTTTGATTTCATAGTGTCCCTAGTAAAGGTGGCATTATTTCCTTCAAAGGCACTAAGACCAGAAGGTCAATTTACATGGTTCAGTGTCTTGTAAGTTTTGGAGGCATTTTTGAGGCCAAGACTGCCCCAGCTCTGAAATCCATTTCTCCAGAATGTTGCTTGACTACGCAATTAACAATGATCATATCGCAGGCAGTCAGAGCTCAAATGGGCTTCGGCAGTAATCCAGCCTGTTCTACAGTCTAACCCCTCGCACAGCTGATTAGTGCTTATCAAGGGATCATGTCTCCCAGCTCCTGGTTCTGCATTATTTCCTCTCTTCTCTACTTCTCTTGCCTCCTCGCTTTGGTCAGCCACTCGTTACAGCCTCTATAATTTTCACGGTCAAAATGTTGAAGGTGTTTTATTACCTGAAGTAGAGAGAAATGAGACACTTTCGGGAAGAGCACCAAAACTAATTATGGGGGCAAAGGGATTGGCTTCGGGGAGAGATGAGAAGAACAAACATGGGCTGGATAATTTGGGTTAAGCACACTTAAATGAGATGTGGCCATGCTCTATTAATATCTAAATGATAAAAATGTCACAAGACAGGATGGAGAAGCTATTTAGGGTATATGACCAGGAAACAGGATAAGAAGAAGAAAGAAAAATGTAGGCTGATAATGTGACTTTGATATTTATCAGATGGAGGTGGAGGGCAGTGGAGGGCTGTGTTTTCTTAATTTATGCAAAGTTGGATTACCTAAGTACTATGCACAATACCTAAGGTCATGGTTACTGTGGCCCTGGGGGATTACTTAGGTGATCTTTCCTATTTGCAATTTGTATGGGTTTTTTTGTTTGTATTTTGGTTTTTTAAAACAGGGTCTCGCTATGTAGTTCAGGCTGCTCTTGAACTCACTCTGTACCCCAAGCTCTCCTGGAACGCACAGCCGTCCTCCTGCCTCAGCCTCCTGAGTGCTGGGATTACAGGCATGCACTACCACGCTTGGCTTGTATGGTTTTTTAACAGCCATATTTTTTCATTTTTTCTTCTATTGTGTTCTTTACTCATTCTATATTTTTCCATTCTGTGTATTTATATCTATTTTAGCCTCTTCCTTCCATTTTCCTTTTTCTCTCTTACTTTGAGTTCCTCCCGGGACTTGCCGTGATGTTTCTTTCTCCTCCTCATCTTTCTCCTGGTCATACTAGTACCTGGTAGATTGCAGGTTTCCAGGCCTCTGTTCTTGTCTCTTTCTCCAAGAGAAGATGAAATTTGCTACTCTGACAAATAGAACAAAAACTGAAAGTCCCTGCCAGAGTTACAAGGACAGTATTTTCTCTTTTTAGGGGGTTTTAATTTTAAAAGGAAAAAAAAAATATCCAGCCTCCTCCTCCCTCAGCCCCTGCTGTGCAGGCCCAGAGCGCTGGGCTGTGAGCATCACTTGAGGGACAGCCAGATAAAGGCCGCTCCTCGGTTCAGATCAGCCGGCTCTCAAGTTCCCTCCCGTCCTCAGCTCCTTTTTACTGCGTTTGTCAGAAATCCAGGCAGAAAATGGTAGCATTAGCATTTTTAATAAAGGGAGCTGGAGAAAAGAGAGGCAGCTCAAGAAAACCGAAGGAGGGAAGGAAGCCCAAATCCACTGACAGTCAAAACTCCCTTTCGCAGCCAGAGAGCTCGAGATGGGGGCAGGGGAAGGCGGACAAGAGAAGCAGTAGTCTTACGAGAAGCATTCAGGCTGATCTAATTGGAGCTCTGAGCACAAGCAGAAACAGTTGGGAGGTGGGAAATTGCTGTGCTGGATTGAGTTTGGCCCAACTTGAGACCGGGGCGCAGCATTGTGAAATGTTTTCTAATTTAGCCCATTTTCTCTGTCTTCCTGGAATGGGCCATTATTCGTCCATTACTGGCAAAAATTATGGTCCAGGCTAACCCCTTCTTTTCTTCTCTCTTCTTCCTCTTCTCCTGAACTCGGTAGGAAGGGACAAGAAATATGCTGGATGGAGGGGACAACACACACTCTTGATTTAAAGAGAGAAAGTGAACCTCTGAGACCCGGAGTAACTGACATCATCTTTCCTTATTTCATTTTTCTTGGAATATGAATGCAAAACTTTAATAGAGTCGCTAGGTTTATGTTTTGTCTGTTCAGCCATTGTACCTCTGCAGGATGAGGCTTAATTGGCTCTCTTCCCACCACTGAAAAGGGAGAAAAATACCTCCTTACAAAGGTTACCGTTCTCTAAAGAAAGTGGCAGTGATTAGATCTGATACCTTTGACAGCTGGATAAAAAGTTGCTAAATAAGAATAAATTGAATGCCTAAATCGGGAGTCAGTCAGAAGGTAACACAAATCTCAAGCACCACAATGAACCTTCTTGTCATAATATTCTTCCTCCACCACATTTGCAACGCCTTTGAGTAAAACAGTGGCAAATCTACTTTAGTTCCTTAAATCCAACTCCATAAAGGGCCAGGAGAGATTGAAACTGGGGGAATACCACTTTCTACTTCTGGGTTTCAGCTTATTAAGTCACCTGGGATAATTGTAGGCATCTATTTAGACTTGATGCTAACCTCATTATTCAGAGCATCACAATTTTAACGAGAGTGACTATCAGAGCCAGTGCTCCTTACACATGAAATCAATCATCTTAGCCTCATTTGAGCAGACAGAAGAACAAATGTATTTGTACCAGCATTTAGCTCCATCTGGGCTATGCATCTTAATGCTGAATCTTGATTTCCGTTATCAGTGAGTTATTCAAATTGTCCTTGAACTTAGAGTCATGACCGGGTACTGGGTGCCAAGCATATGAACACACATAAAATTATTAAATGCCACTCTGAAAAATTTTTAGGTTCCTTAAACCAAAATGCCTTCGGAAAGTAGAGAGAGGTGAATAGGTTTCTTCACAGAATAAATGCTGCTTCTAAGCTTCATATCCAAGGGTGGAATTAACCTGAGCCAGAGACTTCTGAGCACTTTGGGGTTGGGACAGAATGTAAGTTCAGATCCAGTACAGAGTTCTTTTGAAAGAGTCAGAACTTCATTTGGAAATTGCTTTGTTATCAACTGGGGATGCAAGTTTGTTTCACATCTATTAACTTGAAAGTAACCTGAATTGAGATTTTATTTTATTTGTTTATTTATTCATTTATTTATTTTGGTGCTGGGGATCGAACTCCGGGCCTTGCATTTCCTAGGCAAGCACTCTGACCACTGAGTTAAATCCCCAGCCCCTGAGTTGAGATTTTAACCTTCAGCTTTTACCATAATAAAACTGTTCTGGACAATGTCTACACATCTGAAGATTGGAAGGGAAGATTTTTTTCAATTGTATTCTGCACAATCCCATCCTCCTCCTGGATGCTTCGGCATGACACTTGGATCAGACTATAGATTTCCGCTGGGCAATGTCTCCCGTCCTAGACTCTTGACCATGATCCATATGCTTGTTTTTTTTTTGGTTTTTTGTTTTTACCTATCTTTACCTCCAGTTTTAGTCTCTTTTCTCATTACCATGCCTCTGTCTCCAAGTGCCTGTGGGTATGTGTTGATGAATTTGTGACAAGTGTCTCAGATTAACCTGTCCGGATTTGAACACGAAGTCTGCACCCACCCTGACTCCTGCTCTGACTGCCATTGTTCTTGGCCTCTATGAAAAGCATCAACAGGGTTGGTGATGTCGCTCAGTGGTCAAGTGCTTGCTTGACATTTTCCAGGCCCTGGATTCGATCCCCAGTAGCACAAACAAACAAACAACTATTATGGTCAAGCCTTCCTTCTTCCAGATGAGAAACTTTGGGTCATTCTCCATAGACGCCACACACTTACCCTCCTTCTATTCACACACATCATGTTAGTCACCAAATCCTTTTTGTGCCCCTCAGAAATGCCTCTCACACTTAGCTGCTTTTTGCTTTTGCCAGAGCTGTTGCCCTGCTGGAGGATAACCCACTGCCTGTAAATGCCATCAGTCTCTTAACTGCCACCTCCTCCATCAGACGCAGCATTTGAAAGAGAAGGAGGAAAGAAAGAAGGAAAGAGTCTCAGAGCTGGAGGGTGCCCATGGAGAGAAATTCCTCTGGGCAGAGTACAGGGCAAGAGGAGGACATGTACGTGGCTTATTCAGGAGTCTGACAGGAAAGGTGGGAGGGTAAGGAGAAAGAGACACTCAGACTCCATAGGGCTCCGAATTCCAAATGAGGGGCTTGGATTTCACATAGGGTGGAAGTAGGGAGCTATGCAGTCTACCGAGAGGAAGTGATGAAGACAGTACTACAGGAAGTCACCCAAGGCATTAGATCAGGTATCTGCTACTACTGGCCTTAGGTCAAATCTGGTCTGTCACCTGTTATTGAAAATAAGATTGTATTGGAATCTGTTCATTTATGTGTTGTCATTGGCTACTGTCCCACCATGATGACAGATTACATAGTTGCAATGGAGGCTGGGTGGCCTGCAAAGCCAAAAATATTTACTGTCCAACTTATTTCAGAAAAAGTTTAACAAGTTCTGCGTTAGATCAGAATTTCTCAATCCCAGAGCTATTGTCATTTAGGGCCGGGTAATTCTTTGTTTGGGGGCTGTCTTGTGCATTGTAGGATATATAACAGGGGCTTGACCTTTTCACATTACATATGTGGAACATCCCACCCCCATATTTTGACAATCAAAAGTGTCTCCAGACATTGCTCAGTCAGGAGAGGTGATAGAAACCTCTCCCCCACTGCAGACCTCTGCATTTGATTAGTGTGAGGTCAGCAATTGCAATAGGAAATGATGATGATAATGACAGCAGACACCTCCACAGTGCTTAGCATGTGTCTGCCACTATAAGCACTTTATATTTATTAAACCCTTTCATCTTCCCAACATCCTGAGGTGGATAGTATTTTGTCATTAGTATCCAGTGAGGTGACTATGATTATCGGTGTTTTGCGTAAGAAGAAGTGAGACACAGAGGTAAAATATACTCAGGGTCACCCAGGTAACCTGTCAGAGCCAGGTTTTGAGCTCAGGTTGGCTCCTCAACTCAAATCCTTAAATATGAGGCTACACTGCGTGATACGAAGGGAGAATTGATGTGTCTTGCTGGTTTAGTGGATATGGGAGTGGTAGAAAACATACTTTTGAAGCCATCTCATTCTCCTCACTACCAAACCAATTTTGATTCATTCTAACTGCAAACAAGTGGAGAATCTCTTCAGGTTTTCTGCACCTTGAATATGTTACGTCCAACTATTCTATTAATCCCCACTACCTCCTTTCAGCAATACACATACATAAATCTGGTGTAAATATCTTGATCTGTCAAGATGGTTGCTTTTCTGTCAGTCTTAGTATTCTTTGTTACCACATTTTCAAAGAAATTATATTTATTCTCTCTTATGAGGTGATTAGAAGCCATTTCCTACGTTGGGGATGGCATCCTAATTTCCTATCTGGCCCTGGCCACAGTTCTGTCATCTTCCTGATTCTTCTGTGCACAGAGAGTGTGCGTGTGAAGAGCAATGGGTAGAAGATGAATCTGTAAAAATAAAACAAGCTGGAAGAAGATCATAAAGGTAGATAGTCCTTATGGGGCAAGATAATAGGTTGGAGCATCAGCTTCGGGGCCGCACTGGGAACTAGTGCTCAGCCACCATCTCTGAAAGCCTATCATTAGGCTCTTCCCACTCATGGGCCTGCTGAGTTTCTCAGGATCGGTAGATAGGTGGTGTCAGCTGGTCCCTTCTGCAGCACGAAAAGAAATGTCTCGTCTCTTTCATTTGGAAGATGAGCTGAACAAGAGAGCAGATAATAATAAAACACAACAGCGAGCAATTAGGGGCATGCTGCTGAGCAGCACTGGGAGAGAAGGATGAAGAGCAGCAGGGAGAACAGACCAAGACCACAGAGGGACGTGGTGACACCGACCATCACCGGTAAATGGCAGATGGGCTCTGAGCCTTCCCTACTGGCATTTTGTTGCCCTATGAAAGGACTATGTGTTATCGAGACCTGGTTTGGCCCAGGAGAGGGGAATGTGAGAAAGTACCTTTGATGCACACAAAACAGGTGATGCTCCTCCGGAACAGACAGGTGTCCACGAGATTTGAAGCAGAAGATGAGAACTTGCAGGAGGATGATCTTGCAGGCACAACATCTTCCGGTTACTTTCTCGATGTCGTCCACAAGCTGGATGTAGGGTGGGTAGAGGGAGAGGTGAGGGTGTGGGTAGTGGGCCTACCTCGCAAGACACAACCTCGGGGCCAGGGTTTACTGGGAAGAGTTCTCAAGAGCATGTCCTGGGGAGAGTGAGAGAGACAGCGCAATGACCAGAGAAGCCTCCACAGGTCCTCTGGAAGTTCTGGAGTGGGGGTGGCCCTGCAGAGTCGTCCCAAATAGAGGCTAGGGGGTTGGACCACTGTTTCCCACACCAGCAAGCCACTGACGAGGGCTTCTTGAGAAGGAAGCTCCATCAGGCAAAGCAGCTTGCTGAGGACAAGTCTCAGACAGGGCCCACGGCTGGTCTGTCGGCAGCCACGCCCCCAGTGCTGGGAATGCTGAATGCCTAAGGTACCCCAGAGTATCCTCCCAGGCAAGATGGAGTGGTGAGAACGTAGTGCTGTCACTGCACGTGCCCCGGGTGTGAGAGTCGTGGGGAGTGTGAGAGCTCTACTCTGAGCCCCGGCTAAGGTCATCTTGCACAGCGGCGTGCAGATGGGACCAGCATGTCTGGGAAAGGTTGGTGGAAAGCCCCTCATGTGAATTTTGCTGTAGGGCCAGCTGGTCTGATCGATTCTAGATTTCAAGATCCAAGTGTAGTAATTCAGTGACAAAGTGGAGAACTCCATGCAGGAGCAGCTAGACGCTGGTCAGCCATGTGGCAGGTCTGGGTAAAGCACCTGGAGATATTTGGTCTCGAGCAGAAGTGAAAGGAAGACACGCTAACAACTATAGCACAAAACTTAGATTTCATCTATTTTGCCCCAGAAAGGCAGACCCGGGAATAATAGGTACGTATTAGAGAGAAGCAGATCTTAGTTCAAATTTTAAACCATGAAGAATGTTCAATACCACCTCAAAATAGCATGCTGTGCCTTAGGATGCAGCGAGCACGCCATCCCCTGGGGTCTCTGAAATGCTGGGGACAGAGGCTCGGAATCACTCCTGGTTGTCAGCTTGAGGCAGTTGGCTTGCAGTTGATTTAGGGGATGCAGCCTTCAAGTCCTGTGATTTCGTGAGCTCAGAGTCCAGTGTTTCTTTAGAGGCTGTAATCATCTCCCCAAGGGCCACTCCAGAAGGGCCCATCCTCTGAACTTTCAGTATGACGGCAACCTCACTACCTTACCAGACAATGATTTCCACTTCTGCATGGTTCTGATCGAGGCAAAGGCCCCCCTTCCCTTTTCCCCAGAGCAATGCTTACCATCCCCCATCGCTTATATTGGAGCGAGAGGAAATCAAAAGCTAAACGCTGCAGAATGGCACTTTTGAACACTCCATTCTTCTTGCTGTCTGGTCTGAACAATTACTGAGCCTCAGCTTTTTGTTCCCGACTGCTGCACCAGTGGTGTGGAGGGAGAATAAAGGCCCGTCTTGGAGGATGCTAAAAGGCCCAAGAAATTGCAGAGCATTCACAGCGCCCACGAGGCACTGAGGAGAGGCTCCGCTGCTTGCTCTTTCTCTGTCTTGCCTCTGGCTGGGCTGTTATAATCACTGGACTTCCTGAAGCCTTCGGTTGCAGTCGGCTTGACAGAACACATTAGACTCTGGTCAGACTCTTCTACAGCTGCACAAGCCAACCACGGCAGTCCCGGCAGTGGTCATTTGTATGAGTGAAATTGAGGCCGGTGGACGATGCATGAGGGATAGCCACAGGGATCCGAAATCTTTTGTTAGTCCAGAGGCCTGAAGCTGCCTACCACTGTTCCAGAGTCCAAGGTCAGAGAGGGAGAGGAGAGAGAGAGAGAGAGGAGAAAGAGAGGGAAGAGAGAGGGCTGGTGCACACAGCACAGAGCCACTGAGATGTGAACTGTTGAAAACATATTTTGAGCCGATGTGCAAGTAGCCTTCAGCAAACAAAACAAAACAAAATAACAACAACCAAAAACGGCTCATGCAAGGAAATATCCCTAAACCCCAAATCAGAAAAAGTTTGGGGAGAAAAACAAAATAATTCAGTGAATTTTAACTATGTCTGTGAACATTCTTCATAGGGAAAGATGAGGGCAGTGAGTGCAGAATGAGTTAATGGTGCCAAAAGGATTAAGAGCTATAAAAATGGTGTTTACAAACATAGCAGGGAAAAGAAGCACATGGGAAAAATGGGTCCGTAAATAAGTAAAAGGGATTGAAATCTACTGCGACTAAAAAGAGCAGGGCACTGAATTGCCTTTTCCTATCTGTCTTTTACATGAAAAATAACAAGAAAAGTAGGGAGTCCCGATGATTTTCAAGGGGAGACTCTAGCTGTGAGATAGAGAAGGGAGTACAGTGGGAAAGTCGGGGAGACTGTATAATATCCTCTGGGACTCATCATGACTCCCAGCGTGGCCTGGACCTTCAGCTGGGCATGCGGCTGCCCCTGACCTGCCACCTGCCAGCCTGTACAGCTGGACTTTCCAAGGCCCGGGGGCGTCTGTCACATTAAACCACTTGAATTATCCAAACAAGCTGTACTCATTCTTCAGCTTTCTTTCCCACCCAAGCTGGAGCTCTCCTCTTTCATCACCAAACTTCATCCATCTCAACATCGTCTCTGCTCTCTTCTTCCCCAATTACAAACCTGGAAAAGTCAAATCTTTTACTCTTCTAACCTCTTTGTGCAAATCCCACCTGTCGTCATGTGTGTGGACTCTGCTCCCCTTCAGCTTCAGCCTGCATTTTACCACCCCTTGATCCCCTCTATTACATAAATATATCTGGATTGTCAACTCCTAAGGCCCCGGTGAGGTCTCTCTGCTGTGTCCCCAACTTTGCTATCACAGTGCCAGGCACAAAGTAGCACTACTGTTCTCTACCAGACAGCACATTAGAATCTCCTTGGAGAGTTCACAGCAAGTCCACAGCCAGGCCCCATGGAAGACCTGTTGTATCAGAAGTTCCTGGGAGTTAATATCTCCTCAGGTGATTCTGGTGGCCAAGAGTGGTTAAAACCACTAGGAGGATAGTTCTCAAAGTATGAGTCAGCATCATCTGAGGGCCTGTTAGGAAGGAAAATTCATCAGCCCACCCCAGACCTACTGACTCAGAAACTCTGGAAGTGGGCCCCAGATTCACATTTTAATGAACTCTGTAGAGGATTTGCACACTGAGGGTAGGAAACCACTGCTTTACTAGAGGTCTGCCAGTAACCAATGACTGATTGAGCCATAGAAGTCCTTGTCCTGACTTCTCCGTCCCTCAGATTGGTGGCCTCATTAAATCCAAAAACAAATGCATTTAAAAAGCCATGGTTTTAGAATCTTACTCTGTCTTCCCCCTATTTCCTTCCCACAGGAGTGGATTAATAAGAAAACCCCCATAATTCTCAGACTTTCCTGATGATTGGCCAGCTCCCTCCAGAAAGAAGCTTGTAGAGACACTGTCTTGTGCTTATCCTGCAGCTGAAAGGTGAAAGGCCCTTTGCTGAGCCCTTTTACTGACTAGTTTCTGCACTTTTCTGCTGACTGTCCTTTTAGTTACCTCCTAACTCACTGCTTCTGAAGACCCTTTGTATTTGGCACAACAAAACAGGTACAGATTGACACCTTTTTGTCTTTCATGAGCTCATCCCTACCCAGCTTAAACAATTCAAACCTCATATACTCAGAGATTAAACTCCTCATTTTAGATGTTTTCTTCTTTTGGATTCCATAGCACACGAAAAGAGCCACTACCATCTGGTGCTCAAACCAGAAACCATCTATCATCTGGGTTTTCTTTCCCCATATCCATCACCAAATCCTGGCCATGCTACTTCTTCAACATCACTTAGAGCTCTCCTCTCTCCTCTGCCTCTGCCCCCTTTCACTCAAGCCCCTTTCCTTTTAATGAGGATTACTTTCAGCCTCCTACCTGCATTACTTGCTTCTACTACTTAAAATCAGCAATTTTCCATCACCTTTCAGAGAAAGTCCTAACTCTGTACATTTGCATCCATGCCTTCCACTCTGCCTCCTACCCCTGGCCTCCTGCAGGGCTTATATGCTGGCTGTGGGCCTCCAGGGAGATAGAATCACCCGCTGTGCTAAATCTGTGTCACTAAACACCAGAGTTTATTTCTCTCTGGACCGCACTTTCCCACATATTTAACAAATCAATTAATATTTATCTTTCAACTTAGGTTTCTTTCATCTCTGCAAAGCATGTTCTGGCCCCAGTCCCCGGCAGACAACTTTGCTCTGTGTACCTCTAACACACCAAATATACCCCCATCGGGTACCTTTTACCAAGTATGTGAACTTTCTAGGGCTTCTGTAACAAAGGGCTGCAAACTGAGTGACTTGAAACAGCAGAAAGAGACCAAAACTCGGAAATCAAGGTGTTACCCAGGGCATGCTTTCTCTCAGCCCTCTAGGGGAAGAGCCTTCCTCGCCAGTTCTGGCTTCAAGTCCCCAGGCACTCCTTGGCCTGCGGATGCCCCGCTTGTATCCCCATCTCCACCTTTCCATGGTTGTCTCCCGTGTGTGTCAGCATTTTTAGATCACTGTTTTCTTACCGAGACAAGAGTCGTATTGGATTAAGGGCTCACCCCAGTTCAGTCTGACACCATTTTAACTAACTACACCTACAAAGACCTTATTTCCAAACAAAGTCACATTCTCAGGTATGAACTGAGGTTGGCTAAGTGCCTAAACATACCCCACATTTTAGTTTTTGAACCCCGAAGTTTGCCACAGTCTCTCCAGCTTTTCCTTGCCCTGTTCCATCCCTCCCTGAACTCCACTCTTGGGCCTTATTTGTCTATATCCATTGGGTCCATTATCCTATTTCTGGTTTTATCATCTCCTCAGCCAGCCTAGACTTTGTGAAAAGCCATTTCTAAAATACATTTAGAGACACCCCAAATCTTTGTCCCTTTTACTTTCTGATCCCCCTGCCTGGTCATCCCAAGCCTTGCTCAGAATGGCTTTCTGCTTACTTCTCTGGTGCTCTGGAGCTTTTCAGATCTTGGACAAATCCGTGGAAGCTGGTTATGATATTCATTCTGTAAATCCAACCAGGGACTCACGGGAGTGTTGCCAACTTCTTACTCATTTCTTCTCATTTGCCAAAAACTGTCCCAATCTCCTTGAATACTCTGTTCTTACTCTCAGCCCCTCATTCGCATCCCTTAGCTTCACTCCAACTTAATGCAATCGAAATCATGTGGCATGAGTTCCTCCCTTTCCTTTTATCATACTTCTCATCTCTCCTCCTCTTTAGCCTTTATTACTCCTGTCTGAAATGGATGTGTCCTCACTGTTGCAGGTCTAGTATCCACATCGATTCTTCACCCCCCCCATTTTCATTTCTCCATCAACCCCAGTCATTTCTGCATCTTCTATTATATCCAGACATCTTCTAACTTATTCAGGTGTCAAGGGCTTCCCTGTCTCTTAATTCTTTGTAGTATTTTCTAATTTACTTTCACTGCTTAGATTTAATAAAGAAAATGCATACATATATTGCCTTTGCTTTTATTGTCAGTTCCTTAAAGAATATTGCTAATGTTGGAGTTGTAATTATCACCTTGAAATTTGAAATGTGATGTGGCAATCTTTCTCTCTTCCTCTTTACATCTCTCTCTTCCTCTTTCCATCTCTCTTGTGTGCCTAATCTCTCTTTCATTCTCTTTAGTCATAGAAATTGCTATTTCTCATAATCACTTCTACTAATTTATAGTCAACAAAATAATTTGCCCCACTTTTGTTTGTTTTCTTTCTTTCTTTCTTTTCTGAGGCTCTTGCTATGTTTTGAACTCTGCTACAAGCTGCAGATATGGTGGTGGAAAAGAGTCACAGGTCACTACCTTCAAGGATTAACAGTCTGTTGAGGGAGTCAATGTAACAAACAAGAAAATAAATACATTGCACATATTTATGTGGTGAACAGTACCGAGGTCTATGCGTGGAGAAGAGTGAGGTAACTTGAAATTTGGGACCCAAGATCTCTCTGAGTTGAAACCAAGGGATAAGAATGTACTAGCCAGGTCGGAAGGGAAAGAACTTTCCAGAACTGGGCACCCTGGCCGTGGAAGAAGAAAATATCAGCCTCTTTAGAAAGTGCCAGCTGCCATGGTTCTATCACAATAAGCAGGAAGCAAGTTTGCTAGTAGACACGTCTGTGTCATGCAGGTTTGATGGCCAATTTAAAGTAGGGAGGTGATGTGACCCTCTAGCCCAGACTTTAGCCCTTACCTTCTCAGGAGATTCTCCTTGTCTTCACATGCTCAAGGACCATGCTTCTTTCATCACTCTGGAGGTGCAATTATACCTTCACTAAACTGTATGAGACGGAGCCCCATCATCTTTGCCTCTGCTCACCCCCCATCATCAGAACACAGAGTGTTACCTGCGCCAGCCACTGGATATATATTTGCTGAATGACTAATAGGCAAGCGATCCTTTCTTGTCTTCTTTATGATTTTTAGTAATTTAGCCTCTGAGCCTCAGTGAACTTCTCTATAAAATAAGGTATTTAAGTGATTGATCATGAGACTTGTTATAACCACGTCTCCTATTCTTGGCCCTCTATTTTCAAGCCCAGTTTCTATCCATACTGCCCTCCCTGTTGAATGCCAGCCCTGCTCATCTAGCTATAGACTGCAGGTCTTGTCAGATGCTCTATTAAAACCCAGTCTTTTCAGTCCAACAACACCCACCGCCACCACAACACACACACATACACACACACACACACACACACACACACACACACACACACACACAGAGGAACTGCTGGTTTCAATTCATGGCAAAACCATTGTCCTGATACGTCCAGCAGTAAATCCTGAGGCCACCTTAAAACTACTCTCTGTTCCTCAATGGTTGCTTTAAGTCCCCACTGAAAGACTCTGACTAAGGTGGATCTTTCTCTTCCAAATGCACCTCTACCCACCATACTCTCTTTGCCCTCCTTGCAAAAGAATGCTCTACTGGCTTCTCTTTCTCTCTGAATGTCTCCAACCCATTTATCCTGCTTTCCCAGGAGCGGAGTCCTGATACTATTGCTTCTCTATTCAGAACTCATCAGGGGCTCCTCAATGACCACCCAGGTGCAAATTTCCTTTCTGGTACCATCATGATACGGCTGTGATTTATTTTCCACCCTCTGTCAGCCCTTACATTGCTGATGGACTGGACCCATCACTGCTTCTGAGGTCCCATCATGTCTACCTGTTCCCAGGCTTCTGTCCACATTGTTCACTGAGTAATAAGCCTTCTCTTCCATCACAGCTGCCCAGATTGGGCCCATTCTTCAAAGCTTATCTGAAATAACTCCCTGCAGGAACATTCCCATGAACCTGGAACCAGATGCGATCTCTTTTTCCACTGAACTCGCTCATTCCCATTTCGCTTGGAATCTCACCCTTTCTGCCCAGGAGTGGGGTTGTGTCCTCACCTCATTAGCCCCTCCAGCTGGAGCAGCTCTGTGACTCCTTCCTCCTCCACAGCATGGGGTGGCGGGTCCCACACGTCCTCCGGAGGCCTCCAAAATGTGAGAGCAGGCCTTAGAACCCCGACTCTACCTCGTGGTAACAAAGAAACTTGGGCTAATGTTATTTAACTTCCTAAGCCTCACCTTCCCCACCTATTAAATGGAACGGATGTAATAGCTATGGCTCGGGATTTTTAATGAGAATTAAGTGAGATAGCAAATGAAAAGCACTTGCTCTTTGAGAACTAGTTAATGTACAATAAACAGGCCTTTTTACTTGCTCAATCCCCCAAACTGACAAACCAAATGCAGTGGTTTGTTTACTTGTCCTCCTTCCCCCATTGCACGGTGATCCAAGACAGAGACTTAGCTTTCATCTTTGTATCCTACTGCTCTCCGCAGTGTCTGGCTCATCAGAGGTGCATAATAGAGGCTTGGGGGATGATTCAGTACATTAATGAAGTCCTTGATGGCAGAGAATGTGTATTAATCATTTTTATGTCCCTTGACAGTGTTTAGCAAAGTATTTTTTGCATGTCAATCGGTTAATTAATATTTTTCAAGTAAATAAATAAATGAATAAATGAATGAGTAGTTCAATTAAAAGCGAAACTTGCTGAGTGTATGTTGAATGGGAGCAAATTAGTAGATAGAAACGATTTCAGGAAAGGATAAAAGGTCTATACAAGTACAGTTTCTTGATGGGTATTTTATTCTTCTTTGGCTTAATTTACACTTTCACTTTTCCCTGACATAAAATCATAGAAATGCAGGAAACTGTGTCTTTTATTGCACATCCTCTATCCCTTTTCCTTTGCTCTTCTCTTGTGTTAAGGCTGTTTGCTCTCTTGCTTTCTAGCTGGAATAAAATGTGCTGGGGGAAGAAGTCCCAGGTTGGCACTCTCCTTTGTACAGGAGGTCACATTCTGCCATGCATAGATGTCGAACTGTTTTCCTTGCACAGGGTTGGATTTGTGCAGATACATTGCCAAGTGCTGGTCCTGTTCATTTGTGAGCAAAGATGGGTGTCAGGGACACACGCAGGATGTGCCCACAGACAGGAATAAGCAAGATTAACAAGCTATCAAGGGGACCCTGCTGCATTAGCTCAAGGTAAAAACCAACTGAGCCTTTAGAAACAGAATCCGGAGAGAAACGGGGGAAGGAAACTTTCATTTAGAAGGTGACATCAGTATTTCAGACATTGTACTGAAATTTCGTTTATTTCTTCATTCATTTAATCTTTTCATAGTGCTGTAACAGGAAGTTACTACTATCACCTGCCCACAGGAACGTGAGGCTTGGAAAGGTTAAGTACATTTTAGTTCTGTCAGTTCCATGCAAGTACCGAGAGACCTGAATCCAGACCACGGATTAGAATGGTACTCTGTCTGCTTCTAGAGCATGGTGGACTGTCCTGGGTGGTTTGTGTGGGTGACTAGAGGCCCAATGGAGGCCTGCACAGGACACTGTTCCCAACTGCTCTGTCTACTTCTCATGTCTGTAGTGGCTGCTGAGATGGTAAAAAGAAGGCAGAAACCCTAATTCCTACCAGGCATCTGACCTCCTAACTCCAAAAGAAATCTTGTACCTGTGACAGTCTGAGTTTTGTGACTGTGTGTGTAGCACGTGCATGACAACGTGTAAGTATTTGGGAACAGACAGCTGTACTTGTGGACACATTTATAAAGGTGGGAAAATCTCAGTTCTACAGAATACTATTTTAAAGGAAATGTTGATTAAAAAATGACAGTTTTTTTTTAAAGCAAATGTACATCTTATATCATTGTAATGAGATTTGAGATATCTCATTTCATCAATAAGAGCCACAGGAAGGTGCGCAATATGCTTCATCTCTAAATATTATTCAGAAATTTTAAAAAATTGGGTTCCAATGAATTCATAGGCTACCTTGCAATTCCTGTTTTGATGGCAGTTTTATTTTACAGAATGTCAAACTCATCTGCAAAGATTGGCTGAGGAGGGGGCGAATGAGTGATTCTCAACCTCTTGTGTGCTTTAGAATCATGCGCCACGCTTAAAAAAATTGATGTTTGGCCCAAACCTAGATGTGTTGAATGAGAAAACCAAAAAACCTAGGCCCATTATGTCCATATGATATATCTCAAAGTATAAGAACCATTCTGCTAGAGGTCACTTATGAGAGATGTAGCGATAAAGAAGAATTGGTAGCTACACAGTAGAGAGAGAATGCGTCAAAGAGAAGAAGAGAAACAAGTAACTTCAGTACCACACGAAGTATGTTAGAGTTTCCCTGTAAAAATACAGGCAAGGCAGCAGGTGATTCTTTCTACATGCTACAGACAACGTCTAAATCACCCATTCTGCTCCTGACGGCCAGTAGATAGCAAGCTTAGGACTGTCTTCACACATTTTCTCCAGCAGCTTTCTGCCCAGATGATGAGAACAGCAGCATAGGGTGTGGGAGAAAGCACAGGCTGTGTAGGAGCGATAACCCTTGCCCTACTTGCTGTGTGACCTTGAGCAAGGTATTTAATCCTGCTAACCTCTTGTTTACCTATGCAATGTGGGGATAATAACTATATAACTGTAGAGCTCCCAACGACTGTGAAATTTAACATGGATGGCCCTGAGCACAGTACTTGCCTGGCACATGGTAAATGTTCAATAAATAGCAGCTACTATTACCAGCTTTTTCTGACTCATTCAAGATTTCTTCTCCCATTGCCTTATATAATTTTGATCCCAAAATATACAGAGGAATTGCAAGTTTGGGCCAATTTCCCCCATCTGAGGACAGATGGACTCTGCCTCTGCTTTCCAGATGTCTTCTAAATCAAAGGTGTGTCTGAACTCTCTCCCTTTTGGTCACATGTGGGGAATCAAGATACTAATGTTTCCTGTGTTGAATTCATGTGAATTCATCCCTCACTTCTCGTAGTCTCCGACTTACTTTTTTGTTGACAGAAAGGCCAAGTATGAATTCTATATTTCTGTATAAACGTGCGTTATATATGCATTTGTCCTTATTGCCCCTTTCCAGGATGAGTTTGTATCTCTGAATTCCAAAATCTTTGGGGAAAGTGCAACATTTTGTTCATGATTATATTTCTCAAAATCATTCTGTGAACCTCTAATATCTCTTCAGGCAAAACTCCTTTTTAAATATTTAGAACCAGAATTCCTATTAACATGTGAATGATAATACTTAACATTTATTTAGAACTTGCTGTATCCCAAGGTCACTGAAAGTTATTTGTAAATGTTAAAAACTACATTCTGGTGCAGTTGATAAGATGGATACTATTATTTAGCTTAGATCATTGAGCCACCCAGAGGCAGGGATTGTGTCATTGTTTCACTTGTCTGTCCTTAAATAATATGATTTCTATAAAGCACACACATATGCACATACACAAACTATGTAGTGGAAAGTATCAAAAAAGCAGATTAAAAATTAATAGCCAAAGATTCTCAAGGATCTGAGATTTCTTTATGCATGCTTTTTTTCAACGCTGTCAAGTTTATGGAAGTATACCCTACCTCATGATTGTCACTTTGCATATGAAGAAACTGGGGTGCTGTAGTGCTCTTATTTAGCTTCAGGACATAGAGGCAGGAGAGAGTTAGAACTAGTAACTTCCATCTAAGGATCCTTCCTTCCTTCCTATTCTTTTTAAGATGCCAGAGGGTGAGCTGAGGTGGCAGCACTACAGTCAGAAATGTAAGATTTTTATGCCTAATTATCACAGGGAAGCCCAAGCAATAGGCAAGAGGGCAGGCTGGTGGGTGGATGAGGTGGGGGAATCTGATTGCCTCTATCTTCTCGGTTGTGTAAGAAGCAGATTATTAGCTGAGGGTGAAGATGGGGGAGGAGGTGTCAGAGGTTTGAGGAGAAAGAAGAAGGTTGAAATAGTGATTTAGAGAGCGAGAGAGAGAAAATGAATGGAGGAGGAAAATGCAGTTTGATTACCAGGCAGTATTCGGAGCCCACCTGAGGTTATTGGTAAGGGATTTACAATGAGAGCAATCAATGTGGTCTTCAACTGCATTCATTTGTGTAAACACCAGAGTGGAACCACAATGTTCTTGAGCTTAACCAGAGTTGGAGTGTTTCAGACAAGTCTGATGAAGCAGTGGAGAAGTGTGGGAGTTGAGGTTATACGAAGGGAGTGATCACAGCAATGAATGACAGAATTTAATCTGCGTTAAACTGGGAGAGAGTACGTGAGATGAGTGAGGATCAGGAAAACAGTGATAGGTTGGGTAAATGGACTATTAGTCTCAGGAGAGTAGAAAATTCTTGTGGCAGTAGAAGTGAGATGGAATGGTGGAAGATGATGGTCAGGAATTGGAATTCCTGAAATCAAGACTGAGGATGGTTGCAGATATCAAAATCTGGGACATGATCATGAAAGTGAGGGTTGGGAACAGAATTATTCAAAGAAAAAGGACAAGGAACTGAATGGACTGAGTATTGAACAGAACATTGTCTTATTTACTTTTCTTGTTGCTGAGACAAAATACTCGACACCTACAAGTTAAGGGAGGAAAGATCATTTGTCTCACAGTTTGTAAAGGATTTCAGTTGGCTGTAAGGCAAGGTGTCATGGCAGGGTGGCATCACAGAGGAAAATCAGTCCATGGCATGGCAGGGTAGGCAGAAGGCAGCAAGCAGCAAACAACGATGGCAGCCGCAGAAGCAGCGGCCTGCCTCTCCCTTTCATCCCTTCCAAACTACACACCTTTTGGGTGGTGCCGCCCACACCCAGGATAGGCCTTCCCATTATTCACACCCAGAACTGTGCTAAAGCAATCAGTGGACTAATTTAGTAACCACATACTCTTAGTCCCAGTATCACACCCACAATTCCAGCATTACACACCCTAGACCCAGCCATCTCGGAAAGCCCCACCTATGACCACATGAGGCTTGAGGGGGACGTCTAGATACAAGCCATAATAATCATCTGAGTGGAAAATGAAGTCTCCAAAATGATGGAGAAGTGCTGGAGGAGAGTGTGCAATGACCAGTCTCTGAAGGCTATAAAGAAGGTGAAGGTGGAGTGGTATTGGCATGACTATAGCAAGGAAGAGAAGTGGATAGAATCATCTGATGGTGTGAAGTAATAAACTTCAGCAAGGTCACGAAGTTAACAAGTGGTAGCACCAGGCTTCAAACCTGCTCAGCTTGGCTCCTGAGCTTACACTCACCTGCCTACTTTAGTAGTTATTTATAAATATATTATTTTTCTATATAAGAACAACTAAACGAATTTACCTAGTCACATGTGAGGTGAGATAGGCAAACACAGTGAATGGGTGAATGTCCACAGTAAAAATTTATTATAGTAAAAGACATATTGCCATGTATCCCTTTTAGAATACTCCTGCTCACTTCAAACAGATTTATCCCATCATTCTTGCTACTTTCTGGAGTAGTTCTGGAAGTCCTTCTCGAGTGTCCTCAGTTGAGCTGTTGTGGCTGCCTAAATGTCCTGAATCAATTCAAAATATTTCCCTTTCATGATCATTTTGACTTTAAGACAAGTCAGAGGTCAAAGGATGACAGGTCTGGTGAATAGGTGGAGGAGGAAACATTGTTATGTTTTTACAAGCCTTCTTTTCCACTGGATGGCACTCAGAAGTAACATTTACCATATTTTTAATCACAAAGACTCTTCTGAAAAAGGGCTTCCAGGACTGCATCCGGAGTGGCAAGAACAAAGGAATAGGTGTGTTTGAAGTGATGGGGAGTATATTGAGGTGGATTAATAACAGTATGTCTTTTACTGTAATAATTTTATAAGTCCTTGTATATTCATAAGTAATACGATCAGATATTTAATTTTATTTTACGTGAGATTTACATGATAAAAGATACAAATTTGTAAAATGTACCATAATCATCATCGCAATTTCCTTTTACAATGTAACATTAGAAATGCATTTTCTATTCACCAAATAGGAGTATCAATCATAATGCATAATAGCTAATATCTGTTGAGTTTATTCTATGTGCACAAATTGTGCTAATTATATACATACGTGCTGGGAATCGAGGTATTAATGTCCTTTGTGTCCACTCCAGTGTCGTAGGTACTACTTTATCTACCAAACACTTCAACGCTAGTTAAACTCACTCACCTGTGTCGCCATTCCTTTGTTTGCACAGGTGGCTGTCATTGGTGACTATACTGATTGGTCTCATTTTAAAGCCCTGACCATGAAATTCAGCTACGCTCTGAGTACTGCCAGGTGATCAACACTTAACCTTTCTAGGTACTGTTTTATCCACATTTTATGGATGGAAAGACTGAGGTTGTGAGAATTCAAGTGATTTACTGAGGTCATGTAGGTCAACAAGTGCTTTATATAGGACTGAAACCCAGGTCTGTCCAACCCTTGACCCCATTTACAGTACTGTCAAGTTCTTTATTGACCACCTTGCTATGTGATGGTAACACACTAAGCACTGAGCGTATGGCAGCAGGCCTGATGACAGTCTTTATATCTGGTGAGGGGAAAATATTAACTAAATATTAAATATACTGATACCGTTATAGGTTATACAAAGAAAGTGCAGGATGCCATGAAAGAATATAACAAATGAATATATTCTAGTCTAGGAGTGCCAGGGAAGGCCTGTTTCAGGAAGTCGTTTTTTGAGTTAAACTTGCAGGATAGTATAAATTATTCAAATCAATTGGAAGTGGTGGAGAAAGGTTCCAGGTAGAGAAAAATCTGCAAAGACTCCAAGGCCTTAAAATCTCCTATAGAAACTTTGGGCATCATTATTCATCATTGTCCATATTACTTTTGATAAAGACATGGGTTTACCAGGTAATCTAGTGATCAGTCATTCTAGGTACTTATTTCTCCCAGAACTGGTACTGATTGTGAAGACAGTAGCACTAAATCATCTCTCCCTCTTATCATTAGGATAAATTGAGGCATGGAATAGTTCACCAAATGCATAGCTGGAAAAGTCATTTTTACTATTTTTCTCTTCGCCTCCTCTGGCGTATGTCTTACAAGCTACCTTTTTTTCAGAAGTACTTTTTAATGGACCTCTATTCTCCCTTTGTTTCATCACTCCCTTCTTGCAAATGCAAGTACCTGGTTCAGGGAGGGAACAGTGCTTAGATGCTCTCACATTGCACATGGATGTGATGTTCTGCACCGGGTCTCCAAAGTGTGATGAGTAGTTAGGCAGAAACTTGGAAAGCCTTGTTTCTACCAGAAGCTCAGCTTAATGGAGGCCACAGTCAGACTTGAAAGGATGTTCTTTCATTTCACTATTGAAAAATTATTTTCATTTGTAAAATGCTCCCTTACTGATAGGTAGAGGAATATGTAAGTTCAGAGAAAGTTCTTAGTTTCTAAGAGCCATCCTGCCACATTATATGCATCATTGACTCTGGCTGAAAAGTTAGCTCCACTGGGCTCTATCAAGGAGTATATATATATGTATATTTTCCTTTCTTTCCACCCTACCTATTATCAATGAATCTATCTACCTACCATCTGTCTAATCTAGCTCTGTTCCTCTTCCTGCCTGCAGGTGGCAGGCTTCCACAGGGCAGTTTATCCCCTGACACGCTGCCCAACAGATTCTGAGCTGTTTCTAGTGCCCAGCTAGGTAGAAGACTGGACCTTGCGCTGGATAAAGGGGCAGCCCATGTTGGACTCTTGGACAGAGGAGCAGCAGCCCCTTTCTGCACTGAGAGAGCCCTGTGAAGGGAACATCCAGTCCCATGCCTGGCAGGCTGCCCCTGTGCGGTCCTTAGTCATTCAGCTGTGTGAACGCCGAACAGCAAGTCAAGGCCCCATCCTCAGGAGTAAGGGGAAGAATCCCTGCAACTGGTGGTGTGTCCAAGGGAAGAAGAGGAGGAGTTGGAGAAAGAAACTGAAAGCTTAGAAATTTCCAGTGCTTGGAGATGGTTGGCTATATTGTGGGTATTGCTTGAGAAAAGAGAAAAAGACGAGTAAAATATGACGAAGTGTTCTCAGCACACACACTTTACATGTGTGTCTTTCTGGCTGTTGGGCTTCTATTACCACAGCTGCTTCCATGACACAGATTCTGCTCCAAATTATTTTGGTGCCTTCAGGTCAAGCCCTTCGTTAATCTGCCCCAGCCTCTCTGGTAACATGAGCCAGGCTCCCCCACAGGGTCATTTCATGCACCATCAACACCCAGTCTTGCCTGAACCAGAACGGCTCATCAGACCTTCACCAATACCACTTAGCTTATTGCCTGCCCCTCATTTCTCTTCCCTTTGAACATTCTCTTCTATTTGTCTGAGCCAATATGTATTTCTTCAGAAAGACGACATATTCCTTTGAGGGAAAGAATCTATTCCAATTCCCATTGCCTAATATCACCATTCACACATAGTAGGCCTCTATAAATATTTGCTAAATAAATCAAGTAAGAGTTCCTATCTCTCTTGGGCAGATCATTTTCAACTAGTGGGAAGAAAACAAGTAAATTCCCTTTTATTCTTTTTTCTGGTGCAATCCGCAACTCCCTGACTCTTGTTGCTGCTCCTCTCTTTGAGATTAGTATCAGTATTGTGTGGTTACCTGCCTTGTGAGGTGACCACTGGGTGAGAGATATGGAGGAGGCTTGGCTTTCCTATACTCTCCAGAAAATACCAGTAATCCACATTCTCCAGTTAAAGCCTCAGGGTAGCTTTTCATTTTCACCTTAAGGCAAGGCACTTCTTCTTCCAAAGGAATGCGGAAATTACTCTTTATTACAGGATTTATATTTGATCCAGGTAATTAGTAAGTTTAACATATTTAATAAGTGCTTCTATGGCACTTGCTAAATGCCAGACACTGTTCTAGCATTTTAATTATATAACTAGTTCTTCTTCATAACAACCTTGCCAAGTAGATAGGAGTATAACCATCAGCCTCTTTTTGCAGATGAGGACTGAGGGCTACAGAATGATTAGGAACTTGCCCAAGGTCACCCAGAGACTGGCGACTAAGCTGGAATGTGAAACCTTGCCCTAACCACTGTGTGCCAGTACTTCTAAATGTGATCAGGGTACAGTCTGCGTTGCCTGTCTGTCCCCTTCGAAAGTAAATCGACTTTGTTTTCAAGAATGCCAAGAGCAGGAAGTCTCTTTGACCTCTATTAAGCAACATACGGTTCTTCATAAATGTTTCCAAACTCGTTGATTCATTAGCTATGTCTTGACTGCAGGTTTCTTTGTGTCATTTTTGCAGTTAATTGTTCACAGAATAATCAATGCCGGTCCTAAGATTTGTCTCCACAAAATGTACTTTCAAATAACCTAGGAACCGTGCCAGGAATTCACTCTAATTATACAGTATACCAGTTTTGGGTACTAGAGATTACTTGAAGGCAGATTGTGTGTTATTTAAAATTATTCGACTTATAGTAAATAAATGTGATTTTGCCCAAAGAAGAAAAAAATAAAGTTGCATGTTCTTCTCTTTTTATTGTCTTTTGTAGGTGTCTAGGATAATACATACCATTTTTTCTCATGAGTTTCAGACTTTCTATAGAATTGATATGGATTTTTTAGCTGCTCATAAGCAACCACTTAACTGCTTACTGTTTAGCAAAATAAATAAATAAATAAATAAATAATCAGATTCAAGTCCTACTTTGTGTGTTCACACACAATATGCAGAACAAATGTGAAGAACATCCGGGTCAGAGCTGCTTCTTTTCTATGGGGGTTATTCAGAGTATAGTGCTCGGGTACTTTTTGAATCTGAGGATGTTCTTAAATTGAATCCCAGGAATAAGTAAGCATAAAAATTAACCACATTCATCTTAGTGTCCACTTAGGTAGTTCCAGTGGCTTATACTTCCAACTCCCGTGAGGAGTTAATTGGCTAGCTGTTTGGCTTAAATCGGTGCTTCTCAACTCTATTGAACCCAACACTCTATTTTTAAATCGTTTTTATTATCCTTAAATGAAATTCATAAATAACAAAATCTATTTACACACACTTTCACCAATGCAGATAATGTTTTAACAGTAATTAAAGGAGAAATAAGGTATTTATATAATGATATAATAACTATTTTTATATATACTTTGTTACGGTAGAAAAAATAATAAAGTTGGCTGACATTTGAACCTCATGTAGACTATACATTGTAATACAAGATCCACTATAGACTGATATGGCTGGGCTATACTGGTGAGCCACACTGATTAGGGACAATCTTCCCTCAATTTGCATGGCTGTTATGCATCTGAAACTCCAACTTGCATTAATACTACACAAGCTGGTGTTCATGTGTAAATGGACAATCTATGCTTAGACAATTATAAGCAGGTTTTCAACACTTAAGTAAATGACTATGACGACATAGGAAAGCTTGCGAGATGTGGGAAAGTTTTTATTGTACACAGAACGGTCCTGAGCACTGCACTATTCTAGCCATTCCAGCCCTCGCTTCCAAATGCCAGTAAAGTCCACTGATCATTGTGTTGTTTGAAAACAATCTATACATTTCCCTAAATGCCCTCCATCGGTGATAGCCTTTGCATTGATGACCACTAGGTTAATGCCTAATTTTAAAATCAGCCCCCCAAAATACCTGTGACTTTTTCATAGCCCTTAGAAAACAATAAAATCCTCAATAGTTCGGTTTGTTATGAGACCTACATTCCATGAGGGCGAAAGCTAAATCCGTGCAGTGTGTGCAATAACTCAGAACTCAACACAGTTCCTGGGCTTTACTGCACCTTGTTCGAATAGTAAACCATTCTGGGCTCAGGATATCTGAGCGAGTGAGACTATGGGCACTATTTAAAAGAAATTCTGGGTTTTTTTTTTTTTTTTTTTTTTTTTTTTTTTTACTTTCTGTTACATGTAATAGATGTTCACAAGGAAACAAGACTCATAGTGAATAAATATTCGAATATGCCACTTCTGTTCTTTCTGTTTGAGTATGTGACATTAAAATGTTTGAAGACATCTGGAACCTATCAAAGACCCAGAATCCTCAAGTCAGTGAGAAAAACAAGCGTGTTGAAGACACTGAGCTGTGGCCCTCAACATAGGAGGTTTGCTTCACAAGCTTCTGTAAGGCAGCTGCATTAGCTCTATTTTTACAAATGAGGAGATTAGGCTCAACAAGGGCAAGTGATCTTCTCAGAGTCAGAGAATCGGCTCAGTGACAGAACAGGATTTGAACTCAGAACTGTCTGGTTCCAAAAGGCTTGTCTTTCCCCAGAAATCACAATGCCTTTCTTTTCGAAGTGGGGCAAAACTAGGTTTCTGCAAATGTACATCTGAAGGGCTGTTCATTATGGCCATGCGAGATCTGCCTTAATAAGATTTTACTTTACGTGTAATTTCCGTTCTCATGTTTGTTAAATTCTGCTGTTCCAGTGGATCAGTGACTGTTATATCGATATTGTTGGTCAGATTCCAGAATTACAGGTCATTTGTGAACTTGTGTTAGTGAACTTCTTAAGAGTCTTCGGGTCTTTACAACTTAGCAGGGTGCTTGAAATAAAGAGTGTTGTTGAGTGGATTTTAATGGACTGTTTCTCGTTTTAGGCCTTGGCCATACACAATATTTCAGCGAGGCTTTGACCTGGTTCTGGGAGAGCAGCCCTCTGATAAAATATTCAGGTAAGTGTTCGTCCAGGGACTTGCTTATGTATGTCTTCTCGCTCACATCCCACTTCCTCTGGACTTCCTTTTGCAGGGGTAAAATATGAAATGAGAAAAGCTTTCAGTTCTTCTGCTTAGCCGGCATTCAAAATACTTGCTCTCAGTTCACGCCCAGTGACAACATGGAGGACTTTGAAGCCAGACCGATCCTGTCTGGGTCCTGTTTTCTTTCCTTGCCAGCTCTGTGACCTTCGTACTTTTCTTAACCTCTGGAGCCTCCAATTTCTGCATGTTTTAAATGAGGCTGTATTACATGCCCGGCTGGATTATTGTGAGAATTATATGAGACAATGCGGGGATGGTCCCTGGCACAGAAACTAGCATAGAACAGGCAATTAATGTCAGTTTCTCTTTCTCCATTTTGCATCTAATTTGCACCTTTCTCATAGAGTCTTAAGTTGCTCAAAATTAATGTCTCCCACCCCTGCCTCTCCCTTTTCTAAACTGTACCTCATTATTATTTTATCTATTACCCTCCTGATAGAATTTGATGCTTCTAGTCCCTCCCAAATTTCTACCTGCTTATCTGGGAATGAGCTAAGAGAAGCCTGAAAGCAATAGGAGAATCTGGGTACCAGCTATGAACTATTGGATTTTCATCAAATTTAATTCACACTAGGTCTTATTTGGAACACATGATTTAGTTTCAATGTAAGATCACATTGTCTATTCATTTTGTCAGTCCATCCTTCACTTATCCTATAATTGCTGGGTATCTACTAATTACCCAGGATTGAATGTGCTATAGCAGTATGGACATGAATATGTCTCTTTCCATGAGCAAGCTTTCTAGTAAAGGAAATGAACAGCCCTGCCCAAATGACTGATGTCAAAGGATCAGTTCACTACTGTACACTATTGCTGCAGAAACAGTGGGCAGCATAGGGCAGTGGAAGACTTGCTTCCTTCTCACTCACAGCACTGATGTGTTACTGGGTTCCAATATGCCTGGGTTCTTCCCCTCCTCAAACAAAGAATTGAACGAGAGTGGCAAAAAGTAGTTCTAAAGTTTTATTTAAAATTATAGAGAAAAGAAGAAAAGGAAAGTTGAGCATAACAATAGAAACAGCAAAATGTGTACCACAACTAAATGGTGTGGTAGGGGTTACCATGAAAAGGCATGATAGCCTTGGCTCTGAGTGCGCAGACACCATATTCCCATGGAAGGGAAAAGGGAGATCACTTTCCCTGGTGGTGCCATAGAAAGGAAGAGAGCTTGCTTCTGGTGTTGCTTCTATTTGTAGAATGGAGTTCCCATGGAAACAGGTGAGAACTCCCTACTGTCCACCCTGAGAGGGGTGGCACTTGAAATTGGCACCTCAGAGTGAAGTCAGGTCCAGGCCACTCCCACAAGGTTAAGGTCAAGTCCAGGTCACTCCTCGGGGGCTGACGTCAACTCCAAGCCACTCCTCTAGGCCACGCCCCCTTGCCAGTCAACCTTAGCCACACTCTACTCCTACCACAGATGGACTTTGCTGAGACTCACTACCACTTTCCGAACTCCTTTCTGAAGCTCTCCCTATCAGTCATTTCTGTTTTGGGCATTCACTTTTGCTCCTGAATTTGCTTCTGGGAGCTCACTTTCCTGTAAAACTTCTGGTAGCATGAGATGGAAGGGCTTGGCCACAGCTGTGTTCTCCGAATGCAAGCTCTGAGCTAGAGTATAGACTTACAGCACCACTTCCTCACAGGGCATCTCCTTACCCTTTGCTCTCCTGAGCAAATGTCAGCTCTCTAATGTCTGCTCTCTTAGGACAGGTTGGGTCACTTAATGGCATGGGCCCCAGGCCGTGTTGAAGGATTTGTGCTGTAAGAGATGCAGCTAGATTTCTTGGACTGTCATTTGATCATTTAAACTTTCTAACAGTAATTTATTATTGGGCCGACTTTTTTCTCTCTTCCTCCTACTGCTGGTCTTCCAAGATCCAAGAATTTGAAGGGTAATAAAGATATGGCAGAGGGGAACCAGGTGGAGGTTTGCTGATTAACATGGATAAGCCCCTGTTCCCTAAAAGTTAGAAGAAAATACTAAAGGTCAAGACTTTTAATGATATTACTATTAAAGCAAAACTTGCACAAAAGCTATGTTTCTACCCCCCCCAGCACCATTTTATTTTAAATGTGTTGGCCATCACTTGGATGTGATACCCAAGCACTACAGAGGGGGTCAGCTATGTGGCTTAATTCACAAAATCAACTACCTCAAGAGCCATTGGGTTAATCAATAAGTGAGTATAAATTTTGTCCTTAATGTAAGTAGTTTTCTTCAAATGAAAGCAACGAGACTTTAGTCATTAGAAACTTTATTAAATCCGCTCTAGGATCTGAGTCAACCACCTATCAGTACTAATGTCTGCTCTCTGGAAAAGTCGATGACTTGCTTTGTGACTGTAACTGGTTACTTCCTCTCTACTCTACTCACTGATAATTTAATATCCCGATTCCAAGCCACTGCAAATCTCTTTGGCCTAGGTCAATTCTATCTTCTAACTGATCCACCACCCCCAGGAACTTGAATATTCCCCACTCTACATCTTTAGTCATGCCATTTCCTTTTAGCAAGAATGCACTTTTCCTTCTAATATAAGTATTCTCCACATTCGTGGCCCATGCCGTGTCTCTAGAAGCCACTGTCTTTTGAGCGCATCCTACGGTAAAGTACCATTTCAAATGTTGCAGATATGGTCAAACGGATATGAGCCCTGCCTTTGAGAGTTTACAGTTCCATCCAGGAAGTGGTGTCTGTCCCTGGCCCTCCATGAAAGTCCCCAGTGTGCTTTCAAGGGACCAGTGACCATATGTAGCACACATCAATTAATGCAAAAGCTCAGGGAGGTGTGGCTGGGGAACAAATGCTTTTTAGAAGCACCGTGGTGATTTCAACCTTTAGCCAGGATTGAGAAACTGTGCTCAAAGGTCTCTCAAATTCACCACACCAGTCCTCATTAAATTCCTCCCCTCAAGTTTCTATGATAGACTGATTATAATATTTATTTCGCAATCATTTTATTTCAGATTGGTTTTTAATTTGCCTATTTGCTTCTCAATTAGAAGAAGTGATAGCCTATAAAGCTTTAAATATTTGCTATAGGTAACATAATTTTTAATAGAGTAGGCCTTCATTGGGTGTCTGTAGATGCTCATTTTCAGGTATTTATTCCCTAAGGACTTGAAATCACACTAAAAAAATTAAAAAATGCCCTTGATGCCCAGCCCAGCCATGGTAATCTGGAATCCCAAATAACCCGGGTGACTCGGACTCCTCAGCTGGACTGAGAGGGCCCACAAGGACCTTGACCCTTCCGACTGGGTCTTCTGACCAAACTGCTTTTAGTGATAAAGACGCCTCTTCCATCATGGCGAGAACCACTCCGTTCCACTGGACTCTGTGGCAACAGGGATGACTGCAGGCCAAATTTGTCTCAGGGACCTTCCTCCCAAGTGTGCACCTGCATCCCTGGGAATAATACCTCCTCCTGGAACAGCCTGCTCTGGGAAAGAATGGACGTGCCAGGTCAAAAGCCATTTGTCTGTGTTCCCACATTCTATTTCATACTGAGCCACGGAGACAGCACAGGCTGATTTTGTCCAGCACTCTCTGCCTAGTGTTTGCCTCTGAACAGAATTTCCAAGCTTTGGTTCAATAGGACCATGCAACCTACAGCTAGCCGTCAACTGCAGTGGTCACCACCGGCCATCACGAAAGAAGGCCCAACTTGGGAAAGCATTCCAGATGCTCCCCCAGCTTCTCCTGGGTGGTTTGTGAAGTTTTTCCTGCCAAATCTGCATGAATGAGGGACAGATGAGATCTCAGGACGTGTCTTTTTTCTGACAGTTTATTCTATATTTAGTTTTTGGAGTTACACTGTAGATTTTGCAGATGAAAGAGAGCTTTAGAATTTCACCGGCATGTGCAAGCACAGGCTGGGAAGCTGCTGGGATCCACACCTGAGAATCAGACCAAACCTCTCTTTCCCACCTACAAAGGGGTGACCTCATGGAGGTTACCAGCCTTCTTAAAATATGTATGATGAGAGGGTAAAATGGGGGAAAACTGCCAACCTCAGGGGGTTGATGTGGATAAACAAGGCAGCCCCGCAGAGCACATGCCCTCTCAAGTGGTCCCAGTGAAGGTGAGTTCACTCCATATCTAACTTGGCTTCCCCTGCTGGGTTTCATCTTGCCCCTAGCACAGAATGGAGGAGATTACATTGTTTTCTTCTTAGCTTCTAGTGTAGTGCCACAGAAATTGCTGTGCACTTAGGAAGGGCCTCGTAATACCAAGGCCAGGTCCATCTCAATCGTGAGATCCATCTGAGCCCGGATGTGAACCTCATCCTGCCTCCCACGGAAGATTCGCTTCACTATTGCTTCCGGCTCTAAATCTGAGCACTCAGGTTGTTTGCTCCAAAATCCTGCTCAAATGAAAGAAGCAAACAACATCTCCTCATTGATTAGTTAATTTCTATTTACCGAGTGACATCCTTGGGGCAGAAACTGTTAGGTAGTGGAACACAAAGATGACAAAGAGCTATTCTTTGTCACCCCAAAGAACACGATCTTATTGGTGATGACAGACACACGAAAAGACGCAGTTCAGCACCTCGAGGCCAGGGAGGGTCTGTGCAAGGGCCCTTGCTCAGCTTGAGGGCTGGAGGTCTAAGTTCTTGAGAGCTTTCTGGAAGAGTTGGGGTCTTAACTGAGTCCTAAAATGAGTCAAATTCAGGTGAAAAAAAGTCATAAAATCCAGAAAAAAGGAATATTAGGAGCAAAAGCAAAGAGATGAAAAAATTAATTTTAAGAGCTAAGACCAGATGGCATCGTAGGAGCACAAAGTGTGAAGCAGGTTTGGGAAGAGCAGAAGCTGGAGCGGTGGGCGAGGTAGCACCTCTGGAGGCTTGAGCCGTGTTTTGTACCCGTGTTCTTCAATTTAAGCAGTAGAAGTTGAGGGAAATCAGTGTTGTGGTTTGCTTTTCCCTAAGGAATATTACTGTATGAAGAGGAGGTAGGGAAAGCTGTGAGTTGGATGAGTGTGTTTTTCCAAGAGAAAACTTAGCCATCAGAATGGTCCAGAACTGCCAATGGTTTCCTAAAATTGGTTACATAACCAAAGTAAAATTATAATTTTAAAACCAAAATATAAAACAAAAACTCACTTTTGTGTCCAATGAACTGCTTCCTCCCTGGTACCGTTTAAGCTTGTAGAATTTCTCCCGGAAACAGAGCTGTATCAATCGTGCCCCTGCCAGAGCCCGCCTGGTATAATGTTGTTGCCTCAAGAATGCCCATTATAAAGTGTGTAGTGAAATCATACAAATTCTTGGAGGTCATTTTCTTCAGCTCACATTCACCTACAAGTCCCAGATTCCAGCACTTTGAGGACAATAGGTACCTCCGAGTGAGCTCCCTAATATTGTCAGATGAAGAGTGTGTGTGTAAATGTGCTCTCCTAGCTTCTGTTTCACAGCCGATTCAAGGATGAGTGAATAGTCTTCTTTTGCCCCCAGGTAGTGGACTTTCCTCACCTGGGGCAGACCCCTCCCTGCACAGACCGAGCCTGAGCCCCACCTGCTGCCTTTTGTCCCTCTGGCTGGGAGGATTTGAGAGCCTCCTTCAGAGCAAGAAGCATCCCAAGAGTTCTGTACAGATCAGAGAAGTTAAGAGCCCAAGATTCAGGGCCGAAATGGGATAGGAATCCGCTAAATCCTGGCCCTGTCCCACTTACCACAAGTTTTGCCTCTCCCCTGGACATCCGTAGTTAAGCAGGCACCTTCTCCTCTTTCGACTGCTCTGGCCCCAAGTCTCTTCTTCAGGGCAGAGCAGCCCAGTCAGTGGGGCACTCTGTGGCTGTCATTCTGGAAAGGACTACACTCTTGATAGGAGTTCTGAAGTCATTAATCTGGTTTCCTGTCATCTCAGCAATCCAGGAGGAGGGTTAGGGGAGAGAGGAGCAAGATTCTTAAATGGTGCTGTGTGACCAGCATGCTAATGGAGCCAGTACCAGGTCTGCTTAACGGAATACATCCTTCCATTGTTCTCTCCTTCACATGAAGTTGGGAGGGGACGCCAGACTGCCACAGCTCGGTGATATCCCACCCACACTGGTTTTTATCCTGCTGACTGTTTTTGACTGTGAACACAGAGCATTTGAATGTCTTTGAAATGAAATGAATGAATAAATAAACAAATAATCTCTCATGGTTTCCTTAAGCTCTCCCTTGAAATGCGGACTGATTCTTTTATTCCTTTTAGCCCTTGTTATAAGAATAAAAAAAAAAAATCTTCCCTGTATCCCAAGGGTTAGCACTTTAGCTAAGGGTGTGTGTGGGTAGGAGTGCAGAGAATAAATCGAGGTCTGTTTTGTTCATTTGTTCATCCCCACTCTTCTCCCCAGAGGCACCCGGCTTCATTCATTTCTGTTCCTGTCACACAGAAGCCAGAGCAGGGGATCTCTCTTCTGGCCCTTTCCTTGTCAGGCTTCCTCCAGGCACAGAGAGAAACCATGGCTACCTCGGTGGGTGTGACCCCTGCCTCCAACATGAGGCTGGTGGGAGGCCGGTGTCTCTTTTCAATTAAACCACTTCCAATTATATCTGACTTAAGAAAAGGGAAGCCCAGATTCAAACCTGAAGAAAACTGAGACTCACTTTTTATGACTTGATAAAAACCACTTCTAATATCTGGCGAGTGGGCACCATTATCAGTTCTCCAGTTGTCTGTCCGTGTGAGAAAGAGCAAGCCTCTCTGTGTGCCTCTGACTCAGTCATCTCATCCAGAAAATGGCAATCGGGCCTCCTATCTGAAGAAGATTGTGCATGCGGAGTGAGCGGGATGTCAGATCCTCCTGGTGGGGTGGGGAGCCGCGCTGTCCCCCCCCCCCCTTCACCTCCCGGTGTTGTGTGTCCCTGCAGATTCACCTACACCCTTGGGGAGGGCATGTGGTTGCCCCTCAGCAAGAGCTTCGTGATTCCGCCAGCTGAACTGGCCATAAACCCATCCGCAAAGTGTAAAACAGACATGACTGTGATGGAGGATGCTGTGGAGGTCCGGTGAGTCTGGCTTCAGGGTGCGGAAGCCTGCGCGGCCTGAAGGTCCTAGGGGCTAGGACAGAAGTCACAGCAAGCTGAAAGGAGACGTGAGCAGGCTGCCTTTAAATTCCCCAGAGCCAGCACCATGCTCTGCTCTTCATCTGGGTCAATATTGCACACCCCACAGCTCTTTCGCTGGAAGAAGACATAAAATTAGAGTTTGTAAGCACTTCTCACATACCCCAAGGACTGACAGGCAATAAAATGTTAATTTCCTGGCCGAGTGTAGACCTCCTTCTTTGACCAGGCGTTACAGCCTTGGCTCATTTCCCAGATATAAAGAATGCCCATTAATTTGTCCCTTCAAGGCTCAGAGTATGGTTGCTCTTCAGTTTTTATAAGAGAGTGAGACTTGATCCACTTCAGCAGACAGGAACGTGGAACGTAGCGCCACTTGTTGCTTCGGGACTCCTTTGACTCTTCCCCACCTCCCTCTGTGTCTCCCTGCAGAGAGGAGCTGATGACATCCTCCTCCTTTGACAGCCTGGAGGTCCTCTTGGATTCCTTTGGGCCCGTACGTGACTGCAGCAAAGACAATGGGGGCTGTAGTAAGAATTTCCGCTGCATTTCAGATCGCAAGCTGGACTCCACTGGTTGTGTGGTACGTCTGTCCTGCCAGTCTGTCCTACCAAGCTAGGAGTTTTTGTTTGGGGGTGGGGAGGAAAAGCACAGTGTGACCATTGAGGCAGATGTATAGATGAAAAGTGCCGTGTGCTGTGTGCAGTTATAAGTCCCACCTTGTTTAAATTAGGAATTTTCCCTTATGCACAAATGGCTAATCACCAAATACTCCAGAATCGTCATGGAGCACCTACTGTGTGTTCCATAGCTCTTCGGAGGAATTGTGTAGAACGATTCCTTTCTATTCTTGTAAGAAAGTTGGCAAGAATTAATAAATTCTCTAATAATATAACATTAACTCCTAAGTATCTTAGGAGAAATCTTACCTCAGGTTAGAGTAACAAAAGAAGTAAGCCATGCCAAGAATGGTAGAGAAAAATATAAATGAAAACATGATCATTTCAGGCTCTTCTACTCCAAAGATAAGTTTTTATTTTGTTTCCATCTCAATGGACTTTGGCTGCCTCTAAAATGTGTTGTAATGCTATTAACTAGTAAGACTATTTGAGCTTGACTGGTCTAAGCCATCTCCCACAACATGGACGTGAAGATGCAGCAGCAGATGAAGCCTTCAAATGTTGGTTTCTTTTTGTTGGCCATCTCGTCTATGAACAGGACCATTCCTTTCTAGTCCTACCTTCTTGAGAGGGAATAATGCAACTCTTCAGAGGAGAGGAGATGGGCAGAGAAGAATGGCAGGGAAGCTACACGGAGTGAGAACAGAGGACAGAGTCGATCGTTCACTGACACATGGAAAGGGCAGGAGCTTCCAGCCCTTGGCGGGGCTTGGTGCCCATCTCGCCTCCCAGTCTGACAGCTGTGCTGTGCGAGGGGACCCTGAGCAGGGGAAGCTGCGAGGAGGCTGAGCTGGAGCCATTGTTCACCTTCCTTGCCCATCTCTGAGTGCTCGTGCTGTTCAGGGGCCTGTTCCATATCAAAGATGGGTTATGTGGCAGCCCACAGGTCTCCTCAGATGGTTATTGATTAGTCAGCAGTTGGCAGGAGCTTGAGTCACTGGAAAAAGCAGAGAGCACATGAAGAAAAGAGGGAAAGAGAGAACCGAGGGACAAATGAGAGGAGAAGCCGGAAGGTGCACTGTAGCGGCCGAAGAAGAGCAGATAGGACTACCAGAAAAACACGGAGAAAATTGCATGTGAGGTCCTGTCTTTCAAAGGCGGCTGGCAAGTGTCCCTCAGTGACCCCTCCTGGGCCTGGTCCAACCTCACATGTAAGCAACGAGCGCCGGGTCCTCAGGGCCCAATTTCACTCTAGAATAGAGCTCCCGGCCGAGGCATTTTTTTCTCTCCTTTTTACTATCCAACCTGCATTTCTTCATCCAGATTTCAACCTTTCATCCCTTATTACTACTCTCATGCTGTTTTGAAACTACTGAGTGTGCACACACATACTCTCTGCCCCAAGCCACCGCCGTATGCATTTGAGCACACATACGCGTTCGCAGGCGCTAGGGTAGGCACTCCCTCTCCTTTTTATTGGCTGTGAAGCGTATTATCCCCGGGGCAGGGGGCGGATGTGCTGACAGCTAACCCATCACGTCATGATGCTGTGACCCTACCCAGAAGATTAGGAACTTGACTCTGAACCTGACCTGAGCCCATTAGTGCTGTCCCAAAGCCCTGGTGTGTTAGCAGAGTGGTCCCTTGTCACCTGGAGGTGGACCATGGGTAAAAGCGTCGGTGACACCAACCGCAATATGAGGAAAATCGCCTGCCTCTCTCCTCTCCACATAAGCCTTACATTCAGACCTCTTGGTGCTGAGCGGAAAAGCTTCTCAAATAGGCAAATTTTTATGAAAGGAGAAAGTGATGAGAAACACAGGGCACGCTGGCCCTTCGAGAACCTAGGAGAAGGGCAGAGAAGTGGGAAGAGGCAGAGCACGCACCTGTATGTTTTCCTGATTTCATTCTAACCAGATGGGTGGCATTCGTGTTGTGTCCGCATGGGCTGCTCAACCTTCGTTCTTTCTAGGAAGGCAGGCCACGCTTCTCAGTCATGCACGGACTCCCACAGGGTTAATTGCTATCCGGTTAATTGCCCTGTTGTTTATACAGTCTCTGAGGACAGGCAGCAAATAGCCGTGAAAGGCACGGACTGCTACAAACCACAGTCACGCCTTTGCAAGCCAAGCGCTCTCCAGCTGCTAGAGATTGCTGAAGATTGTGGAGGGCTCCCAGAACACAGGCCGGCCAGCCACCACTGGTGACCAAATGGCACTCATTGTCCTTAATGTGCAGGGTGGAGCAGTGGGCTCGACCTCTGAATCACAGAGCAGCAGCTCAGGGTCCTTCAAGGGTGCTGTATTAGTATGTTGCCGCTTGAACAAGTCACACAGATTTTAGTGACTTTTAATCTACATCAATTTATTATCTTATAACTCAATAGGTGAAACTCCAAGTTGGGTATCACTGGGCTAAGGTGGTACGGAGTGTATATTTCTCTTAGAGGCTCTAGCACAGAACCCGTTCCCTTGTCTTTTCCAACTCCGAGAGTCCATGCACATTTTTATGACCTGAAGACCCTACCCATAAAGCCAGCCACACTGCATTTTTCTCATCATTCTTCTCCAGCTCATTTCCCCGCCCCATTCTGCCTCTGTCTTGCACTTTTAAGGACTCTCGTGATTACCTTAGCTCCATCTAGATACTCCAGGATAATCCTCTCATTTCAAGACCCTTAAATTAATCACATCTGTGAAGTCTCTTTTGCCACATAAGGCGATATATTCACAGGTTCCCACCCTTGTGTCATAAGCACATTTGGGGGATCTTCGAGGGAGATAACCAGCCACTCCAGCCTCCCTGTCCCCAGCTTTAACTAGGGTATCGTCACTGTCAGCAAGTCTTCTGGTAAGGCTCAATATAGAATTGAGTTTGCAACAAAAAACAAAAAAAAAAGAAAGAAAATAGTTCATGTCCCTTCCTCATCTTCACTCTCACCCTAAATGTGTTCCGAAAAAACTCTTTGCTTTGTAAGATGTTGGAAGGTACTTAGGTGAGCAGACTTGGCTGCCCAAGAAGGAGAGGTCAGCTGCCCTCTTTCTCGTCTATGGAGCACGCGACCTTCCTTGCCAGCGCATTATGCTCTAATGAGCTTTGAATTACCCAGTGCCCCTGCCGCCCTTCCCTCCACATGGCGTCCACAATGGTTTCCCGTGAAATGTGTCATTTCACCTCTACCAGAGCACAGATGTGTGGAGACCATTACAGACGACCATCTCTCTTTCTCTCTGTAGGACAGTAAGCAAAAGACTGTGCCTCAGAGGCTTCCAGAGAAATGAGGGCAGAAGCTATTACAGTCTGAGATATAAATTTAACTCCATCAAACTTTAGTTTTTTTCCCCCTTGGGAGAAGTCCTGCCTGGCTTGGGCCAGCATGTCAGAGCCCATCAAAAAGTTGTGGAAATCCTTATTTGAGAAAGGAGTAAGATTGCCATCTAGTAGAAAAGAACCTATTTTGAGTAGAAATTCTAGTTGCATGTTTTATGAATCATCTAGGTAAGGGGAGGCTGGCTCAGCTTCCAGAATTTGTCCCTTTTCTCCCAGGGGGCCTGAATATGCTCATGTGTCCGTCACTCATGATCATCTGCTGAAAGAGCATCCACTTCATAATCTGAAACTGAAGGGTGTGTGTCTCAGACTCAGAGACTGCACTGACTGCCTAAGCAATTAATCAAACAAAAAAGAAAAGAAAAAGAGGGAAAAGATAGCAAAGAGAAGGAATTGAATGGGGGAAATCATTTTAATCTCATTAGCAAATTATGCCTTAGACCAGTAATAAGTCAAGAAGCCATGAGCATCTCGTGAAAGATGATTAACCTTGTATATTTTAGGGGTTACTGAAATATGAGCTCATTTATTAGCCCTTCTTGATGGGGGAGGGCTGTTGCCATAATACATGGAGATTTTTTTTCCCTTAAGCCTGTATTTCATGAAGTCCCTGGGACTGCTAAGTGTAACCTCTGCAAAGAGCGGTTAGTATATGACCTTGGGGCGGTCTCCTGAGCAAACAGTTCTCTCTCAAGGAGCAAGGCGAAGATCCCTCCATAGCCTGAGGAGGAACGTCCAGCCCTTGCAAATAGAAAATACAAGCTCCTCCTAGAGGCAAGATTTCCTCTGACCAGCTGGGCTCTGGCTACACTTACTTCTAGGGACAAGGCATGATTTAGAGACTACTGCTTCTTGGTATTTGACCTAGATTTTTGTTTTGTTTTGTTTTGTTTTGTTTTTTGGTGCTGGGGATGGAAGTCATGGCCTTGTGCTTGCAAGGCAAGCACTCTAACCATTGAGCTAAATCCGCAGTCCTAGATCTAGATTTTTGAGGAAACTAGAATTGGAATATAATAGCAGAAGGAAGATTAATCACAAAACAAAACAAATGCGTATGATAGAAAGCTTGATTAACTCCTTGGGGGGTTGGCATTCTGATTCCCAAGTGTCAAGAAGTAAGTCTTTTTTTGTTTCAGCCCCTCCCCCCTTGGAAATATTTCTAAAATGTTTTCTTTTGAACTACAGCCTGAGTCAGTTTCTGTGCAGTAAAGATAATTGCATCTTTTCAGTGATGAAGGATCTGATCTTGCCTTCAAGGTCATCACTCGGGACAGCTGGCAGTGCTTTGTCCTAAAATATGTGTCCATGATATGGTTATATGGTGTGTGTGTGTGTGTGTGTGTGTGTGTGTGTGTGTGTGTGTGATGAAGGACAAATGGAAAGACAAACAATACGAGGCTGAATTTAAAAACTCTTGATTGACCTAAGAATAGGCTCTAAGACTTGCTTAAAACAGCTGAACAATAAGTCTACAGGATAGCATTACCTCGTTGACACATTGACTTTATTTCTTTAAGTCTTCAACAAATCCATGTTTTGTCACACTTGGGAAAACAGTTTGGCAGAATGGAAGGAATACACACAAGCTTTGAGATCAGACAGATCTCAACCCAAAGTCTGATTCTTCCATTTTCCACCACTGCGACCTTAAACAAGAACTTAGTCTTTCTGAGTCTAAATCTGTTTATCTGAAAATGGCAAGATAAAGTATGCCTGTGTTGTTGGACTTGAAGATGATATATGTAGATAATGCACGTAATAATTCCTGCACAAGGAATTATTTAATTCCTGATCTCTGTGATTATTTCTGGCTTTTGTTTAGAAGGAAAAATAATCCAACTTGGACAAAGCAGCTAATGCTGTCTTCTCTCCAAATTTCCCAAGAGAACGTAGATATCAGGTGGTCCAATTTGGGATAGCAATGGTCATCTAGGCATTAGGGCCAGGAAAGATGTGGATATGCCAGGTTTTGGAATTTGGAACAAAGCCTGTTCATGTTTCATCCAGTGGAGCCTTTGTGAAAAAGCACGCTTGATGGAGCATTCTGAAAAAAAGCAGGTGGTTAGAAACATGGGGAGCCCTGGCTGGTGACAGAGAGCTAGCTGGTGCAGGCAGGAATAACAGGAGGACTGGTTTTATCTCTGCTTGGTGGCGGCTAGCGAGCTGTATAGAAGGAAAAACCAGAAAGGGAGAGAAAGAGAGAGAGAGAAACTTCCAGTGCAGCCCATTTAATTCCAATCAAACTTTGTGTTTCCATACACAAATTCAGGATGCTGAAGCCAGCTCCCTCCTTCTGGTGATACATCTGGCCTAACAGCTGGGTGGCCAAGGAATTTGATGTGTGAAGGGGCTAACAAAACCTGGGGTGCAATCCTCAGCTGCCTCATTTGCTTGTTTACTATCATGTGGAACATCTGGGTTTACTCAGCAGGGGGCGAGGTCTTTACATGCTGTCAACTTCTAGCCTTCTGCCACCCTCCTGGGGAGAAGGGGATGGACCAGGCTAGGGGACCTGGCAGGCCCTGGGAAGCGTTTGTTTGGGAAATGGCAGAACTGGTGTCAGCAAATAGTGCATATCGCGCTGTGATCTTTGAATGGGAAAGAGGAGAGAGGAGAGGTGGGTTTTCAGAAATACATGTGCAGCAGTTCTGGGCTACTGGGCCAAGGTGATTGGCAGCAAAGAGAGAGTAAGTCAAGGAGCGGGAACAGAGAAAAGATATTTAACACTGTTCCACTGAGTTTTGCAAATTTCGTTTGGGTTTGGGTTTGGCGAAGTATCTTTGCCAATTGACAGTCTGTGTATAGCTCAGTCTTAAAAGTGCAAACCTGTCAGGAGCAGCTGTAGCTCTAGGAAGGGTAAATGCTCTGCCCTGAGTTTCTTCGTGGATCAAATAGGGATGCTCACACACCTTACCCACCGGGGTGCCGAGGGCTGGGCGAGGGGACCACCGCCTGGTGTAGGACAGGCGTGGAAGGTGCTGCTGTGGCTTCACCAAACACCAGGATCTTCTCCATTCTAACATCTCTTCTTAGATTTCCTCCTTTGCTGTCATTTTTGAGGAGTTAGTGAGCACAGAGTAGTGCAGAAAGGGTCAATATTTCACATGAAGGGTATCTGGTCCAAACCCACCCTCAGCGCCACAGATTCTCACATAGGCGCTCTTGTCTGTGTCGTTCAGAGGGGATCCTGGAGACAGGAACGTGATGAGCACACTGTCCTGAGAAGGCAGCAAAATCCCTCTCAGAGCTCATGGGGCAAGCCACGTCCTCCTTCAGGCCAGAAGCCCCAGCCCAGCCCATTCTCTCCCACCCTGGCGACTGGTACCAACATGTACAAAGTGCTCTGGATGCTGAAAATGTCCTCTTAATACTAAATCCAAAAAGCAGCATTCCCTTCCCCTAACCCCCCAATTCTGCTAACGCGTTTTAATTCTGATCAGTCGCTTGCACTCTGCCAGCCCGGGGCCCAGCCAGGAGCCGGCACATGTTGGCTCTGCCCCGGTACAGTGGTCCCGTCCAGCCTTGATTGGAGGAAACAGTTTGGAGGAAGCAGCCCTGATGCAAATGCGTATGATCTGTGCTCAACTAGAAGAAGCAATTTGTCAGAAAAGGTCATTTGCTTTTAACGGAAGTCCAGGGCACAGGGCAACTCGTAGATTACTTGCCAGTGTTAATAGTTTCAAGGCGGATGCTAAAAATAAGTGTGTGGGTCACGCGCTGGTTCTCGGAGGACCCAGCCCCCGGTTCACCCATCTGTGTGGATGCTTTCTGTTTGTGCCAGTGCCCGTCTGGACTCAGCCCCATGAAGGACAGCTCCGGCTGCTATGACCGCCACATCGGGGTGGACTGCTCAGACGGCTTCAACGGCGGCTGTGAGCAGCTGTGCCTCCAGCAGATGGCGCCCTTCCCGGACGACCCCGCCTTGTACAACATCCTCATGTTCTGCGGGTGAGTGGAGCAGTCGCCAGGCCAGCCGAGGGGTGAGGCTCTTGGTGCTAAACCAGGAAAGTCCTTAGGACGGACCAGCGTCCGAAGGCCAGCCCTTGGGCTCCGAGGAGAAAAGCCTGCGCTTGGGAGGAGCCTCAGGGAGCTTCTAGTCCAGCCCTCCAGAAAGTGGAAACCTAATTTAAGGGATTTACCTCTGAGGGCAAATTACTCACCTGATTCACTTCAATCTTTGCCTAATTAAACCAGAATGCTCCAGGCAGCGTTTTCTGGGGCTGTTAATTAGGTGTTTTGTGAGAAGAAGCATTCTATGGTCTAAAACTGGAGAAAGATTATGTGAAACTAATCAGTTATCAGAGAAAGGAGGGGTGTCTCTGGAGTTCTGGAAGCTTCTCTAGATTCTGCCTCCAAAGTCCCAGAATTTGGCGCAGCCGCCTCTCCTGAGGAAAAGCAGCTCCTGGGCCTGCGGGGCCTTTGGGAGGGTCGGCTGGCGTTTGTTCTCAGGGTGGCTCCGAGAGGGAACAAATCAGGCAAGCTCACCCCAATGACAGATGACAAAACCGCTGCCTGGTGAGGTTAGTGACTCCCTCAAGACTCAAGACTTGGTGAGTGGGAAGAGTAGGACTAGAACTCAGGTCCTCTCTGATCTTTTAAAAGTTCTGCAGTTTTCTTGAAATTTAAATTTATATCACTGTGCAGAATTACATTTAAAGACATTTTCACGCTCTATTTATAATAAAAGTTTAGCCCATTCTGCTATCCCCATAGTGTGCTTTCCTGCCCTTCCCTCCCTTTGCCTGCCTTGGTCCCTGCTCTACCTCCTCCCTCTTCCTGCAAGTCAGCAGGCAGAGTGCTTGCTTCATGCCACATCCCTCCTGGCCACTGGGCCACAAAGAGGAGGAACACTTAGTTCTTGCCCTCCAGGATCCCGCCATCCGATAGACTTGCAAGGAAAATCAATATTTGTCGTGATAAAACTGTGCTGGGCTGTTGCTGAAAGCCAATGACTGCTGAATAATCAGGAAAAGGTTGTTCAGTGGAGTTGTAATGTTATTTTATTGTATTTTAAAATTTTATCTCTTTGCAATTGAGCGATTTTCATATTCAGTTTCTTGTAAAATCCCTTTCCTTAAATAGAAGCTTGCTCTAAATTTTAACATTCTCTATAATGTTATCATTAGGGTTGACCCACTTCAATTAATAGAAGTAAATTCAGCCAAAGTTATATCCATTTTAAAAAATTACATACATATTTAGACACCTATTTGTGCAGAGAACTTCGCTGGGTGGGAAATACAGGTGAAACAAGACATCAGACCTGGTCTCCCCTCTCAAAAGAGTTACAGTGGGACACACACCTCAGAGAAAGGGGGAGACGGAGTGGTGTGAAAAGGGAAGCTGCCCAGATGTTTAAGATGAGCTGAAGGGAACCAGCCAGCTTCAGAATATTTCCCAGAAACACTGTTCATGGCTGAACACTAATCACTTCACAATCTTGTCCTAGAACGGGGCTGGAGTCATGGAATCCTCTGTGGGTCTTGAGTCACATTGATGCCCTGGACTGAGGCAATAGGTTCCTAACTGGACTTTGTTCCCTGTTTCTGTCAGAACTAGGCACATGTGTGCTTAGCACTATCCAAGGCACGATACATAGTCCTTGCCAGAGAAATCCTTGATTTGAGGCTCTTACATAAAGACCAAATTACATGCACTTACAATTAAAAAGCTCTACTCACACCTGTTCCCACAAATATACAAAAGGGAAATGGGCAGAACTAGCAGGATGTACTAACAGGGGTCTCATTTGCACCTCTGCTATTAATAATAGCAACATTTAATGAGTACTAGCTATGTATATGTATATATAATTTAACTATAACCACATATAAGATACTGCCTCAGTTCTTCATGTTAAGTGTGTTATTCTTAACAACCCAGTGAAACGATTAATTTCTCCCCTTTTAACAGTTTTGGAAACTGAAGCTCGGAGAGTTTAATCAGCTGGCCCACGATCACCCAGGGAAGGAGAGAGTCATTGCTATTCCAACATTTCTTCTCACTATTTAAAACTAGGATCATTTGTTCCCCTCTATAGAACAAAAGTCTTTATTGTATTATAACAATTACTGTACAGAGTAATAAATGATGTGCTTTAATATCATGAGCATCTTTAAATTCTAAGTGTTATGTTTCTAAAGAGAGAACCAAATTAAATCAATATTCTTTTTCAATGACAATGTTACCAAAGTAGTTCCTACTTGAGCAAATAAATGTGTGTTCTTCCTAATATAAATACAAATAAGTTCTAATAAATGACTTGTGAGTCATTGGCCCACATTTACCAAATTAGTATTCCCTTTCCATTAGAGTAAGTGTGCACCTGCATGCGGAAGACGCAAGGAGGCAGCCCCAGTTGATGGTACGCATGGCGTTCACACCGTGTGCCCCGACAGCTATTTAGTTCAGGACGGCTACTCTGAATGAAGGGGGAGTTGGTAAGGGTTGATCTTGTGTTTGGATACATTCAAACAGAACACAGCTGGGAGATCATTAATCTTCCTAATTTCTTAGTTGACTTGTCACAAGAGCACATTAGAAAGTTATTAATATCTTAAGCACAGTGCCATTCCCTTTGCTGCCTGATTACCTTTTCAACAAATGTAAGACCTAGCCACATAAATGGTTTTTGGGAAAGACTCTAATACATCTTGAGTTTAAATGCGTCAACTCACAAACATATCCAGTGCTTCTTCCCCTGACCTACATAGGAAACCCTCTAATAAGAGTAGACAGGCTGCCAAAGTTCCAAAAGACTTATCTTCAAGGGAAAGGTAAGACATTTGGTATGATCATGTGATCTATAGATCTGTCTATAGGATTAAGAAATTGATTTGTAAAGGGATCAAAATCAAATCAGAGTATTCCTACTTTTGGCATCCAGCACTTTCTCGAGAGCATTTCTTCCCGATTTGTTGAGTTGACTTGCCTGCGCAGCTCCTTGATGGAGTGACTTCTTATCTTGAGTTCTCCGCCACATTAGGTGCATCGAGGATTACAAGCTTGGCGTGGATGGACGCTCCTGCCAGCTCATCACAGAGACTTGTCCAGAGGGAGGTGATTGTGGGGAGAGCAGGGAGCTTCCCATGAACCAGACTCTCTTCGGCGAGATGTTCTTTGGTTACAACAACCAATCCAAGGAAGTGGCCCCTGGACAGGTGCTGAAAGGAACATTCAGGTGAGCCTCGTGTGCAAAGAACTGATTTTTCGGGCTGTTGGCAGATCTTCTCTGAGGAGCTTTACGCTCAGCATGAAGTGTTATAGCTTGGAGGAGGCTAAGTGATGTACGCATAAAGGGATAGGTGATTTTCTCACCTACAGCCTTTTCCAGGTCTGCACTCTTCCATCCAGAGCCCAAGAACCGTGCTTTCTCTGGGTGAACAGTAAAGTGCTAAGGAGATTCTACCGGCTCAAAATGAGACTATAAGGTTTCGCATGGAGTCCACTCCAAGATGCTAAAGTTCCATTTTCCCCTGGAAGAGGAGAATCAGTGTTTGAGTCACTCTAGGATAGCAGTCCTCAGATTGGGACTCAAGGATCCCTCGGGTCCCTAAACCCTGGCAGAGAAAGCTCAAGGTCCTGCCTTATTCTGCCTACACCAGGGCTGGCTCTTTTGTCACATACTTCAACTTAAACAGTATGTTGCAATGAACTGGATTCAGTTCTGAGAATACGGTTGCCTTTTATTAAGTCATAATTGTCAAAATTAAAAAAAAAATAATGCTCCTCCTCCCATTTTCTATAAATATATAATTATGCTAAATGAATTTATTGTTACTTTTGAATTTTTTAAATTTTCCAATTGAGTTTTTAATGTGGTAAATATTGATAGGTGCACCTGAGGCCTTATTGTAGACACAGTATAGCTACTTGATGGCTTCAGTTGTTAAGAGTGTAAAGAAGTACAAAAGGTTTCAAGGCATTTATTTAGACCATTTCTAGTAGATTCGGCATTTGACCCCTGTCCCTATTCTATCTTGGGCTATTTGAATACATCTTCCTCAGAAGCCATGGAGAAGTACTTTCCAGAAGATGATGGTAAGGTGATGATGATGATGCTGATGGTCAGTGTTCTGATAGGGATATAGCATCAGTTGATAGCAATCTGGCCTCAATTCTCAAGAACAAACTGATAGTAAATTCCCAAGCTAGTTCTTGTAGTCACTTCCTTTGTCTGTTACAAACATTTCCCTTTTTACCCTGGGAACGGATTCGCCAAAGACAAGAAGTATGCGTCATAACTAACCTTGAGGTGCCTGGAGTCTACACTATAGTCTAAATGAGACTGTGTCCCTCTCTTCCTGAAAGGTGGCCGGGGACGGGGGGGAGAGAAGGATATCTTCTCCCCTTTCAGTAGACATTCCAGCTGTTTTGTTTCTCTTCTTCCTCAGCCCTCCTCCGGCCTCCCTGACTCATATGTCTTATGCCTGATATGTATATTAAATGGGGCTCAGGGCGAGGGGAGTTGGTGATCAGAGAGAATTTTTCCATTATGTGTCGAAATATAGATTGCCCACCAAGGAGTGGAGATCATGTGGACACTCAGGAACGAAGGTTTGTCCCATTTCTAGGCAAAACAACTTTGCCCGTGGTTTAGACCAGCAGCTTCCAGATGGCCTCGTGGTGGCCACCGTCCCCCTGGAGAATCAGTGCCTGGAGGAAATCTCAGAGCCCACCCCAGACCCTGACTTCCTCACTGGTGAGTGTGCCCACAGAAACAGGCAGCTCCTTATGGTTTCATAGAATCAAACTCTTGACCTTGCTTACTTTGGTTTCTAAGCCAGTGATTTCTTTGATACATGATAAATGCTTAGTTATAAACCTGAACATTATTAGGATTGTCAGTAAAATTGTCAATATTATCATGCAATTACCTGCAGAATGGTTGTAATAATGTGTTTTCTTGCTATGGAGCTGCTTTGAAAACAAAGAGATAATAGATGTGTGAGAGTGCAGAGGTTTTGATGGGGTTAGAGGAAGCACCCAGGTCAGAGAGGCAGAGAGACAAGCTGGATTACTACAGTCCCCAAAATATCTGTGATGACTTCTGTTGATTTCTCTGAGAAGTATTTATGGAGCTATGTGAGAGAAGAGCAAACAGTAAGGGTTTTGTTGTCAAATGACCCTGGGTTTGAATCCTGGCTCTGCCACTTTCCAACTGTGTGACTTTAGACAATAGAGTCTGGGAGCCTCAGGTCCCTTGTGACAGGAGGATACAGTACGAATACCTGCCGTCCATGTCGCCTGGAGCCCAGGGGGAGTCTTCCTCTGGGCACATTCTGAGAGAGAGCTACATCCTGATGGGAAGAGGCAAGAACCTCAGTGTATACTTGTCCTTTGTGTGCCTCTGGAGACTCCCAGTTAGCACCTTCTAGGACAAAGCAGAGGCTCTAGGCATCTTCCTGTGTGTGTGCAAGAGCTTGGAAAGGTAGTCAGGCAGGTTCCATGTCACTGGTAGACTACTTGTCCTCTGTTTAAAGATCCACCAGGACGTCTCCCTCCCACTTTGTAACTTCAGTCTCCAGGGTAGAACACACACAGCCCTCAGGGTGCTACCGGAAACTTTCCAGGAGGAGAGAGTGGATGAATCCGAGAAACATCAGAAGAACACATGTTTAAATTTATATCTTTGGGAATAAAGATAAGATCCGGACTTGGACCCCATCCAAAACAGAAACATCGTTCTCCCCTGTGCCCTTGTATCTCTTTCCTAATGTGACTTATGAGAGGAAAAGAAGACGATGACAAGAAAAACTAGGAGGTTAACCAAACGGGATCTTTTATTTTTCATGGTCCTGAGGCAGTAAAGTGTAATATTCCTACAGGTGTAGAGGAAACACTTCCTGACCAGGCTACTTTTCTACCCAGCTTTTGTTTTTAACCTATTTGATGAAGAAAAGATACCAGTCGGGTTAAGAGTATATATTTCCTTTGATGTGAGAAAGGAGCAAGCTTATTTTTAAAGCCCAGAATAACCCAGAAGGATTCATGAAAGGGACGGTTGACCAGATTTCTTCTACATTATCTCTTTAGTTCTGGCAACATTTTAATTGTAACTTTCCTAAAAGATAGAGTGAATCTTATAGCATGTCACAGTCTATTATTTTAGGTCACAATCCCCATAAATCTACAAGTTTAGAGAATTTTAGAGCTAACGTGATCTTCAGAATCTTCTATATCAGCATTTCCGAGCATGGTTTTTGTTTTGTTTTTCATGATAAGCCAGAGTTCCGTTCTAAATGAGTTCTGTCTTCAAATCAGCAATTTCTATCATTTTAACTTTAGAAAAAGATCCGAGAAGCCCGCAGGAAAGAAATCCCTTTCACTTTATTTAGCCCCACAATTCCCAAACCTATTTAACAAGAGAATCCTTTTCAAACATAGCATCTGTTTCCATCTGGCAGAATTATGAGTTAAAGAACACACTGGAAAATACTGACTTAACGTATGTGTTCCTTTGCTTCAGCAAAATAATAGTCGAGAATGAGGAGCTTCATGGGCCTCTTCGTTGTTACAGGTTGTGTGAAAATAAACAAAAGCTAACAAAATGAGAACAGACAAAGGCTATTTATTCTGAGCTGGCTGTAGCGGGGGACCCAACAACCATCACTTATGATTTGGCAAAGAATCAAAGGCAGGCCGAGGAATGGGAAGCTTCATTTGGAAATCAGAGAAGGCTTCAAATATGATTGGGAGGCTGTTGGCAGGGGGAAGCTGCAGGTGGGCTAACTGGGAGTGGATATCCTGTGTCATTGACCAGGGGTACATATTTGACTTTCTCTGCTTGGACCTAGGAAGTGAGAACAAAAATTAACGGCCTGGTTGTTTGGATTTAGTTGTTACAATGGTTATTGTTTGGCTTCATGGGCTAGCAGTAGTGGTCTGACTCCTGCAAGTCTGACTTGTGGATAGCAGGCTGGGTAGTTTTCTGAGCTGGTGGCTTCAGATTGTAGATCAGAGTTCTGCTTTTATGTATGTCTCACTTTGTGCATTTGTATGTTCATTTGACAAAAAGAAGGAGGTCCAGTGATTGACTAGGAGGTGGAGAAGGCTACTGGCCACACTCCGGTCTGTTTGGTGCTGTAGGCACTAAATCTATTTGGAGAGTAGAGCCTTTGAAGCCCTTTGAAACTTCTCAAATCCATTCAAAGGAAGCACATTCTTGCCTTTAGAGCTTTGGGGTAAGATGTAGCTCTGGCATTACAAATCAAACAGGAGAAAATGAGTTTCCTTTTCTTCTTTATTTCCTTTCCCTTCCTCCTCCCTCCCTTCCTCTCTCCCCTCTCTTCTTCCTCCCTCCCTCCCTTGCTTCTTCCTTCCTTCCTTCCTTCCTTCCTTCCTTCCTTCCTTCCTTCCTTCCTTCCCCTAAGGATTATAGAGGTCTGTGTGGTAATCCTTTCCTCAGACATAAGTAGAAAAACAAATAATGCTCTTTCTGGAGAAAACATAGTCTAAGGTATTTTCTTTGAAAAAAAAAAAAAAGAACTATTTGGCAGGAATGTGCTTCAAAATGATAATAAAATAAAAAACTAAACCTGACTGTAAGTCAAGGGCACACCAAGCAAGAATCATAGGACTCAGCTAGAAAGTGTATACTCTAAAATATCCCTTTTTGAACTAAGGGAAATATTATCTGTAAATAGGCACAGAAAAACACTTCCCAAGTATTAGGAGTTACATAACTGTTTCCCTGACTGTAGCGTAATCTAAGTGCATCCAGCACAGTTGTTGTTTAGCAGCTAAGTAATGGAGTTCAGTTGTTTGGTTCAGGCTCATCCTAGGTCGATCTGGGGGAAGGTCATTCCTACCCCAAGCCTGTTCCTTTATGTTTTCTTCCCTCTGCTCTGGACCGAAGCCTAGGAAGTTACAACAAAAGCCTGCCTTAAGATATGTGAAGTTTATACCGTTAAGCATGATGAGAGAGCCGAGAGGGAGGAGCAGGAGGAGGCGGATGACCGCGTGGAGGCCACGCATGTGCAGAATGCCTGATTTTTTCTCACACTACTCTTATGCCCTTAATTTTATTTCGCTCTCCCAACCTATAAAGTAAGTAGGATGAATACCATGATCTCCCCTTTTCATACATGAAAACTGAAATAAATGAGTTGCCTAGCCCCAAGTCATGTAGCTGGTAAGAATCACAACTCTGAAAAGGAAACGAGGTATCATCTCAGATAAGCACCACTTCACTTAACAGATCAAACAGCTGGGAATCAAAAATGAATGTACCTTGAGACCATAATGCTAAGTGAAATAAATCAGACACACAATCTCAAATATCACATGGTTTCTCTTATAGGAGAAGCTCAAATTATATATGTATAGATTTTTTTTTTTCTTTTTTGGTGCTAGGGCTCAAACTCAGGGCCTTGTGACTTTAACCACTGAGCCAAATCTGCAGGTCCAAAACTCAAATTATAAAGAGCAAAATAAAAGATAGCTAATAAGAGGTAGGGAAGGGATCTTTCTCAAATGGGAAGAGATCAAGAAATAGAGGGAGAGGGCAGAGGAGAGGGAAAGGAGATGGAAAAAGGATTTAAGGTGTGCTATGTGGATGTAGCAGCTCCACACAAGGAATGTAATCATTATGTACTACAAACATGTACTAATAGAAAATATAAAAAGATATTCCTTAGCCATATACCCTGCAAGAGGATACTTGGGTTGTGAGAACAAAAGGTTACGAGTATCAGTGACTCTAATCCGGAACTGCCCTCTTTCCACATAGCTCGCCCTGGACTCTGGACTCTTGGTTTCTTCCTTTGGTTTCTTCTTATTTTTTCCACTAAACAATTCAACAAAAAGGAACTTTTTTCCAATAAATTGAAAAATCTTATTTATTGGACTCACTATATTTTGATAAATTGGCTTTTGGAAGTAACAACAACCCTGCTGGTGTGCTGACATGCCTGGAGAACACATGTACTGAGCGGTTCATACGCATTGGACTTACTAATGGCATGTACCTTTAAGATATAAGATTGAAGTCTTAAGCTTGTGAAGTTAGAGTTTTATCTACGTGCTTTTGAAATTAACATACAGGTTAAAAGCCAAGGCGTGTAGTGGTATGACTGTCACTAGCAAGCGTAATGCTTTGAAAGAAAGTGTTTTAAAGAAAAAGAAAAGTACCAAAAACCTTCTCTTAGTTTTAGGTAACTTGTCTTTGATTACTTAAGATAAAATTTAAGCAACTGATTCATTAAGCACCTTTCTTGACCTTTTTTTCTTTTTGCCTTACCAATAATTATTCCCATATGATTCACACAGAAATGGAAATTTGGTAATTACTCACCTAATTTGATCAGAGTTGACAAGCACCTAATTAATCCTGCCTACTCTTTATTCAGTTTAGGTATTAAATTAGTTGATGTAGCTTAAAGGAAGCTTAGGTCAAAATGGCAGAATAATTCACCATATTTTGACCCAAGCTTCCTTGAAGCTACATCAACTAATTTATGTATATAATTGCCATTATATTTGTACACATACATGCTATATGTTGTGTATTTTATATCTATTAACTTACTACATAGCCATCGTATTTGTGTATATATACATGCATATGTGTATATATATAAGCACACATTCACGAATACATATATATGCATCAATAAGTTACACATATAGCAAATATTAGGCATGGAAATGAAGCTAAAATTGGTCTCCTAAATTTAGCCAGGCAATTTTTTAATTGCTTATCACCTAATGGTTTTGTTTCTACAGCATTTTATATTTATAGCAATGGCTAGAATTGAAACAAGGTGACACTCTTTCTCCGGGGCTCTCAAGGAAGAGCAGCTCATTAATAATATCTGTAAAAGGCTCCAGGAAGTGTTCATTGTGAGGTGCCCGGACGACTCATTCAGCTTCTCAGAGCCCCAGTTTTCCCATCAGGAAAAGGGGCACCGCAAGTGGCTGTCACGTTGCCTGGACAGAGATGACCCTCGATATTTGGCCATCCCTGCTTTCTAAAATGATTTCATCACCCCAACATTGTCGCTTCTGGTAAAGAAGAAATAAGCTTTGTCAGCTTCAGAGTAATTAAAACTTAAATGCCAAACGCAAATCAGTTAAATGAGACAGAAAAATCAATGTTATCAGATACGTAAGCTAAGTCAATGACTGCAACTATTAGAGTAAAAATCTGGTGTGTTACAGTAAGCCTGGAGCTTAATAGAAATTTATTACAGGGACATTATAGAGGCATTAGTTGGAACACCTGCCCTGGGCTCAGGCGCTTCTGAGGCCTCCCTAGTATTGTAGGGACCTTATATGTGGAGTCCTCATTTATAGAATGCAAATAAAAACAACACTCTCTCAAGGATCAAAAACATGCAAAGTGCTTAGCAAAATGCCTGGCACAGAGTGAAGATTCAGTAAATGATACTGTTGTTACTGTGATTCTAGAAATTCTCTTCATCAAAGAACACTTCATCATTTTCTCACAATTAGGAACCTCGACCTGCCGGAGCTGGGTCACGCCTTTTGGCTTGGGGATCGTGACTCAATCTCGGGCCCTGACTGCCGTCTCCTCCCTCCCCAGGGATGGTGAACTTCAGTGAAGTGTCGGGGTACCCCGTGCTGCAGCACTGGACGGTGCAGTCGGTGATGTACCACATCAAGCTCAGCCAGGCAGCTGTCTCTCAGGGTGAGCACCACAGCAGGCCCCGCCCCGCCGAGGGCTTGGAATTTCTCTCCAGGGACCGGCTGTTCGTCCCGGTGTTGAAGATGTAGCTAACTCCGTAGTACCTAAGACGGCACCTCTTCACTCGGGTTCACTAGTAAGGTGAACTGGCACTTACGAATAGGCTTCTTCTCTATGTGCAGGTTAAATTGCAAGTGTCTTGGACTGCAGGAGAGACAGAATGGGTAAGGCTGGAACCAATAGCATCTGTAGAAGGCTCCAGGAGGTGTTTATTGCGAGATACCCGGACCACTGATTTAGTTTTATTCTGGGGTCACCCTGTGGGTGGAGCGAATGTTTCAAAAGCAGACTTTTCACACAGTGACAGAATAAAGCATTCCAAATGCAAAGAACATCATGTAGAGATTCCATATGATGATATAAGAAAGGACAGCAAGAAAATGGCAGGAAGGAAACATTAGAAAATAGGAGACAGCTTAAGTTTTTTAAATAGCAAGCAAGTGCAGTAAATAGATTGACATATAGAGAATTATATCTGTAACTACATGTAGTAATATAACTGTATGGAACATAGTGATACTTATATAGTAATGCATATATATATATACACACACACACATACATAGAAATAAATAATTGCATATCATTTCTAGCAAGTTAAGAAGTATTGAATTCTTAACTAACTACTTAGTGTCTTGAGTCAAGAGGAGAAAGACAAATGGAAGATGACAACCAGAGGGCTGTGACAAGAAGGGAGACGCATACACACAAAGGGTGACAAGGGAAAGATAATGCATTAAGTATACAGAACATTTCTGTAGGGCCTAAAGAGATTCAGAACTTTCAAAAGAGTTCTTGGCAAGAAGGGAGTGGGAAGAGGCCCATACTAAGCAAACTCCGTAGGTATAAGAACATCTAGAAGGAACTAAGTTGCTCTTCATCCTGGGAAAACATGGGAGTAGAAGTTCACACCACTCACATACTCTGATGCGGTTGGATATCTCTGTTGCCCTGTGCCCCGCAAAGTCGCACAATCACGTAACAAGTGGTATGGACTTTGGCACATGAAATCTCATGTGGGCTAGACACCACTCGGCCCTAGTAAGACATAAGGGGTACAAACAAGGACTGCACAGAGCTGTCCAGACACAAAAAGTATCAGATTTGTAAAATTTACCAAAGCTTTTCTTATGAGTACAGTTCCCTCGAAGAGAAACAGAAAACCCCAGGGAAGAGGGTCACCAGGTGAATAAGGTCTTTATTCCATTCATCATTTCCTAATCCTTTTACTTTTGATTTTCTGAAACGAGATATAAGCAATATATTAATGACTTGTCTTACCTTTCTTTTTCCATTATCTTCCCACTGTCCATTTCTGTGTCTAAAAGCAGCATTTCACAATTTTTTTTGGTCATTACCCACGGTCAGAATGCATTCTTATGTCGTGACCTCGTGCACACACACACTCCCGCATCCCTACAACACAAGTTACATGAAACAGCGTTTCGTCTTGTGATGTGCACTGTTCTCTGCTAGTATTTGTGTTTCTATTTTAGACTATGCTATTCTCTTTCTTTTAAAACATGCTATTATTTGAACTGACTAAATTGTTTTAATGTCACGACCTGTGATTAGGGGGGAAAACACATTTACCTTAGAGGTGTGGGGGTGGAGATTCGGCAATGTTCTGCTTAATTTGCACTTAATAACAAACTTAATAACTCAACCAACTGGTTTGAAAAGATCAGATTTGGTTAGATGGAAACATACACCTGATGTCCCTAGCCAGCCGCTTCACATCTCCCCAGGCCACACACTCCTGCTTATGCCTGAAGTGACTGGGAATCCACATGCTCAAATTGTGACTCTTCACTCTTGCTCTTGGGTGGCTTCCTCCATAGCATTCAGCAATGCCCTCCACTCCCTGGATGGGGCTACGTCACGTGCAGATTTTGTGGCCTTGTTGGAACAGTTTGGCAACCATTACATCCAGGAAGCTATGTACGGCTTTGAGGAGTCCTGTTCTATCTGGTACCCAAACAAGCAAGTCCAGCGGCGACTCTGGATGGAATATGAAGATATCAGTAAAGGTGAGTGGTTTGATCAGCCCCCAGTTCTACACCCCATGCAGGTAACAGCTGTTCGTGTACAATCCATTTGATCAAGCTTCAGGAGCTCGCACGGAAAGGACTGGTTCACATTTTCCTTCGAGGCTGTGTGCTCCTCTAAACATTTCCAAGATTTGGTTGCCAAAACCAAATCTCAAAATGAGGGAGTCGAGGGACTTTTAGGTGCGAGATGGTGTCAAAACTATGTGGCCAGTGGGGCTGGGGATTTAGCTCGGTGGTTAGCGTGCTTGCCTCATAAGCACAAGGCCCTGAGTTCGATCCCCAGCACCAAAAAAAAAAAACAAAAACAAAAACAAAAAAACTATGTGGCCAGTGTGTTAATTATGATACAGAGAATCCACTCCAGGTTTTTATCACTGCTATTCATTCAACTAGTACAGCAAAGGCAAAGAACTAGACTCTGTTTATAGAGGCGAGGGGAGGAAGAGAATGTTTCAGTCTCCTCTACAGCTTCTTGCCTACAATGACCCCAGCACACTGCTCTGCAGCCCCACATGGTAAACCCCTTCTCACTTCATCCTGCCCTGTCTCAGTTTTCCTACTGATCTGTGCTATGAGACTGTTTGTAATATGTTTCCATATCTCTGCACAACAGGCTCACAAATAAATCTTTGCCCACTATATTAATAAGAAGTTCATATTCAGTCCAAGTAAATATGAGAAGTTGGAATTTTAAAATCTTCTGCACGCACCGTGTGGTGTAGCAAGACTTCTGGTCAAGATATCTGTAGTCTGACCAGTCGTGGCTACATCCCAGTTGTTATTCATGGAATTTCCCCTGAGGTTATCCTTGGGGCATTCCGACGAGGCCAAGTGACATAATGTAAGTTGCTAAGGGGCAAGTGATGAATTAGCACCATGAAATTCAAGAAATGGATCATTTTAAGACTCAGTTAGTAAAGGTTCCTCTGAGACAAGGGACACTCTGCTGTCATTTGTGCTGCTAAGCGGGGCTTTTGCTTCTGCGAGCCCATACACATTCCTGCTTTGCCTTGCTCAGGAGGTAGCGAAGCATACCTGGTTGGTCCCTTTCTCTTGGGAACAAGAATTGTGTTTCTAGGCTACAGTTGCAGCAGGCATTTCCACCCAAGCCTGATTTTTCTAAATTCAAAGATATAACCACAGGTTTCTGGTATTAGATGGGAAGCATCCTCTGGGTAGACATTTGGGGTAGAGTATCCACATCTGTATTAGTCAGATTTCTGTTACTGTAAAAAGACCTGAGATATTCAACTTAAAAAGAGGAAAGGTTTATTTTGGCTCATGGTTCTGAAGGCTTTAGTCCATGGTTGGTTGGCCCCATTGCTTTTGGGTTCCCGGCAAGGCAGCATATCTCGGCAAGGATCAATGTGGTAGAGGAAAGTTGCTTGCTTCATGGCGGCTGGGAAGCAAAGAGAGAGACAAGAAGGGGCTGGGGGCCCAGTATCTTCTTCAAGGGCTCACCCTAGTAATGGGAAAACCTCCCACTGGGCTCCACCTCCTACAGGCTCTGCCTGTAGGCACCATGACACCATGGGCTGGGAACCAAGCATTGGATTCATTAGCTTCTGCGGGACACTTTTCCAAACCACAGCATCTTCTTTCTGCAGTATCTCAAAATTCTCAAGGGTAAGTTCCATGCCTTGTTCAACTATAAATTCCCATAGCCCAACACAGAAACAAGCACGTGGTAAGCATTCAGCAGTTGTTTGGTGCTATTGCTCCTGTTGTCAATGATGGTGGTAAAAGTCTTCTGATGTGGTGACTTCTATGTTGGTTTCAACGTATACATGTAATGTGCGTTAGTTATGCTTGACTGACAGAAACTCAAGAGGTGGATGCATTTGACCAGATCTCCAGAATGCAGCCTTCCACTCCACAGGCACGCACTTGTCATAATAATGCTCTGTGGTTCAGGGTTTAGTACCACCTGTCTCTAGATAAGCCTGATGGAAGACGGTGGAAAATATGTTTCCATTTCTAATTGTCTAGGTTTAGCTATGATTGTTCTTACAAATCCAATAAACCTTAGAAATGAAATTTTCCAGCTTCCTCCATCCCCATGTCTAAACTTATTTGTGTCTTCTCTCATCATCCTTTGCCTTCACATCTCAGAAATTATGAAATTCATTCTCTCTGGGCCATCTCTGTACCTGTTCCCATCCCCCTGCTTCTTCTTAGCCCTCACTTATTCATTATTCTCCTTTTTAAATCTCTACAGTCCCTTCAACTACTGAATTATTTCTTCCCAAGAAGTGATTGTGTCTTCCAGAAAAGAGTTTGTCTTCTAAAAATCATATTTTCATAAACGTGACCTTTTTAAACCACTCTTTCCTTTTCATGCATTACCATAGAATTTCTTTTCGTATGATTTTTATTAGTGAATACTGGTTATACAAATTGATGGACTTAATTTTAGCATGCACATAATGTACTTTGATCATTTTCATCCTCCATTACCCTACTTGTCTTGCTTTTCCCTTAGTTTTACATTTTGAGGGAGTTTCATTCATATAATATATATTGATCATATCCATCCCACAACATTGAATTTCTCTTAAAAATTTTTATTTTTATTTGTACATGTTTGCAGTACATAATGATTACATTCATCACGGGGAGTTGGTACATGTACATAACACATCTTAATTCTTTTTACTTTCCCTTTCTCTTCCCTCCCCACCTCCATCTTTTAGTCCTCTTCCTATTTGCAAAATATGTGTCTCTCTGTTTCCTATTATTTATCTCTTATTATGCTCTTTAATTCATTTATACTTGGGGTTTCCCATCTAAGAGAAATCATGTGACATTTGAGCTTCTGTGTCCAATTTATTTCCCTTAACATTAGAGTATCAAAGTGCATCCATTTTTCTACAAATGACTCAAAAGAGTAGTTTATACATCTTTACTTCCTGAACTCTACTTCACTCTTCCAATTATTGCTTTAAACTACTTCTTTCTGCAGAAACAGCACTAGAGAAGGAAATCAAGGATTTATTAATCGGAAGGTCACTAGTATCTATTCTGTGACCATTCTATCCATTTTAACAGAATAATTAGTCCCTCTTGACCAGCCCTCCTTCTTAAAAATTTCCCCTTCTTCTGATGTCCTTAATGCTATTTCGTTCATATTCTCTTCATAAGTCTTTGGCCTTTAGTTCTCATTCTTTTTGTCCTTATTCTTCTAAAGAAATTATTTACATTTATAGATAGGCTGCAGAGCTTTCATTGTTAATGTTTCTTCTTTACTGTTGTCAGGTGATTCTTTTCTGTGTCCACTTCAACCTGTACATCTAAAGCTCTCCTTTCCTCCAGGATTCAAATCTTCTTTGCCCTTGAGTGTTTAGCGTTTTTACTTGGATATTCTTTTTCTTTTTTTTTTTTTTTTTTTTTTTTTGGTGCTGGGGATCGAACTCAGGGCCTTGTGCTTACAAGGCAAGCACTCTAATCACTGAGCTAAATCCCCAGCCCTACTTGGATATTCTATAGGCACCTTGATGCCCAAAATTTCTTTCTCTTCCCTGTAGCCACTAGTAAATTTATAAACTCCATTGGTGGGTCAAAATGTAAAAGGAATTGTACTTCTTGATGCTGTTCTCCATCCTTCACATACAACCGTATCAAAGTCATGCCTTTCTTACCACCTAAATAATTCCTCAACAGGTGTCTCTTCATTTCCATTTCTTCAAGACTGTAAGTTTATAATATCAGATGATTCAGACTGGGGAGAAAAGGAAAGGGGCGATAGAGAGGTCAGCCAATGAAATAACATTACAGTCAGACAGGAGGAATAAATTCTGGTGTACTATGCTACAGTACAGTGAACATAGTGAACAGTAATTCATAGCATATTCCAAAATAGCTAGAAGCAACAATTTTAAAGGTATTTACCAGGAAGAAATGATAAACTGGAAGGTGATGGATATGCTAATTACCCTGATTTGATTATTATGGAATGTATACATGAATCAAAACATCACATTGTACTTCATAAATATGTACAGTTATTATATGCCAATTAAAAAAACAATTAAAATAGCTTCTTCATGTATCTCCTCTGCTTCTGTTTCCTGTCACTCTATTCCATTCTACAATTCACCATCTGCTACCTTTTTAAAATGCAATTTAATGGCATTGCTCCTCAGCTTGAAGCCCTCACTGACTCCTTACCGCCTTCTCAGCATGAGCAGCAAACCCTCACTCCCTGTATCGGTTTCCTGTGGCCACTGTAACAAATCACCACACACTTCCTGGCTGAAAATGGAATGAATGTCTTCTATTCAGTTCTGGAAGCTGCAAGTCTCCATCCATTTTCACGGGGCCAGAGTTGGCAAGGCTAATTCTTCTGGACGCTCTGGGCTAGAGCTCTCCAAGACCCTGATTCTGCCTGCTTCATAAGACAGTATCAAGGTTCTTCATGCGTCTGAGACTCAGAGTGTGTGATTCTCACTGTCGCCAACCTTGTCCTCCTTCTTACCTCCGTTCTATCATCTCCTCTTTCCTATTCTGAAAGAACTAGCTTGATTGTTACCCCTCCAACAAAGCCGTCCTTGATGCTCCAGACCAGGTTCTTTGCTGACTGTTTGGGGCTCTTATAGCTCTTATAAATATTCTTTTTCAGCACTCTTCGCATCTCCCTGTAGGACTATCTCACACACTGGCACTCCAGACAGTACTTACTATGTCTTTTTCTTTTTTTAATTTCAAAAGTTTATAAAAATATTCAACATGCATAAAATATTATAAAATGGAAAGCAGATCTTCATCCTGCTCTTATTTCTCAGTAATCCAATTTCCCACCACAGAAGCCACCAGACAGTGATTGTCTATCAGCTGACTGTTTATCCGCCTGGAGCTATTCTGTTCGTAGGCATTTGGAAACGAACAAGCAAGTTTTATTTTTTAGTTTTTTACTTTTTCTTTGGTACCAGGAATCGAACTCAGGGCCTCATGCTTGCGAGGCAAACACTCTAAGCACTGAGCTAAATCCCCAGCCCCACAAGCAAGTTTTAGAAGATTAGTGTCTGGTCTTTAAAAATTATATATACTAGAATTTGTGTGTACATATATATGTATATATGTGTATGTAAATACATACATAGATGCGCATATAATATTTAACCTTTATATTTACTTACACATATGTAATGTATGTAGAAAGAAACATTTATATATAATTTCAAAATGACTTAATTAGTATATAACAGAAAATTAACTGTTTATTCCCAGATCACAGGAAGGGATGAAGGACTTTCACTGTTTTCTACTGAAAACTTCTGTATTTCTTTTCCCACAACAAGTTTATATTACATTATCTTGAGCAAAGAATTATAAAGTTAATCTTAAAAAAACAAAGCACACAATTGTATCTACAGAAAGCAGAGCTTTGGACAGAAGTCTGGGAGATGTACAAAGCAGTGTGACCACATCTTATTAGTCTTTGGGACTTCATCCCTGACACAGTGCTTAGCACGTAATTAGCATCCACAGTTTGTTGAAAGAATGAACCCTTTATATTTTCTTACTTCAGAAGAAACTTGTAAAGACTTATAGCTTTCAGAAAAGCGATCAAGAAAAAGTGAGTCTTCCTCAAATTAGACTTCTAAGGGTTTAGTTTTAATCCTTCACCTGATGCACTAAGCACGGTGCATCTTCCTTCTTTCTTTCCCTTTATTTTTTATACCCCATTCAGGAGTGGATTTCTTTAGATCTTTCTTTCCTTTCTGTTCCAGTATTACTTTAATTGTTTCTTTAGATCTGACCTTGGTCAATGCTTTTTCTTGCCATTGCTTTTGATGCATATCGGCAGGGTCATCCAGGTTGCGGGACTGTAGTAACCAGGGCTTTCCTTTCTGCTACAACTTGGAGTGTGCAGTTCACATTTTGTCTGTTCGGTTGCCTTTATTTCTTAGGGAAAACTTTCTCTGCCTCCACGATACCACTGAGGGTTTTCCCAAAAAATGACCTCTAGGTCCAGTCATCATCCAGATTAGAGTCAAAAAAAGGGAGTAAACCACTTACGTGTTGTTGTATTCCCATCACACAGAACTCTCTTTTCCATGTTCCATCACGTTGTTTTTCGTGTGGGTCTAGCTCAGGACAGACTCAATTGGTCCCTCTCCCAGGAGACTGGACAGACTTGTGCTATAGCAGAGATGAAAACAGCAGCTGAATCAGCAGTCAGACTCTGATCCCAGTCTGTGAATGCTGGTCAGCCAAGACCTGGTTGTGTGGATTTGAGGCTGGTGAAATTCTTAGGTTTACTTGCAAAATTGTATCATGTTCTTAAAAATCTGATCAAGTTAAGGACATAAATTTACAGAAATCCAATGAAGAGTACTTTCTACACACTTTCATAACCACAAAGTTAACACTTTAGTAGCAAAGCCATTATGGCACACAGCTATTATTTTCTAAATGATTCATTTATTCATTCAACAAACATTTGCTGAATGCCTGTTGTGCGCAAAGCCCTGTGTTGATTCAGCTGTCTGTGGCGTTCGTAGGCACAAAGGGCTGAGGAAAGGGTGACCCAAGATAAGCCTGGAGGTGTGATAGGCACGTAAGAGACTTTAATCTTCCCTAAACACACGTGTGAGGATTCAGTTCTAGTCTCGCGTCCCTAGGCTCTGATGCAGTGAGTCCAGAGTAAACTGGATCTGTAGGATGAAGGGAGAAGTTACTAAGAATGTACCCAATAGCTACCATTTTTTGAGCTTAACTTTGAGCCAGATACTTTGCTAAGCGTGTTGCATACCTTTCCTTATTTAATCCTCGAACATTCATTAAAATGGCTTACCCTCACCATTTTATAGATGAGAAAATAAAGCCTCAGTTTGCATGTGGTCACAATACTAGTAAGTAGCAGAGTCAGGATTTTCTTTTTCTTTTGGGTGCTGGGGATCAAACTCAGGGCCTTATGCTTGCTAGGCAAGCGTTCTATCACTTGAGCTAAATCCCCAACTAGAGTTAGAGTTTTTAAAAAATTCTCTTACTTACTGACACATACTAGGGGTGGTTTCTTGTGTTGTTGACGCGTGCGGAAGAAGAGTTCAAGGTAGAATCAATAAATAACTGAAGCTGGGACGCTGGTCTAAGGTGAACCCACCAGGGGTCAGACATCAACCCTGATTAGACTTCATGGAGAGCTATCGGCATTCATCGCCTTTCACCTTGGATTTTTTTTTTTTTTTTTTTTTTACTGTTGTGAGTTTTTTTTTGCCCATGACCCATGATGATAGCATGGTTGTTGCAATAGTATTTGTTCCCCCATCCAGTGGTGCTTCTCAAAATGTAATGTGCGTGTGTATCACATAGAATTTTATTCAAATGGAGATTCTTATTTACTTAAATCTAGGTGGGGCCCGAGTTTCCGTATTTCTACCCAACTCCCAGATGATAAGCTAACTAAGATAAAATGATAACTAACTAAGCCGTTAGTTCTAGGATCACATTCTATAGACTTCTCTCAAAGATGGACAGGTGGGGATTCTCGTGCCCCTGCTTCATGCTGCCTAGTGTGTGAATTCCATGTGGGAGCCGCGGCACGGTAGCCTCCAGGGTTGTCTTGCTTAGTGTCATCTCCACAAAGGGTGTCATAGATTGGAGGACTATCCTGACTGATTTTCACGTTGGACCAAGACTTTTCTCTGATTGAGCCATTGATTGTTAGGCTTGGGTGCAGAAATTAGATTGTATGCAACATTGAACTGCTGTAAATTCCCTGGCACTGAAGGGAATTGGAAATATGCCAACAGTCAGGATTAAAGTTGATAAGCAGTTTTTTTTTTAAAGCTTTGTACTCCAAGTAACACTGTCTTCATCTTACAATCTCAAGAAAACTCTATCTAGTTTGCTTGAAAGAATATTCAAAAGTGATGCCATTTTCCCCTCCAGAAATGAAATTGTTAGTGTTTCATATTTGATCTGAACAGTATTTTGGTCGATTAAACAGTTCTAGTAGTGATATCAAAATCCCTTCCATATAATCATGAACCTAACAATAGTAACATATCGTTCATATCATACAGCTCAGTAGTTAATTAAACTGTATTCTGGTTGAGTCTTAACTATCCTAAATGTGCAAGATTTGCTTTTACAACTTGACTTTTGCTTCCTAGGAATGGGTTTATGCAGGCATTATCCAACATCTTCCAGTTCTAAACATTGGTTCAGCCACTGGGCATGTGATGATGAATGATACAGAATTAGTTTCTGCTCTTACATAGTTCTTATCTGAGCGAAAATTGACAGAATGTGAAAATAATACATGAACAAAAGCAGTAATTTCAGATTGTGATAGGTGCTACAAAGAAACTAAAACCAACTGATGTGCTAGAGGTGTACTGGAGGGTTGGGACAGTTTAAATTGGTAGGCAGTGAGACCTCAGTGAGCCGATGAGGGGCAGTTTTTAAACAAGACCTGGAAAGTAAGAAGGAGCTGGCCCTGCAGATATCTTGGGGCAGAGCAACCCAGGCAGCAAACACAAAGTCCTTACAATTTTGCTCCCAGGTTCCCATAACTCCTAGACTAATGCAGTGTGTAAATTAGGTGCTTGCTGCACAACCATGTTTATAGCAGCGCAGTGTGTAAGAGCTAGGTCTTGGAAACAACCCAAATGCCCAACGACCAATGAATGGCTAAAGAAGATGTGGTTTTTCTACACAGTGGAGTACTACACTACCATAAAGAAGGATAAACTAGAGTCATTTGTATGTAAATGGATGTTCCTTGAGAATATACTATTAAGTGAAATAAATCAGATACTTATAAGCACACATCAAATTGTTTCTCTGATATGAGAAACCGTAACTGTAAATAAGAAAAAAGTAGTGTAACAGATATTATATAAAAGGAAGATAATATACAAAGGAGAGGAGTACTAGAAAGAGGGAAGGGGGAAAAGCAGGAAGGCAAAAAACGGAAAGAAAGGGGAAAGAGAAATCATAGAGAATTGTAAATAAACCTGCCGTAAATAGGGATGGAGGGAACAGAAGGGGGGAGGGGAAGAGGGGGGAGCACCAAGAGACACCATGTACAGGTATAAAACAAACATGATAAATGTGATCAATATATGTACAATGTACCAATACATGTTCTTGGTTAAAACATAAAAAAAAATAAAAATAAATAAGGTGCTTGCTAAATATCAGATTGATAAATAACATGACTGAGGAGAAGAGAGAAGCCTGGGTTCTCTGATGGGCAAAAGAGAGAAGAAACTCTGCTTAGGGCCAAGCGTCCTCTGTTTGTTGGATTCAGCAAGATAAAATAGGGCAATTTATCAAGCCCATCTTCTTTTTGCAGCATGTGGCTCAGTGTGCCACTGGGCTGGCTGGAGTGTTACACAGTCATGAGAAAGAAGCATGTGGCTAGAGGCTTAATAGTTAAAGGCATATATTTGCTAGGCTTTTTATCTTGATTAAGTTATATGCTGCTGCATTCCACAACTAATTATCTCTGAAAATTATGTTGGGGGAAAATTGCATGATGAAGGGTGTCGCATGGGGAGATTCTACATCAGATGTGAGACTCTGAACCTGACATCACTGGGCTTTTCACACCTTTTGGGGTGAATGCCTTGCATCTTCAGTAGGCTCATGCCCATCCAACTCTAAGGCGGCATTTTGGGAGGAAGAGCACCGAATTGGGAACCAGGGAATTGGGTTCTTTGTCTCAGCTGAGCCGCTAGTCAGCCAGCTGACCTTGAGTAAATTACCTAACCCTCTTCAAAATAATTTTCTCATCTGTATAATAATGAACTTGAATTAAATTATACTTAGCGTTTCTTCTACTTCTAATGTTCTGTGACTCTATAAACTCAGCAAATGATTTCTATTTCTGATAACAGAATGCAGCATTTAATAATGCCTGACTCAAGGCTAAATAGGTTAATTCAACTGATATTGCAATGGAAGGAATTTAATGTAGTTGCTTGTAGCAAGGGTTTAATGTCTGACAGAATTACATCAAATTTGTATTAGATGTAGCTTTTGGGTTTACTAAAAGACTGTGAGCCTCAGTTTCTATACCTGTAAAATAGGGCTATTGATACTTACATTACAAGGCAGTTATGGACTGAATTCAAGTATTATTTCTAAAGCACAATGTCTAGATTTCGTATTTGGTGCATTGAATCTCAGATTATTGCCATTACTATCGCTGTTATTAGGATGATTTTCATGAAATTTGCCATTCGCCTATTTTTGAAGAAAGTAGTTACTGATAAAAATTGGAAAGAGGTATCAGTAAAACTTGCCCACTCTTCCCTGAAACAAAGATGTGTTTTTCACAAGTCACAGTCCCCTGGAGCCAGGCTATTGGAACTGTAGCATCAAACTTCCATCCCAAATAGGAGGGTTTGGGGGGAAGAGGGACATAAAGAATGAGCTCTCCCTGGAGAAGGCTCCCTGGGAAGTTTGTGATGCACAGCCTGGGTGTTATTCCCTTTTAAATGCAAAGGAGCCCTCAGGCACAGCCTCCAAATGGACTCAGGCAAGCTCCCACCCACACTAGCCTTCTCTTTTGCTGGGATCAAAGTCCGGCCCACTGACTGCACAGGCTGCATCTAGATCCTGGCTCCTCTTGTGTCCCATAGGTAGGATTTCAGTCCTGTTAACATCCCAGTTCAGACCTATAGAGATATTGGGGAGTTCACTTACAATTTTTCTGGTTTTCTTAAGCTTGTGTGTCTCCCTGGTTTCAAGGATTAATACTTCTTTAGAAGAAAACTTCTGTATTCTCAATCAGCAGGTCAACAATGGATGAAAAGTGGAGCCACGTCTACAAATTTCTGATTTTTTTCCCTCCTCCTACCCCATCTCTTCCACTACATCATGCCATGAATAGCATCTAGCAAGCAGTCAGTGAGGGTTTTCTGAATGAATAAATGAGTGAGCACCATGATGTTTTTTCTCTTCTTCCCTTTCCAAGGAAATGGCAGCATGTTGTGTGAGAAGGCATCTGCCAAACATGCTGCCCTCCAACCCCCTGGAACCCCTTTCATCACCCCATGGGTGGCCGTGCTCCAGCTGCGAACCTTCCTCTCAGAGCATTAGGAGCGATTGTTTTTGGGTGTGTGAGTGTGAGCGGAGAGGAATGGGGAGAGGTAGATAATGTCATGTTCAAAAATCTGGCATTAAAAAAGCAGACTAGATATGAGGAAACAAGGTAGGACTAGAAGTTATTATTAGGAACTGAGTCGATCCATTTTTTACCTCTAATTTGTGATTGTTATTCCAAGTTTCTGGCTGCCAGTTGATGTTATAGAATTCAACAATAGTCTTTCTTCATTACCTTTCTTATAATTGCTTTTCTTTCATAAAGTGAGTAAGGTTTTCTTTCTGGGTGTGTGGGGATATGCCTTAGGTGTAATATGCAATTTGGGTTTAAACAAAAATACAAAATATAAAAATATGTGACCTAAACCAATAAATAAGTACTCCATTCACCTAAATTCTCATTTTATTCTATTACCAGCCATTTCTAGTCTGTTTCTCGCTTATATTTTCCGTTGTCAGAGACAGGCCTTCCTTGACTCTCAGAGAAACTTTGGCAGTTGACTTACTTAATAGAAGATATAAATTAAAAGGAAAAATTAAGAATATGTAAGGAAGGAACTAATATTAAGGAAATCGAGTAATCGAACAGGTAATTTTTTTAAAGGAGGGTAACGACATCATTTTCAATGGCCAACTACTCTGCAAAAACGCTGATATTTAATGCCACAATGGTCAAAGGCCTCAGGCACATCTTCTCAGTCTCTGTTGCTGATGATAGGTAGACAGTTTTTCAATCATATCACCTTCCTTTTCTTCAAAGTACCCAGGTGAACGCTTACTTTATTGTTGCTATATTGCTGCCTGCAGAATCAGTGATGCATAGCTCTCAATTAGCAGCCCCATGAGGGAAGGCTGTGAACTCCTTTGTATTCATTCAGAAATGCATATTGTGTGTTTACTGTGGATCAGACACCTTGTTAGGTAGGCATCAGTCATGCAATGGATAATAGAGGAAGACTCTTAATTCTTCAAGGAATTCTCTACATAGAGGGCAAAGCTTAATAATGGCAGGTGAGTATCTAAGGGGCAAATACTGTGGGTCCCTCGAAGGAAACCCCAGGAGAGGTAAGGAAACCTGTAGGAAGGTCCAGAACATTCCTTTGACTGTTTGTCCCATTTCTTGGGAAGTTTCTCAGGGCAGCATTTTACTTTGAATTACCAAAGTGCCTATGCAGAAGGGGATTGGCCTGTGCAGGAGTCTGTGAAACATTTTAGGGGGAAGCCAGAGAACACATAGACAGGAGTTTAGATGAAAGACACCTTGCATCGTGAAGCACTTGGAGGAAAAGGATCTGGTATCAACCCCAAGACTCACTGGATGCCTGGACCCCTGCCGTGAAGCTTCGAGAAAGATTTTATGGGACTGCTGAGGGCCTGGTGGCTGCCCAAGTGGGACTAGACAGGGTGCAGTAGTAAGGGTCAAAACAAACCTCATCCCTGGTGGCTGCAGGAAGCGATCACACTGTTCTCCTGTTAAAGCACGGTGTAATTAAAAAGGAGCAGACCTTTCTGATAATTCACAACCACGCCAAGCCCACCCACGTGTTTAAATCTGGAAAGAGAGCCTGTTCCTTCCCCTTAGTGAGAATCTAACACTAAAAGAGCCCTTGGTTTTGGGCAATTGCAAAACCAAACAAATTCAAAAAGACCTTTAAAATATTTTTCTTTTGCTGATCTAAGCAAAGAAGGCAAGATAGAAAAAGAAAGGTGGAAAGAATCATTTGTCTAGCTCAATTTCTCAATAAATCTGCCAGTTAAAGTATGTGCTTTGTAGGTGAAACGGGAATGCCAGCAGCAGGGGAAAACAGCGTCACAGGGTGAGCCGGCAGCCCGTGCTCCCTTGACATTTTTCTCTTTCCTTGGGGGTTTCCTTTCTGCAGAGGGGGCTTAAGCAGTCACTCTGCGTGTGCCTCCATTGCCCCGTTGACTGCCGTGGTCCCTCTTGTCAGCTTACTCTAAGCCTAGCCAGCGACTGTGGTAATTGGCTCTATAGACATGGATGTGTGTGGGGCATTTCCACTGCATGTGTTTTTATTTCATCTGCTTTGCATTTTCCCTTAGACAGGCCGGCCTCTGTCCCACTGCTCTGCAGCTCCCCGTAGGTGTTGCCATAGATTCTGCTCCCACTGGGCTCACATCAGATATTGACAGCAGTGATGTAGGTGAGGATAATCAGGACCTCTCTCCTCTCTGAATGTTTTCACAGGCTGGGTAGAGGCAAGGAGTATGATTCCTTCGAACCTTCCATAATGTCTTCCCTCAAGAGTAATCAATATGGTGGGATCTGTATAGATTGTGTGTCTTTCATTCAAAACCAGAGAGAGTCTCTTATAATTCAATTAGCTTTTCTCTTCAAATTTTATTTATTAGTCATTGTTATGGTTTGTGTCTAGATGTCCCCCCAAAGCCTCGTGTGGTAAGAGGTAGCTGGATCTAGAGTGTGTGATTACTAAATTAATCCACTGATCGATTTGGCTTGGTTCTGCTGGGATCAAGGATGTGATGCTAGGATTAAGGGTATTAGGATTAAGGGTGGGAGTACTGCCCACCCTAAAGCCAGGTAGCCTGGATAAAATATAAAATACAGGAAGAAGCTGATTCCCACCCCTTGCTTGCATTCCTTGCCTACCTTGCTGACTTCTGCCTGTCTGTCATGCCACCCTGCCTCGGACCCAGCTGACTGTGGACTGAAACCTCTACAAACCGTGAGCTAAATAAACCTTTCTTCCCCTAACTTTGGGTGTTGAGTATTTTGTCTCAGCAACGAGAGAAGAGTAACTGAGACAGTCATTCAGCAAGTAGTTCCTGAGTATCTAGCTTGTGAGGGCATGGGACAGCACCATGGTGCAAGAGACACGATCCTTGCTTGGGCCAGCTGCACGTGGAGACAATGGAATAGGGACCGATAAGAAACAAACAAAAGCTTATAGGCTTCTAATGGGCTGCGTGTGTAATGAGTAGGGTGCTGTGAGGGAGGATAACAGAGGCAGCAGCCCACATAGAGAAAGTAGTCAGGAAAGCCCACCTGAGTAGCCCCTGAGCCAAGATGTGGAGGAGGAGCTGGAGGAAGGACATCAGAGGAGGAAACACGGCCAGTGCAAAGCCCCGAGGAGGGAATGCTGGAAACAGTGTGAGTCAGGACACGGGCCCGGCCATGGAGCCTCCAGCCAGGACACCAGCTAAGAGGCCACTAGGGGAACATGCCAGTCACATGGATGTCGTCGGATCCCTCTGTACTGGGTAGAAAATGGCTTCAGGGGATGCCAGAGTGGACGAAAGACATCAGTTATGACCTTAAACCACGAATCTGGGCAGTGGGCACGGTGAGCCAAATACAGATCTCAGGTTGGGTACAGGATAGAAAGACTTGATGATAATGTGGGTCTGGGGAAGAAAGGAGCAAGGGAAGAGGATCCTAAGATAATTCCTGGGTGTTTGCCCAAACTACTGATTATACAAAGTGCTATCTAGTAATTTGAAAGTGGTGGGAACAGGTTGGGAGAGGGTGAAGAATGAAGAACTTCATGTTGACCTTTCAGTCTTGAGTTATGGAGGAGACGTCCAAGTTGAGAAGTCACATAGACCACTGGAGCCTAGAGATGGAGTCTCCAGAATTCACCTCTTATCTATATCCCAGGATGGATAAGTTCACCTGGGGAGGAAAACAGAGAAGTAGGCCCAGGATCAAACCCTAAGCTGCTCTCGGTGAGAGGTCAGTTGGAGGAAAAGGGCAGGCAGCAAAGAGGACTACGGAGTAATGGCTGCCGGATAGGAAGGTTACCACAGCGGTGAGCAGCTGTGACTTGTCCTGCCAGGAGGACATCATGGCCTCACTCACTTAAAGCATGATAAAGTATTATAACTCCAAACCCTCCAGGAAATACTTACAATGGAAATATGTATGCAGAGATTTACATTTATTAGCACTTTTGACATACACCGCATTTCTCACCACCTTGTGAAGTGAGAGGTAGGTACATATGAGGATGCTGTTTGCGGAAGGGTCTGTGTGAGTTGTGCTTATTCAAAATGGCATCATTTTGTGCTGTGACACCAAGGGCACCTTGTGAAGCAGAACTCTGTCCCTTGGGATGTCGCCAAGGTGGATGCATCATGTCAGAACCTAGAGACGCTGGCAGGGCCATTTTCCACACAGGACACCTGCCCAGTGGCCTTGCATTAGGGCCAACCCCCCCTTCTTCCCACAGACACTCCAGCACGCTGTCTCCAAGGGAGGGACCTGCGGCCTACAACGTGAAGACACTGGTCTGTGGTCACACAGAGAGTGGTAGAACTGAAAGTGAGACCAAAGCTTTGATAATTCGTTGTCTTTTTTTCACAGAGCTGCACTTTTGTTTTACTTGTGCTGAAAACCAGCTGGGCTCCAGAAGCTCATCCACTGCTTGCACACATCCATTTCATGTTTGGATCTGCCTACAGAACAAGCACCCATTCCCACGAGGATGCCGGGCCTGACAGGATCATCCACTTAACAGTTGTACTGGTATTAGGCAATAGTCACATGATAAGGAACCAGTGAAAATTCTTGGTAGACCCATTTCTCACCTTGTCACCCACTTTGGGCAGAGTTCCTTTCCACAAATATCTACTGATAAGGGTGAATATAGCACCAGGCCCTGTGTGACATGCTGGAAATACATGGATGAATAGGAGCCCGGCCCTGCCCTTAAAATATAAATTACAATAGAAATTGATAAAGCTATCACTTTATCACTTTTTATCCCTGAGAAGAGGAAGCTTCCTGATCCAGGGCAGGACTGAGGAAAACCGTCCAGGTGGGCGCGTTGCCTGGACTGAATCACAGAGGGGGAGGAGCGTCAGGGAAACTGGAACCAGGGGTGTGAGTAAACACCTGAGCTTACTGTGGATGTGAGGCAAAGGGAGGTGGAGAGAAGGACAGGTTTAAAGAGTCAGCTGGCTGTGCCCTCTTGTCTGATTTTATCTTCAAGTAGTTTGAGAGTTACTAAAGGATCAGCAGGAAAAAGCACACCCTGATGTGCTTCAGAAACTTACGTCTAATAACAGCTTAGGAGATGATGGGGAGATGGGAAAACTTGAAGGAGGTTAACCAGTCAGGACAGTTTTGCAGTAGACCTAGTGGGACAAAGGTCTGGATGATGGCGGAGGGCGAATGTGACAGAAATTTAGGAAATCTCACCGGGAGGTGAGACTCTAGATGGGGAGAGTGAGGCTGTAGGGAGCTATGTGAATGCCTTCCCAAGGAAATCTCCTGGGAAGCCATAAACAGAAAATCTGCATAGGCTTTGCAGAACTTCCTTAGAGATAGCACCTTAGGAGTGTAAAGACCTTTGCCCAGACATTAGACGTGCAGAGATGTATTTCTACGTGGCATAATTACTGACTTTTTTGATACTACAACTTGCTCCTGGAGGCTGACAAGGATAGGCATGCCAATGACAACAAATACAGCTTCCTGTGTGTCTTTCTTAGGCTCCTGAGCTATGGGCACACTGTCCTGAGATGTAACAGAGAAATGGGGGATCAACATACTCACCTGTATTTTTAACTCTCAAATCACCTGTGCTTGGGCAGTAATCCCAAGCAGAAGCACATCTTAGTTTCTTTTCTCATGACTGAGACAAAATAACCAACACCCAAAGTTAAAAGAGGAAAGATTTATCTTGGGTCACAGTTTGTAGATGTTTCAGTGCATGGTCAGCGGGCTCAAAGGCAGGGTGGCATGGCAGAGGGGCACTGCAGAAGAGGAACAGTCCATGGCATGGCAGAGGGGCACTGCAGAAGAGGAACAGTCCATGGCAGGGCAGAGAGCATCACAGAAGAGGAACAGTCCATGGCAAGGCAGTCAGAATGCAGCAAGCAGCGAAGCAACAGCATCGAGCCTGTCTTCCCTCTCTCCCTTTATATTCCATCCAAACTATAAGCCTTTTGAACAGTGCCGCCTACACCCAAGGTGGGGCTTCCATTATCTACACTCTTAATCCCAGTATCACACCCTCAATCCACATTTAAAGCAGTAATTCACACACCCTAATCCAGTCACCCTTGAAACTCCTCACATATGACCCCATGAGGCTTTGGGGGGACATCTAGACACCTGTACAAGCCATAACAAAGCACCTTAATCCCAGCCCATGTCATTATTCTGGTGCATCTTTTGAACCCTGGCCAGATCTTGTCATCTGGTTTAGCACAGTGACAAGGGTCAACAGTGACTCTTTGTGAAGTCTGGTATTCAGACACAGATTATTGCATCCACTGTAGTAAAAATCCCAGTGATTTTTCCACAGAAAGCTATCTGAGGGAAGATTTAGGTTTGTAAAATGTCCTAATGCTTCCCTGAAGTATACCTAGCAGTCATGTTTGATTCTTGCCATTCAGAACTTATGTTTTTTTGTTATCTTTTAATTGGATTTTAGTCTAAATCTAACACTAACCTGTTCTTGATGGTAGCAACTCTGGGCATTAACTTGGTACACCTGAATTCTAGGGATGTGTGAGACATCAGGACCTTATCTTGCTCTCTCTCTCCTCCCCACATCACACCAGTCTGCATTAAGAAGCTAGAGATTGCTCACTGAGCCCTTCTCTGCCTGTGTTGTCATGTTTACAGATGTCAGATTCTGGGGAACAAAGGGAGAGGAATAAGCTAAAATCCAAATGATACTACCAGAAGGTGTATATAAGGACAGGTGAATGCTAGTAGATTGGAAACTAGTGTCAGCAGGCCCCTGGTGCATGAATGATGTCCTGGATCTCAGGAAAGGACTTCAGAAGTTCTGGGAGACAACTCAAAGAAATCCAATAATTGAGTGTTTTGGACTCAGTTAGGAAAGTCTGATTTTTGTATATCTATGAGGTGAAAAGAAGTATTATATGAAGGGAAGAGGATTTGGTAGTTAGGTATTCAATAGCCGCATGATCTTAAAAATAGTGGCCTAGAACTGCTGATCTTTAATATCCTGATCTGCAAAACGGATTAATGAGAATATTGTGAGGACTCAGAGTTATGAGGCTGGTACAGCAACCAGACCAGAATAGGTGCTCAGTAATGTGTCTGTTAGGGTATTTACCAAAGAGGGCTGGGTAACACCCTTCTCCAACAAGATACTTTGCAAGAAATGAGTTCTATTTCCAATTTATCTTTGACCAACATTGCATGCTGTATTTTCTCCTTGGAAATTTGTAGTATGTATTATGGATTTTAAAGGCATTTCAGAGATTTACAAGAGACCTACTTACTTGAACTCAGATTGTCCCAGCATATTAGAGAATGAAAATCTTTGTGTTGGTCTGTTTGTTACTTTGATACTACACTTGATCTTAGCCAAAAGGCTGAGAAGCGATTGTTTGTTACTTTGAGTAATGCTATTAAAAGAGTCTACAAACATAAGTTCTGTAAACCTACTAAGAAAAATCCGAAGTTTGTTCTTATGCAGCTTCTGATGGGGGGAAGCTTTCTCTTTAACCTCCTCTGTTTAGATGAAGAGGCCAATACTCTCATCTCTCCTGACACATCCCCTTGGCTTGCCTCTCATTCTCTGCATAGTTACCAGTCTACACCAACCCCCTGACCCCTAAGCCGATGGTTCTGTGACGGCCTCCTGACTGTTTTTGCTACCCCTCTCCCATTCATCCAGGAGCCAATTTATTACAAATCATTTCACTACCTTGATCATCTTCCTCAGGGCCCTTGCCACTTCAAGTTAGGCTCGCTCCTAACGGTTGCTTCAATTTCCTGGTCTGGTTCTTGAGGAGCTTCTCGGTGTGTTCCTAACCCATCTGTGTAACTTTAAGGATCATTCTTTTCTGGTTAACACCTATGTCTCAGAGTTAAACTTTTTAATAATTAAACTTTATGTCAACCTTCCCCTCTGAGTCTGTGACATTGTTTCCCAACCCTGAGTAATCCACGCTGCCCCTAACTGCCTAGTCAGCACCTCATTCTTCAAAACACAGTGCTCACTGAAGCCCTTTTGACTTCTCTATCCCTCATTCACACTCTTCTCCAAACCCCTGTAACATCTGCAGTCTCCACCGTGTAATTCAGAAGCGACTGTACGTGGGAGTCAGACAGACCTGGGTGGAACTTCTGCTTCTCCTCCTTAGACCTCCGTGACCCTGAGCGAAGTCATAAAGTTTTCTGTTGCCCGACCTCGTCATCTCTAAAATAGGAACTATTTCAGCACTAATAGCTAAAGTTCATGTAGAGAACTGACAAAGTTGGGTTTTATCCAGATGTTAAGTAATCCACTCTGGGCTCTGGAAAGCAAATCATTGTAAAGGGCTACCCTCCTTCATGGGACTGAGGTGAGAGTCAGGGACGACCCTCTTATGTACCTATGATAGAGCCAGACATAAACTCTCCAAATTCCCATTCTTTGCCTTATAACTGATTAACTGAATTACTTGTCCCCACCAGTCAGTCCGAACAAAATGCTTGTTAATCAGACTTTGGGTACACTTCTGTCCTTCCTCCAGACCCTTTGTCTGTGTCTTTCCCTCAGTCTGAGCCAGCACACAGTCACTCCAGAAAGCAGGGTGGCTGCTGATCATCCAGCCAATGATACTTCCCCCACCTGATTCTTTCTAGCTTTGCTTACTTCTCTCTCTAAAAGTGAGAAATTCATTTAGGTAGCTCTTGAGCAGCTTGCAGACTTAAATGGGATATTATTCCCCTGGCAGCTTTTCTTCTCCCCATATGGCAGTAGTCGCCACCATCACCTTGGCAATAATCCTTTTGAATAAAATTCACCGTATTAAGTCCAAATTTGTGTTTTATTCCATGGAATACATGCAAAGTGTCTAACAGAGTGCCAGGGACCCAGAAAATGCTTAATAAAGAGCAGATATTATTATCATTGATATTATTACATATTTCTTAGTCTTATATACCAAATAGATAGTAAATTCTTTGAGGAAAGTATCTTTTCCTACTTTAGAGCTCCGCACAGTACTCAGCACAGTACTGGACACATGGCAGAACTTTACTAGATGGATACTGATGAGCCTGTTGTTACCATTGGGAAGCTGACTGACCCACGGTGATCCCACACGTATGAAAATCCCATAGACAGTTTAAAGGCTATTTTAGCTCTCTTTGGAGCAAGAATGTGATAAAAGAAGTACCAAGACCTCTACCTGATGTCATCCTCATCGATGTTGGAGAGAACATGGCAACTTTTGTTTTCTTTCCAGTTTCTCCAGTACATAGAGTTGCTTTCAAATAAGAAAATGTAAATGTAAGAGGAGCCATATATGAAAGAATTGTTGCCAAAAACAGAGAAATAAAGAAAGAGAGAATTAGTGATTTGGAGAGAATTCCATCTGCAAACATATCCATTACCTGCGAAGGCTGGGAAGACCATTCACATGTAGTTTCCGGGCAGTCAGGGAAGAGGGGTAAGAACACAGGGCTGTTTTTCTTTTTCTTCCAGATGGGGGAATGTTATATTCTGGAAATAAAGGATGTTAGTGTTATATTCATCCCCTGCATCCCTTGTGAAAAGAGAGAGTACGGCGGTTACGGAGATCTAGGACGTTAGGACGAGAAAACCATGCTGGCTAACCTTATATTCATTATTTTAAAAACATCCAGATTTTTGAGTGCATCTGGCTAGAGAAAACCTGTTGTACCACCCTTCGTGTGTCCCTTAGCATGTGGGGCTGGCAATACAGCCTAGTGGCTAAAAGCAAGGCCTTTGAAATCTGCGTGGCCTAAACTCTCTAAGCTTCATCTTGGATACCTGGAAAATGGAAATAATGGTGCCGATGACATCAAACAGGTATAAGAATTCAGTGAAACTGAATTAGAAAGCACTGATTTGTAACAAAAAGCCAACAGAGCAGAAATCAACCCGCTATGTCGCTCGCACTGGTAAATCCAGCCCTTGCCTGTTTTCATTTGGCCCTCTGGCTAGGAATAGTTTCTAACTTTTTTTTTTTTTTGATGCCGGGGATCGAACTCAGGGCCTTGCGCTTGCTAGGCAAGCACTCTAACCGCTGAGCTAAATCCCCAGCCAGTTTCTAACTTTTAAATGATTGAAAAATAAACATAAAAATGGAATATTATTTTGACATGTGCAACGTATCCAATTTTAGGATTCATAAATAATGTTCTTCTGTAACAGAGCATGCCCATTTGTTTACATGATACTCGTGGCTGCTTGTGCCTTGTAAAGGAATGGTTGAGAAGCTGTAACAAAGCCTGGGTGCCCCACAGAGTCTGAAGTATTTCCTATCCGACCCTTTACTGAAGAAGTTTGCCAACTCCTGCCACAGATGACAATGATTTTTATTAAGGATGCTCCATCTCTTCAGGTCTAGCCTGGAAGCTCCCTCCTCAATGAAGCCTCTCTTAATCTGACGATGCAGATAGGATCTGGTCCTTATTTGATCTTTCTTTAATGGCACTTATGTTTTGTGTGTCTGTCTTATCTCCTCTGTGAAGTAATACATCCTTTGAATGTAGGGATTACATATAATTCATTTTGGTGTATTCAGAAGACCTGCATGGTACCTTGTAAATAGACATTCAATAACTTTGTATTTGTTTTTTCAAATTGAGTTGAGTTCCATTTTGGCTCTTCTGACTTTTGCCTGATGTCAACAAACTTTTGATGGAAAGAAAGTCCTGAGAAGTTGACAGTAGAAGCACAGGAAGGGTCTACAAAAGATTTGTGCTCAAAAAAAAAAAGAAACAATGGGTTGCAATCTGGAAATGGGTACTTAGCACTATACCTGAGTAATTTCAGTATCAGCTACATGTTGACAACATTTGCTTCTTACCACTTGGGGAAGTTACAAGTTAGCAGTACCTCAGGGATTTGGACATAGAATGAAGTTTTTTTAATCAACCATTTTAAAAGGGTTGCTCTTCTCTCAGTTTTCTTAATACTATTTAATTTCCTGACACTGGGGGTATTTTGTCACAAATGTTGTGCATAAGCAGGGACAGGCATTCCACTGAGCGGGTTTATTTGTTTGAAAATAGAGTAAAATAAAGACAGTATCTTCATTGTCCTCCAGCAGGTTTGTTACTGTAGGGATAGAAATTAAATACAAGATCTTATATCTGAAAGCTGTGGAAATTGATAGAAGTCATGACTTAAAATATTTGGTTGGCTTATTTTCTGTGTTTCTCTTTGGATTTCCGATTCCAGATTTAGACAGGAGAAAGATACCTCTGGATCTTTCTGGTGCCTAGGAGAATAAGCATTTTCTCTTCTCTGTAAAAAATAAAAGCAAATTGAGAAATCTTAGCTCTTTCTTGTGCTGATAGGTACATATTACAAATTGTTATACAAGACACAAAATAGAGGGTCTTAATGGCTGCCATTCATATACCATCCACTCCTGCAAGCATCATCTAACTAGTGTTACATTTCAGGGAACAATCCTTTATAGCTAAAAAGGATGCCTTGGGGAATCCAGATTTAATCTTATTACAGGAGTGTAGTTTTGTCATTGTCGTTGTTGTTTTACTAGTATGTGTTTGCAGTACATAATGTTCACATTCTTTGTGTGGAGTTGGTATATTTACATAACACATCTGAACTACCTCAGTCCCTTCCAAAGGTTGCATCCTCTGTGACATTAGGATCTTCCACTAGGGTCTACCTCTTAAAGGTACCGCCAAGGACCAAGCCTCCAGAATCTGAACCTTTGGAGAACACACTCAACCCACATCCAAAATGCAGCAGACACCTTGGTGCAAGAGGTTTTAATGAGCAAAAGAAGATAGCCACCTGTATTTTTTATCAGGGCTACCACCTGGGCCTTGCTACATGAATAATAGCCTTCCTTAGCAGGGACCTGTTTGGAGAACATACAATTATATTAGTTTAATACTTGTAACTGTTTTAATATCTACTGTTGTTGTAAGTATGTATGCAAAATCACATAAATACATAAAATCACAGTGTCTTCTTGATTGGGAACATAATGATAAAATGTTCTGTATGGCATTGAATGAGATGAGTAAATACTGCAATCTCTTAACACATACACACCTTTGTAAGCCTTGTCTAGAGCTCCCTGCAGCCCTCCCTTTGTTATCAGGGTTCTACCCCTTAAATGGGGCTATCCGTAGGTAGGTGTGTTGCCTTCTTTTCCTTCTCCATGGAGCCCCTTCCTCATGAGAGGGTGGACTTAAGTTGAGTAAATCTGTTCTTTGGTGAAGAGTATAGAAGCTTTCTGACTTTATTTACCCCCAAATTAAGACTGACTTCTAAATTAGGGCCCCCCAAAAGCATCTATAGTGCTTTTTGTTTAGCAAAATCCAGGAGGCAATGTGACTATAGCTGCTGATAGAACTAGGTGCTTGTCCCCGTAACCAATTCAGGGTCAGTGCAGGATTCTAAGCTGGTGAGCAGTTTGGCTGCCTCTGGAGCAGTTCAGGCTGAGGTTGTTAGAGTCTAAATCAGTAGTTTTCAAATTCGGCCCTCGTGTACTGAGGCTCTGAGGAGATGCTTGAAAAACTGCTCCATAAACGAAGGAGCTGTTTATTTAATCAAACAGTAATAGTGTTAAAGAATCCATTTCCCACTCTGTCTCTTTTACATATTGGGGTTACTTGTAAGATTTTTTTTAAAAGTGGCAATACAGTGTTAAACACAGTATTATCTTTGTCTAGGGTGAGGAAAATTATTATGCTATTTGTAGATAACTTGAGTCAGAACCTCTTGGGATCCTAGACAAAATGCAAGCTACGAGATCCACTGATTTGGGGGATACTGAGAAGATCAAATCACAGAGTAATAGAAGCTTAATTTTGGTTGTTGAAAAGAACACAAGACTCAGTCTTTGGGAGTATTCACCCTACCCTAACTGCCCTGACAGATGGTTGACCGGCTCCTACACGAGTCCTTTTACTAGTCGAGGATTTGCATTCTCCAGGGCTGACCATCTCACTTTGTATCAGCTATAAATTATTACAAAACAATTCATCCTTAAAGGAACTGGGTATCTTCCTTCCACCTGCCCCTCACATCCAAGTAGATTGCAACATTTTCTCCTGGGTATGCAAAAACACCCATCCATTTCTTTAACAGCACCCCTTGTCGGATCCTCTACTTTTCTGCGCACCCTCTCCTCCCTGGAAAATGAGCTTTGTTTTCTTCTTTTATTTATCTGAGTGCTTGTTGAACAATGAATACTGTTTCTGGCACATAGTAAGCATTCGGTGAACATCTGTGGCTCAGTAAACTGATCTCACTTCATTCCCTGCCTTGGGTATGAATTCTCCTCTCTGGAAATATTCAGAATTCGTACGATCCTATTTCCAGGAGACGAGGCTTCACGTACAGAACAGAGCACCACCGGACCTCCCTCTAAGCCTGCTCATAGCTATTCTAAAAGTCCTCAGCTTCCTTCAGCAGTTGTTCATTTGAGGCCATGTGCACCTCTGCAGTCCCAGCTCCCTCCCTGCGCTGAGCATCACTTTCTGCTCCGGCCGCTCAGAGTTGAACCCATTCCCAGGATGTGGCTTATTAGGGCACTCTGTCTGTCCATCACCTCACTCACTACACTGTCTCACTAAGGTTTGGGGTCCTTCCTTGGCTTAGTGCCAAGAGTCTTCTTATCAGTGATTTTTGACTCATAGTCTTTGTTTGCTTCAGGATCCGGTTGTTTCCACCATTTGCAGATGGTACTGAAACCCGGTCTGAGTCCCACGAGTCTCCCTCCCAAACTGGCTTGGGTTGCAGCTCTTGGTAAAGCTATATCTCATAAGGGCTTCATTAAGATAGGAAAGGCAGTGGCAGAGACCAGAGGACCTGCGAACAGAGGGCACAGGCCACCAAGAGGTTGGAAGAGCTTGGCCCACTCAGTGCAGCTCACAACTCCAGAGATCAGGACCAATAGGTGAGAGAATTGTGCAGAATCTCAAATCACCACCAGAAGCCACTATCTATTGGAGCTTGTGGCTCCAGTGGGCAGAGAAGCAGCATAAATTTCACTGAGGGAAAGCTAAGTGGTAACGGACTTTAAGTTCTGTCATATATAGTTAATTTGCAGAATAAATTGGTCAGGGCAGCAAAAGGGTTTAACATCGAAATTCGTTTGAAAAACAGAAGCCAGATGAGTATCCAGAGGAAAATGGAGACCGTTATAACATTCCCTTGCCGGTTGGAGTAGTATTATTATTGAATAATATTTTTATTAAAAATTTCTAGACCATTTGGTAGTTAAAGATATTTATAAGCCTGCCTTTGCAGCATCTCAGCAAGGCACTGAATCTCCCGCTATGGAGCCATGCGCGCCCCAAGAGGCTCCTACCTGTACTCTGCTCACACCAGCCACCCTCACCCAGGCACGCTGTGTGTGCAACACACAGCTGAGGTTTTATAGTGCGGAGCTGAAACAATCGTGGCAATATGTCGAGTTAACCCACTTCAGAGCTCTCCAGGGCTTCCCTGCCCTGCTCCCTCACCCAGGTTTGCAGAGAGCTAAGAAAGTAGGAAGGAGCAGGGGAGATGCAGGAAAAAGATAAGCAGGTAGGGTGCTCCACGGGGCAGATGGAGCAGCACAGAATGGGCAGAACTGATGGTGTGGCCAAGCTGAAGGGATCCTGCACGCCCCTCACTGAGAAATAAAGCTGCAGGCAGGGAAGCATCATTAAGTCTACTCTATAGATTGGTGGAGCCCTCAACATTAGTGGGGGGTAAGGTGGTACCAGCAATTTCCTTTCTTCTTCGGTCTCCGATTCTCTCTGCCACCATGACCCTTCTCTCCTCTCCTGGTCTCCTATTCCTCTTGGAGCTTTCCTGGCTCCTTCTTGGGGAGGACCAAGGAAGAGGGGATGCCCTTGCTTCTGGTTGGCCTGCAGACTCACACTTGCCTTCTCACCTCATCCTCCCAGACCAGAAAAACAAAGGTGCGGGGCAGGGGTGGGTGCGGGGCAGGGTGGGTGCGGGGCAGGGTGGGTGTGGGGCAGGGGTGGGTGCGGGGCAGGGGTGGGTGCGGGGCAGGGTGGGTGCAGGGCAGGGGTGGGTGCAGGGCAGGGTGGGTGCGGGGCAGGATGGGTGCAGGATGTCCAGCCGAGTGCACGGGAGCCCCTCTGCTGGTGGGCTGCTGAGCACGCCCACTCATCCACCTTGTCTTTCTGCTAATGGAGATTTGAAAATAGCAAATCCCGCAGGTGTTCCTCGTTTTCACCACTCTCTCAGCATCCTCTCTCTCCACCTCCCTCTCCCCTGCTGCTCTGTCTATAGTGAAACAGCAGGCATAACCCAGAGCAGCGCTGCACATCACGCGGGCTGTGACTCTGAATCTCTATGTCGGGTTTATTTTGACATTTGCAAGAAGCCACTCGCAGCTTCTGGGCGGCCAGACACCGATGAAACGGGAAACCTGTGTCCTTTCCCCGTTGCGTGTGTGCCCTGGTAGGAAGCCAAGGAGGGCTGGGTGGCCAGTTCCCAAGCAGCTGGCAAATGAACTGGAACAGGTTGTGGATCGGGGAGGGCTCGGTGGTCAGTGTCATGGTTTTAAAAGCCTGTGGACCCTGCAGCAGGGTGACTACTTGAGCCTTTGCACTTATAATTAAGATGAGGTGGCCTTGGACTTAGGATCCTTAAATCCAGTGAACGGTGTTTTTATAGGGGTTTTTATAGCAGGTAGATTTGGACACACAGAGAAGAAAGCCACGAGACAGCTGAGGCCACAACTGGATGCAGCTACAAGCCAAGGAATGCCGAGGGCAGTTGGCAGCTTCCAGTGAGGAAGAAACTTCAGGAGAAGCGTGGCCCTGACTACACCTTGATTTTGAAATTTTGTCTCCCAGAACTGCAGGGGAATACATGCCCATCACTTTAAGTCACTCCGTGAGTGGTAATTTCTTAGGCAGCCCGGGGAAACTAAGAAGGAAACTCTCGATAAGAACCAAACTCGCAGTCGTATGCAAGGCATTTGGTGTAAAGGAAGTGGCCTGCAAGAAGCAAATGAAAGCATGGAAGCAGATCAACTTGAAACTGCCCCACTCCAGCTCTCAAAATGTGGCGTAAGACAAGGCATGCACAACGGTGTCGCTTCAGCCGAGACTGAAGGAGCTCCGTCAGAGTGCCGGGCTCGGGCTCCGGGGACACGCAGGAGATGGTCTTCACCTTTTCCACAGCCAAAGCCAAAGCCACGTGCAGTCTGACAGTGTGTTCGGTGGTCCTCTGAGTGTGGGTACAAATTACCAGTAGAATCACTCCTACTCCTTCCAGGCTTCTCAGCTTCCAGCGTTGCCTTTATAAATCTTCATGAGGCTCAGGCTGTCTTTTGAGGGGTTCGAGGCACTCAGAGATGAATGGAGTACGTCCCCTTTGCTTATCCCCACCCCTGTGTGTTTGTCGAACATCGTAACGTGGGGCCTTGGGTGATAGCCATGATGATCCAACACAGCATAAAGCGGCTTCCTGCCCGTGGGGAGCTAACAGTCGAGCTGATTAGAAAAGATCATTTTTGAAGCAGAAGCTTTAGCTTCCCAGCAATTCTGGATTTGATTCTCGTTCCTCCTGAGATGTATAGGCTGTGTAGAAATGAACGTCCAAAAATTCTTGAAGTGTTTGCATCGCCGAGACACAAAGTTTACAGTTTAAAAAGGGGTGTAGCTGGGGTCCTAGCTAAGCCTCAAGGGCCATTTTTGTGTTTTGTATGAAGGCTCTGGTAGAGTCTGCTGTCTCGCAATTCCTTTGACTCAACTTCTCATCCAAAAGGGAATGTCACTATTACTGACCAAAAAGAGGCAGACAGGGAGGCTTTGGCAAGTTGAGTCATGTGTTATTAAATTTATTGTTCCCATGCCAAAGCTGACTAACAGCTTTTGGCAAAGACTAGGCACAGCATCTACACCAAAACCTTAATTTAATGCGGACCTAATTAGCCAAGAACCTCAAGCAGACAATTATTTGTTAGACAACATGCCTATGAAGAGGGGACAAGCTTAGGCAAATACAACCTTGCATTATTGATCAATTTTTAAAAGCTGTTGGGGATATAGATACCATTTTATTTCTGTCTCCTGCAGCTTCCAAATCTGCATAGTCATAATTGATGAACAAAATCATCACTTGGAGGCACCTTGGGGAAAGGTTTAATTCTATTGGGTAGGCAGTGAGTGGTTCATGTGGCAGGCAGGAAATTGGAACGCTGCATTTTTAGAAAAGAAAAATGTCAACAGGAACTAGAGGAAAAGTAAGCATTTTCTAGCTAACTATCAATTAAACAAAAATTCAATTTACCAGAAAGCACCTTTTGTTGAATATCCCAATAATGGCATTTTGCCGAGGTTCTCAGTGGGCATTTACCGAGTGCTGCTTATCACCCTGGACCTCACAGCAACCTTAGATACTGATTTTGGGAGACTGGTGGGGGGGGGTGATTAGAACAAGACCCTCTGCTAATCCCAGAAATCCCCTGAAGAAATGCTAAAGCACTGGACCTGAAGTGTATAGTAACCGGAATCTAAGAATAAAAAATAAGGGCTATATCCTGAAGAAAGAATTTCTTCTATTTGTAGATTCATTTATAGGAAAGAACAAAGTATACATTCTTTGAAGTTGGGACAGTTTTTGAATGTGTTGCTCAGCTGGGAACCAGCAGTCTTCCATCATTCGATCCCCAGAGAAAGATGTAATTACTGCGAGCTAACGGGCAGTGACGGGATATGAGGCCGGGAACCAGGGAGGACTCCTATGTGCAGGCTGAGACTGGGCGGAAGAGGAAAACTGCGGAAGACACAGATTCTCGAGTCTCTTCCTGGGACTGCCCTTGGGGTCCAGGATGGCTGTCTCTCGTGTTGTCACTTCGGTCCATTTTTGTTGGGGAAAGGGGGCGTGCGGTACCAAGTCTCGGTGTGCCTGTCATCATTCTGCTCCCCAGAGCTGCCGAGAAGCTGGGCCCTGGCACTTTTCCCTGCGCCTCCGCGGCTCTTTGGTAGCTGTGACTTCAGTGGCCAAGGATGCCAGTCATGCCCTTCTGCCTCTTCGCAGCCTCATTGGCGATGGCTTCCCCAGAGTTTCTAGCTGCAGGGAGCCAGTGTGTGCCCTTCAGCACCGGATCCCGGCGTTCCCTTTCTTAGGCCTAAATCCTTCCATCCTGCACATTGTATTGTTTAGGGTTCTCTAGGGGAATAGAGTCAATAGGAAGGGGAAAATATCTACATCTACATCTACCTCTACCTCTATCTCTGTCTCTAGCTCTAACTCCCTTTCTGTCTCTGTCTCTGCCTCTCTCTCTGTCTCCTACAAAATTTGTGAAATGAACTCCTTACAGCTTTCCTCCAATCTGTGCATCTCGGTCCTTTCTGAAGAATTATCTTTTGTACCTGAAAGTCACCAAAGTTGTTTTGGATCGATGACCCTCTTCTTAGGACAAAGCTAGAAAATTTCAAAAGAACCAAGGAGGGCAGTGCCCAAAATAATTAAAGCGCAGTCTGTATAGTTAGGACCTGCAAAACATATATTCCACTCCCTGTTATGTGTCATTAGAAATGATTTATTAATTCCACAAACACTTGCAGTCATTCAATAAAGATTTGCTTAAAAAACTGTTGAATGTGTTAGTGTGCAAGCCGTCTTACACACTGTGGAATATTATGGTGGTGAGCAAGCCATAATTTTCAAACACTCACCATATGATGGACTTGGTAGCAGGCGGGGCAGGCAAGGAGACGAGGTCATCAAAATAAGTAAGCCGGGAGAACACACACTAGGTCTCGGACACTGTTCAAAAGTCAAAGCCCTCTTTGTGGGTTCTGTCAGTTAATCTGCGCCACAGCCTGACAAGCTCAGCTCGGTTAGCCCCCCTTTATAGACAAGGAGCCCAGACACAGGCTGGCAGCGGGACTCGCCCTGGATCACACAGCCCACAAGAGGTAAGGTCCCAAATCAAGCCGGGCAGTTTGCTTGGTGGTTCTGAAAGTACCGCTTGCCTGGGGTGGCAGCGGGTGCGGAGTGGCTGGTTTGGGAGATATGGCAGATGTAAGGTGACGTTATTGATTTGGAGAAGAGGAAGAAAAGAGGAGGAAGGCCAGGACAGGGAAAGAAGACCAGCAGAGCCTGGTTTTCTGAGTGCAGCAGCTTCAAACTTAGCTGCAGCTTTTGCTCCACTCGGACCTACAAGGACCGGAGCGGAAGAGTTCAGGGGGGAAATGACAATTGTCGTTTGGGACATGTTGGGTGCAAAGTGTTTGTCCCTCACACAAGCATGTTTGTCTGAGTGTGCCCACTGAGACTCAGAGCCCAGTGCCACAAAAAGGGCTCCGTTACTTGTGGTAGAGACCCTGGCTAGAAATGCAGAAGCCAGCTGTCACCCCAATAACACTTTGTTTTTCCACTTGATTTTTTGAAGCTGTAGCAAGGGACCAGAGAAGTGTGCACATGTGCTTTGGTTATTTTATTGTTTATTTATTATGGTACTGGGGATTGAACTCAGGGCCCTCTCCCTGAAATACACCCTCAGCCCTTTTTAATTTTTTATTATTATTTTTTTTTAATTCTGAGACAGAGTCTTGCTAAGTCACTAGATTGCCAAGGCTGGGCTCAAACTTGCAATCCTCCTGCCTCTGCCTCCCAGAGTTCTGAGATTACAGGCATGTAATCCCTGCCCAGCCAACCCTGCCCAGCCAGCTTTTATTCTGTATGTTTGGTCTTTTGTAAAAATTTAAATATACAGTCATGACTTATATCATTCCCCTATATCTATGTATATGCAGAGATAGATAGACAGATTTAAACTAGGCAAAGGAGTTTTAGTGATAAAAAAGAGATAGTTCCTGACCCCAGGGCACTTATCTCATATTGAGGTGGAGAGAGAAACGGTAAATTTATGCTCTGTCTTCTTTTCGCTAATTACTAATCCATCATGTTGTATTTATTTAGATTTCAGAGATTGTGTCACCGTGGCAGGTCTACAAGTTCGGCTCAATGTCAGACTGACCTCCACCTTTCTGTCCAAAGACACAATTAAACATCCTGAGAGACTGATTAGAGCCTGGCGGGGGGAAGGACGTGTGACCTCAGCTAACTCTGACAGCCAGCTGAGCACTGGCCTGGGTGAAGGCTGAGGACTGGGGCTCCTGGCCTGCAGGCTTCAGTGGGTTCCGGACCACCTTGCTGTGGCAGAGCTTCACCTGCCCATGACAGCCTCTCGTCCTGGGCAGCCTATGCCTTGCTGAAAGCTGCGATCTGATTAGTTTGCATTTGATTTCTTTGCTGCCTGATGAACTGCTTCTGTAGTTCTAGCCGTGATGTCATTAGCATCTCACTGCCTTGGGCACCAACTCAGGAGAGAGAGTCTTAAGCAGCCCCAGAATCCTACAGGAATCGTACCAATTTACTTCATAACAACTAATTCACCTTGCTGACCTGTCAGTTCCCACCAGCATGACAGACCCAGCGTGAGAATAGGTTGGTCACTTTTATCATCCTCACGCGCCCAGGAATTGAGGTGGGTCAGTATACACATGGCTAAAGCCAGGGCAAGTACACAATGAGATTTGAGCATTAGAGATGTTGATATGTTCGTACCACGATATTATTCTATTGGGGAAATCCATCCACTGTGTGCTGTGGGATACAGATTTAGCCTAAAGCAAATGGCATTTATTTATAGCAAACTGTATTTGCGAAATGCTTTGCAGGTTTAGGCTTGTTAACTACATTCCAGGTTGGATGTTTCTCTACTTGTAGAAAGTGAATTGTCACAGCTGGACTCGAGAGCCTCCCCAAGAGCAATGGGGGTGAATTCTACAAATAGGATTGGGCAGAGGTCACGCCTCGGCCATTCTTTATCAGAGAGCATCTTTGCTGATTATAATCTTTGAATTTTAGTTTATTCTTATGTCCAGAGACTATGTGCTTATTGAAATGGAATATTCCTTTTTAAGAGACAGCATAGTGTGTCAAATTCCTACGGCATTTCTACCCGCGCTTTGGAGGGTAGACAAGAGCTCTACCCAAGGACTGTGACAGTGGGGGGCTGTGGGAGGGGAGAGCCCTTGAATTATAAGGAAATAAGCCATCCCTTGCTCTCTGTAACTCTGTACCCACAAACCTCTCTACCACCATGCAACACCTGGGGCAGGGGGCTAAAAGCAAGTATCCGACACCAGATTCTCCGGAGGCTTTAAAGACCAAGCTGCTGTGTCGCTTGCCAGGAGCATGATGGTCATTGGTGCTCTCTTTGGGCTAAAGGAGATTTATCTGGGCTTTCACCACTGGACTCCATCATTTTAAGGAGTATTTCCCAACTGTATTCTTAACTGCACATAGAAAATGGATTTCCTCTTTGAAAAATCTCTCTTACACATACATCTCCCTTCTTCGCTGGAACCTGCATAGAAGGCTTTGGAGCTCACACTGTTCGTGGCTCCAACACAAATCCAGGTCTTCTCTTGACAGCAGCGTCCGGCATGGCGGGGCCAGAGGGCGCTAGGCCTTGGCCTCCAGCAGGGTTCTTGTATGTGGGCCAGAATATTTTCAGGAGACCGGAAACGGCCTCTGAATTCCAAGTTTGGTGGCCTCCCATCTTCTTTTCCTGTTCCTCCTTCTCGCCCTTCTCTCCTCCCCAGTCTCGCCCACTATCCACAGCTGAGGGCTACTGAGAGGGGCTGACTGCATCTTGATTTTAACTGGCGTGAAGACTGCAGCAGGGAGAGCAACCCCTCATGTTTAGAGGAATTACAAGCCTTAAAGGCTGAATCGAGGGTCGGACTGTCGACCAGCATGCTGCGCTCGCAGTGCCCCCTAGCGGCACATGTGACTGTCGGAACCGCGCGTTTGGCACACGGGAAGTCCTGGGCATTCTATTAAAGGTGAGAGAAAAGGAATTTGGTGGCGTATCATTTTCCCTTTGGAGTAACTTTTAAGTTACTTAAGTATTAAGGATATTGAGGGGGATTTTTATTTCCCCTTGTGAGTTTTATTCTTCCTGTCATTATCTTCTGTTTCTCATCATATTTTTCTCCGTAGGATAAGTATATGCAATGTTTTACTTCTTAAATTCTTATTATCCGATTGAAAAAATTTGTACATTCACAGAAATTGTTAAAATAACCCTGCGTTGCTTTCCCAGTCTATTTTCCGTGATGCCAAAGCGCTCGCTCAATGTCGTTCCTGGGAGTCATGGTAGATTCAATAGCACCATCTAGTGGTCACGCTGGGGAAATGCTTTTCACAGTCTCTGTCGAACTGATGGTTGCCAAGGGCAAGCTGCGGGTTGTCAACAAAATGCCCGATTGTAACGTGCCGGTCAGCCGACCGACAGACCTTCTACCCCTTTAGCAGGGTTCCCCGGAAAAATTTCAAAAATTTTACTTTTAAAAGAAATATTGCATCTTTACTATTTTTTAAAATGTCCATTTGCTTTCCCAGTGAATGAGGCTTATTAGCCCAGTAATTCAACCAAGGGTCCAATGACCTGGCTCTACCCCGGTGACTCCTGCCCGGTCCACTTGGGGACCGAAGAATCCAGGAGGCGTGGCCAGGAGCTGGCTCGGGTCGGGAGAGCCCCCAGCCTGAAGGTGGCCTCTTCACCAAGCCTCCCAGCCCTGGGGGTGCCAGGGGCACAAACCTCGGTGTGGATAAGGGTGTCTGCCCAGGTGAAGCGACTGTGTGGCTAGCTGTTGTGCCCTGACCTGCTTTCGGAAGCCACCGTTCTGGATTTGGTGTTTGCCTTTACACGCTTACAATCCAGGAAAGACATAAGCTCAACTCTGTGTCTATTATTAAGTAAAATGAAAATATTCAATAAATTATTTGCCATAGTTTGTCCATCCTCTGCCTTTGTGTGTAGGAAGAGGCGCACGTCAGGGGAGCTGCTGGCTGGTTGCAGATGCCTCGTTCTTACAGTGATGACACAGATTTGGGAAGCAGCATGCTGACGCCTCCTGACGTTTCCAAATGGGCTGCTTTTCCACAGTGAACAAGAGGAGGATGGCAGCAGGGCCCTGGACCCTGTAGGAGAAAACTCTTTTAAAAAAGTTGATGAGACGCATCTCACAATCACCTTCTGGGACCACTTTGCACATCCCTCCAGCCGGTTCACCCAGAGATCTGGCCCACCATGTGTCGCATGTCTGATGAGGCCGAGGAAACCAGAATGAGTGTTGTATATATGCTTAGTGTTTCCCAAAGTGCTTCTTTGAAATCTTCCTTGTCTTTAAAGTGGGTACAGTGATAGAACTCCAAGTACGGAATAGTTAAAGGAGATCTTGAACCCATCTCACTTTCATAGTAGAGAAATCTTAGCTGTAGCTATGATAAAAACTGCTACGAGTTTTGATATGTGTTAGCCACTGTGGTGTGTCCATTCATTCATTTCTCAATGGTAGACGTGGGTGTTATGAATAGCTCCTAATTTATATATGAAGAAATGGTCAGACCCCAGCACTCAGGGGCCATGAGCTCCTGACAATCCTTGCTATCTCGCTTCTCTCACTACTTCCTTTCATCTTGTGTCTGGCAGGCAACTCCCCATCAGATGAGTCAGAAGAGCGGGAACGAGACCCCAAGGTGCTGACCTTCCCAGAATACATCGCAAGCCTGTCAGACTCTGGCACCAAGCGCATGGCAGCCGGAGTCCGCATGGAGTGTCAGAGCAAGGGACGATGTCCCTCATCCTGCCCCTTGTGTCACGTGACGTCCAGCCCCGACACCCCCGCTGAGCCGGTCCTCCTGGAGGTGACCAGAGCAGCCCCCATCTATGAACTGGTGACAAACAATCAAACACAGAGGGTAAGAGGCCTGCCACTCTTGGCTCTGGGAGGCATCAGCCACACAGAGGGCTTTCCAAGTGGCCTAAGGAAGTGACAGGGTGCAGCTGAGCTTCCTGCTAGAATTTGGATAGTGAGACAATTTGTTTAGCTAATCCAGGGACCTAATTTGCTCAGATTTGCATGTTTGCATATTAAGTCAAATCAATGCATCCACAACACCCACAGTCATATGATTCAGGAGCCATAACCGAGCACTTGTGGAGTCTGAACAAAAAAGGCTGGAAGGAAGTTGGTAAATAGGAAGACAGGTTTGCAGTCACCAAAATCATTGTTTGGCGCACCCTGCAGGCTCAGCTGTGGCTCACCTGGTTGGCATGGGAGGTGGATCCCCAAGCCTGCAGGGGGTGGAGAAGGAGCCTATTAGGCACAAATCCCAGAGGAAGGATCTGGCAGCCTCAGCCAGGAGGGGTTGTTTTCCTGCCCATCACTCTGACTCAAAGAACAAAACGGCACAACCACACAGATGCTTTTGCTTTTTATTATGCTGCTAGTTCATGGCATTTCCCAGCCACTCCTATTTTGCCTCTGCCTCTGACTTTCCCTTTCCAAAGATGTCAGGAATAAAATCGATAGACCCACACAGATAAGCTAGGAAAAGAGGGCAGGGGCAGTGACCTAGCCCTCAGGCCTCCCCTAGGACATTCAGACCAGAGCGAGTCAACACGGGCAACAACCACAAGGCAGCTCCTGTGGGGGACTTCCGAGACTGTAGGCAAAGCCTCCAGGGCGACAAGAAGCAGGGCGTGCTGCTCACATAAGAGGTGTGCCTATCCAGGTGCCGCGATAATTGCTTTCCTTTTTCTCTTTGAAGGGACACCTGGTGTGTCACAGTTTGTTTCATAGGTGCTGTTCAGACCACCAGCAGGGATTTGGCTTGTGTGTTTCTGTCGCCTGCTCACCTCCACTGTAGAGATTTCACTGAGTGTTTGAAAATATGTTTTTTCACAGAAATGAAAAGACAAATTGTTCCTGTGGTCTACACAATCCTCTTGGATCTTACTGAGGTAGCTGTGGGGAGAGGAGAGGGAGAGAAGAGACCACTTCAGGAAGGCTTGAAAGGGAGGAAGCTGGAGGGGCCTGGTCACCTAGAGACCCTAACCTGCCGTGGCCTTAGCCCCACTTTGTGTTCCTCGAGCCTGCCTCAGCTGATAACCCAAGATTTCCTGTGCCACCCGCTCGGGGACAGCATGTCTGAAAGTTCTCCAGAACAATCCTGTGAATCAGGGTGTGCAGGCTGTAGAATAGACAATTACTTGGTGAGAGCGGAGGAATGTGTCCTGACTTTCTGCAGGGGGATCTCAAGCAAAATGAAGCATGTGTTATTGGGTAGTTATGTTCCAAAGAAATGTTACCAGGTTCTGAATTGCTCGCCCTCCTTCTGGAGCTGAACTCCAGGTTCTTCCCACCTTCAACCAAGAATTGAACCAAATGAGCCAAAAGGGGTGAAAAAGTTTATTTAAAAGGCAAAATAGAGATCGGCAGAAACTGGCTCTGCAGAGTGAGCTTGGGCCAAACAAAGAAAAAGTAAAAAATAATAAAATAAAATAAAATAAAAATATGTACTGCATCTGAGAGATGCAGGCTATCAAGGAAAGCTATGCTAGCACTGTCTCTTTGCGGCTTCCTTTATTTTACACTGTCTAGATCTCAAGGAAACTCTCAAGAACTTCTAAATCTGGGTCCTGAGAGGCGGTGTTGGGGTCTCGCGCCTCAGGCTGATGTCAGGTCTAGACCATTCTCCCTGAAAGTCCCGTCTTTTGGGATTTTGTAATTAACAGGTCACACCTACTTTCCCAGCTAGCGTTAGCCTCACTTCTGTCCTACCGCACAGAGTTTATCAGCAGCACCCTTTGCTGGATCTCTTACTTACCAAATGTCAGCTTTTCCCTCTCTCTGCCCTGACCTTGAGAGAGGGGCAGGAGATGATTTTGAACACTTTAACATCTGAGCACACAGACAAGTGGGTCCTAGTTGGAGCTTAGTCTCCATCATGTGCTTTTTTTCCCCTTACTTTTCTTCCTAAAACACACTGTGTTTCTACCATGCTCTGTTCTTCAGATTTTCCTTCTGATTTTGCCCTTTCTCCCAAAGATCGAAGAAGAAGAGTTCAGCAGTGAAGGAGAAGCAAATGGGTGCTAAGTCATGGCGTTAGTAACTCAGTGTGTGTTTTCATCTTTACCTTTCTGTATGTGTATCTTTGGGATCATTTTCTAAGCTCTTGATCTCATTGTCCTTTGGTTGGACTAGATCAATTCTGGTGTCATATTTCAGTCTAATCTGTAGTTGTGATAAAGAAACAAATAGCTCAGACCATTTAACAAACCCCCAAAACATAAGCTCACCATTTTCTACCCCAAACTCATCACTTTTATGCCCCCATTTCAGTGCTTGGCACCACCTCCCATTAATGTGCCTATCCTGGAGACTAGGGATGCTTCCTAGAATTTCCTTATTATTCCCAACATCCTTTCCATCACCAAGAACAACAAATCTCTCTGGAGCCATCCTCTTCCTATGAGATGCTTATTACACCCTAACTATCTACTGTGATATCAAGCTGGCATCTTATGATGGTAACTGTTTTCCTGGTCTCCCCATTAGACTAGCCACAGTTATTATCTTTATGGACTTCTAACCATATTACATCATAGTAATTTAATGGCCATGCAGATTGAATACAATCTAGAGTTTGGAGCACATCATTACAAGGCAGTTCCTAATCCAATTCACCTTCACTTACATGGTTAGTTTGTCACTGCTTTATACCTTATACTCTATTTTCCAGTGACTGGGACAGAATAGCCTACACCCACAACTTGAAGGAGAGGTTTATTTTGGCTCACAGTTTGGTGGGTTTAACTCATGGCTGGCTGGCTCCAAGCCAGAATTGGTGTGACAGATGCACGGCAGAGGATGGATTCTCACCATGCAGCAGCCAGGAAAGAGAAAGGAGGAGCCAGGGGCAAGAGTACACCCTTCCAGGTCATGCCCCAGACAAGCCTCTTCCACCCAGGTCCTACCTCTATAATCCATCTATGAACTCGTCATTCAATCAATCTGGTGATGAGTCTAGCAGCCCCATGATCTGATTATCCTCCAAAACCCTATCTTTGGACATGTGAGACTTTCAGGGGCCATTTTAGTTCTAAACCACCACACTCCTCAAGTACAACCTATTTTTTCTCATGCATTTGGCCACTCAGCCTTCCAACTCTCTGGCCCAAGGAGGATGCCCTCTCCCACATTTCTGCCACAAGCAAACTCCTGCTATTATGTCAAGTTTCAGCTCAATTATCCCCCACTATCATGACCCCTTCATCAGTCCTTTGTCCAGCTCGGGTCTTTCTTCATGTAATTCCCATTCTACACGTACATTTATCTTCTAAAGCTTGTGTCACCTACCAGTAGAGTTCTTCACATTGTTATTTACTCTTTTCTAGGCTGTGAGAGAAGTTTTTTCTTCTACAGAAGGTCTACCAATGGTTGGTGCATACTTGGTACCATAATATGTAGGTAAATCATGGGTGAATAAATGTATAAACTAATGGGTTAGATGAACTGGGTTGAAAGTTTAGCTGCTTGCCTTAGAGAAAGACAATGAAAAACATTGGAAAGTTCTATTTCTTCTCTGGGCTTAGAATTAAATATGATAACAAACGTAGAGTCCCCATGCAACATATTGCACATTGTAGGTACTAAGGAAAATATAAGTTTCCTTTCTCTTCCTTTTCAAAAATGTTTCTTCTTGATTCTTCATCCATTTTTCACAGTTAACTTTAGCTTAGGATTCAGAAAGTTAAAGCTCTCGTGGAGTGGTGTGAATGAGAAGTAGAAAGCTAAAACTTTTGAAGGCGCATAATTTAAAATGTTTGTCATCATACATGTTTTTCCACACTCCTTTGGACTGAAAATCTGATCTTGTTGCTACCAAGTTTAAAACCCTTTAATGGCTCACATTGCTCTTGAAATGTGACCTCCCCTCTTACCTTGCCCCAAGCTGCCTGTTATAACCGCACACCACATGCCCCTTCGTGCCCTCTCACTCTTTCCCTTTCTTTATGGACAGACTTATCTTTTTCAGTTGATTTTAGAAATCAGCTTTTATCCAGGCCCGTCTTTTTAATATTATTTTCTCTACCTGCAACACTACCCCGGTTTTTGTGACCGGATAACTTTTGATCTGTCCCTCAGAGGTCAGATAAAAATCTCACTTCGTCTTGCAGGTTTTTCCAGATCCCTCAGTGAAAGTATTCAACTCTTTGCTCTTCCTCCAGCTTCCAAGTGCATTAGTAGCTCCCGACCTCTTCCTCAGCAATCCTTACCACAGCTGTGGTTATTCAGCTATTTCTATAACTTTAGTTTGCTTGTTTGTTGTCTGATGTAAGATTTATGCAGACAAGGGCCATGTATGTCTCATGCACCATTGTAACAGCAAGCACAAGAAATAATGTCTTGGTAGGTATTTATCAAGTAACTGGTGAGTGAAGACTCTATCGGACAGCAATCATTATTTATTTTTTATTCTACCTTGTCTCAAAGAAAGTCTGTTTCCTAGCGTACCTCTTGATTTGAATTTGATTCAATTAGACCGAGCACCTAGTAAACACCTCACTAGTGGACAACTTAATTCAGGGCCCTTGATGGAAACAGCCTGAATGCCCAGTGAGACACATTGAGTTTAGGTCCTGGAACTACCTATTCAATATACTGTGATCTTGAGAAGGTTACTAACTTCTTTGAATCTTGCAGAGCCCCACTGGAAAACTACGATAGCAATTTAGCAGATTGTTAGCATCCCAAAGGGACTTACTAGATTACAAAGCTCCATACAAATGACAGCTACACTCAGGAATTAATTCTTGCTTCCTACAGCTTCTCAATCTGGGGAGAAGAGTGAATACGAACACTTATTTTAACAATCCTAACCTAAGATGGTCTCTGCCAGTGGTGGCAAATTGATGGCATGCGTGTTATTTTATTTTTTCTTTTAAAACAAAAGATGCTAACGTAGAGTTGGTTTTTTTAAACTAACACCTCAGTATCAGGTTTAATTGCAGTGTTGGCACGTTCTGATAAATAAGCGGGCTTGGGGTTGCAGTTTGGACACTTGTCTCTAAAAGGTGCGACATCGCTGGCCTATGCTAAGCTCTGGAGGCATAGAACAAAAGATGCTGAGTTTGGACTCAGATATTTGGAATTTTGTAGTTATTTCTTTCCTTTTCCCACTCTCTCTCCCACTCTCCCTTCCTCTTTCTCTTCTTTTTGAATGTTTTGTCTAAATTCTTCCCAAACAGCTGGGCTTTATCTCTTTAATTTACCAATGAGGATGTGGCGAGAGTGGAACCTAGTGAAGAGCAAAAGCTGAGGCTGCAGGCATCACGTGGCAAGACAGAAGGTTTGCTCAGAGCTCAGCACGCTCGGAGCTGCCACCCTTACCCTGTCCTGGAGCTGAGGACGGAAGTCCCCACTGAGGACCAGTACCCTATCAGGGAATTGCCCTTATCATAGTGTGATTACTTCGTGGTCCAATGTTGTCCTTTTGTCCTTTTACTTAATAGTAAACATCTCCATGCAACTACTCATGCAAAGAATTTTGCTGGGCTCTGCGACAGTTAAAGGTTTTCATAAGACTCAACCTTGTTGTTCAAAGACAATAATAATTGCTAGCATTTATGAATGACTATTACATGTCAAGTACTATGCATATATTATTTTGCTCAGCCTATATTATTTTATTTAGTTATCATAATATCTTTATTAGGAAAGTACTATTTTTATCCTATTTTATTGTTGACAAAACTGAATTTATGTAACTTGTCCACAGTCACATGGGACTGATGGGCAAAACTGATGTTTCTATCCCGGCAAGATTGGTTCAGATCACAGCTCTGAGCCTTTTTGACACACAGGTTCTCACATTTATGGTCTACTAAGAAAAAGATGCCTGCTGCTTAATCTTAATCCAAAGCAGAAGTGCCTAAACATTGTTAGTGGGCTACAAGGCGTGCTGAAGGAATGGGAAGGAAACGCAAGGGCAAGTAAGGGTGTGCAGAGGGGCATTCGAGGAAAGGCGGCACCTCGGGCAGAGGGAAGAGTGGTAAAGACAGGCCACCTGGAGATGTGTGGTGAACAGGTCATTGTTCCTAGAGCTGGTGATGTGGGGTGACAGAGGGCAATGTGAGGGAGAGAGTGGATGGAACATGGCTGCTTCCAAGGTGATAACCGTGAACTATTATGCTGAAAGAAAAGGCACACCCCAGAAGTTGAATAGGGCTTAGGATCCCCAGAAACCATCTTCTGAGATAATAATTTTAGACCAAAAATAGTGGAGCGTTGATGCAACGTGCTGAAGGGAAGTACTGAAGGGCCACGCAAGACCCTGGCAGGCACTTGATCGTTTCTGATGATCCAGCCTGGCTTCCACACTCACTCTTTGCTCTCTCATGCAGCTCTTGCAGGAGGCCACCATGAGCTCTCTCTGGTGCTCAGGGACTGGAGATGTCATTGAGGACTGGTGTCGATGCGACTCTACTGCTTTTGGAGCTGATGGACTTCCCACCTGTGCACCTCTGCCACAGCCTGTGTATGGTTCCCTCTCTCTGCCTCTTGCATGTCTGCCTCAGCATCATTCTGAAAAAACAGTAATGTCCACTGTTTGCAGAGCAGTAAACTGAACACTGGGGATCAGAGAGCAGAACATAGCACAGTACCTGCCTTCAGGGAGCTTTCGCTCTACCAGGGTAGGCAGGACACAAATTGTTAGAGTAAAAGAAATAGTGCAACAGGCGTTAAAAAAACAGTTAAGGAAAGTGGGAAGAAGGGTTGTTTGGGTCTGAGTGGGGGCAACGGCGAAGGCTCCATGAAGGAGGTGGGACACGAACTTCTCCTTGAAGGTGCGAAAGCAAGATGTTGGAGTTGGAGGATAACAGGGGTAACATCGCCATCGCAGTGGAGGAAGTTAGAGAACTATGGTGAGATCTTAACTAGACCAACAGGATCACCACTTACTGGGCATTTACTGGGCACCAAGCACTGTGTGGACTAGTTGGGTACTGTTATCGCACCCCATCCAGTTCATAGACGAATTCAAATGGGTTCACATGGATTGAATAATTTTTCTAAGGTGATAGAGCAGGAGGCAGGGCTGTGAGTGTGAGACCTTGTTCTCAGCCATTATAATAAGGAACATGTAAAACTGAGAAATGGTTTTGGGTAGAATCAACAACAGGTCTTGGTGGCTGATTGACTATGGGGATGAAAAAGAAGGAGAAGCTGAGACGGATTCAGGTTTATGACCTGGGTGGCTGGGAAGAGAAATCGGGCGCAAATGAGGAAGGAAGCATCAAAATCTTGCAGGTGCGAGGGGCAGGCCGGTTCCATGTGGACTTGCTCAGGGCTTATGATAGGGTAGCTCTGTAAATGATCAGTGGGCAGAGAGAAAAATGGCTTTCTGTGAAAAAGCAAACACTAAATAAGACGATTTCAGTCAATTCTAAATGAATGGGAGCTGGAGCTACAGCTGTGATGGCGGATGCCCAGGAAGAGGAATGGGCTGTGACGATCAGAGGGCTTGGGCGAGCATCAGGGCTTGTCTGCCTGTGAGAGATGAAGAGGATGAAGGTGCAGAGATGTCAGAAGTGAACATGTCCAGTTTCCTTCCCCTCAAAGGAAAGCTAAACAGAACTTGTCAAGACAAGGGGCCGGGGCCTGAGGCAGGAACTCAGTTTAGCTTCTAATGTGGTACCTGTCATGGTCCCATATTATAAGCTGCAGAAATAGCGGGTCCACCAAAAGAGTAGTGGTAGGACAAACTGGTGGAGCATGACCCCATGGGCCAGTAAGGCAAAGAAAGCCCAAAGAGGAAGTCCTTTAATTTAGTAGAAAGGGAGCCAACTAGAAGAATCTGGTGATTCACGAGGTAAGATAGCTACCATTGAAAGGTAACACCGAGACCACCGAACAGTTATCAGATGGACACCAAGTCCAGCCACTATGCCCCAAGGCTGATTTCATGTCTAACCCTGTGTTTATTAAATGTTATAGTTGAACATCAAGTTAGACTGAAGTATCATAAACAGGAAACGTCTATTAAGGTCTTCACTTTTTTTTTTTTTGGTCAATTCTGATTACTTCTTTCAGTAACAAACCTTAGATTCTTGCATTTTAATTGGTAGTTGGAAATAGAAATGAAATCTAATTTTGTACAACTCCGTGTAAATCATACACACTTTTATTTCTCAACAGGGGCTGGACTTGGTCCATATTTTCACAGAATTTCAGTTCTCAGAAGACTTAGTTACTTACTTAAGCTTCCTAATGCTTTTTCTTCAAAATAGCACCCTACATATGACTCTAATTAATGAATTTGTCAATATCCGCACTGTTTTGGACCTATTCCATCTTAATGTCATATGCAAACTATGCACTCCTTCATAGTAGTAGCTACTAGCAGAAGAACATGTGCTTTTTATTATTTCCCCACTAGTCGAATGCCTTACTATTTCTTCCACAGTGTCCCACAATTTCTTGTTGAAGTTCTTATCAGAAGTATGATGGTTGTGGTTCTGGGGCTGGTGTGGGCTGTGTACCACTGCTTTCCCAGCATCCAGTCATCCTTACAAGTACTAGGCACTTCATAAATATTTACTGATTTAAAGGTCGCAGGTGGTCTGAGGCAGTCCTTCTGTGGTACCTTGCCTGGTGATCTCTGAGACCAGGAGAGACACCTGTGAGCTCAGGGAGCAGAGCGGAGCCAGGATGGGGAATGGCTGTGAGGTGCAGGAGCTAAGGGACACTTGTAAGGGAGGCAGGGTGGGGATCAGGGACTGGAAAAATCCTCAGAATCCAGCGGTCGAGGAAGAAACAGGGAATTGGAAGCAAGAGGGAAACCTGAGCCACATACAAGAATTCAGAACAAGGCAGTGAATTGAAACCACTTGGACAACTGGGAGATGAGCACCAGTGAATGTCCGGTGGCCAGCTTTCTCTTGCCCAGTAAAGGCCCCAGTGGACGGTACTTCCAAGGCCCAGCTTGCAGATGGTGTGGGGAGGAAGGTGTGTTAGTTTCCACAGCAAGAGAGAAAGTGCCGAGGGCCAGATGCCAGTAACACATTCTATGGAAGCTAAGCTCACTGTGGCCTTACCAGTGCAAGGTTCTCCTGAACACCTCCTTCAACAGGTCTTCAAATGGGAATTGCACACATTCTCTTAATATTTCTTAAGAGAAAACCCAGAAATTATATCATTTTCACACCATGTAAAGGAGTGCTATGCTCCAAAGCCTTATCACCTGACCCATGTAACATGAAGATGTTCATTCATCCTTACTCATACACTTGTTTGTTTATTTATAAATAATTTATAACAGGCATTTACATATCTAAATTCTAGAACTCCTTGGTTACTACCTACTGAAAAAACAGGCCTGTGGAAAGATTGTCTTAGTGGTTTGTTCAGAAGAGTTTGCAATGTCACAATTGAGAAGGTAGCAAGTGCCCAGTGAGATCTTATCTGGGTCCTCATTTCATGTCTTTTCCTTTCTGCACTCAGATTGAGACTCTCCACGGTTCATGAGCCCAGCAGCACTCTTGTGGTCCTGGAGTGGGAGCACTCGGAGCCCCCCATCGGGGTGCAGATTGTAGATTACCTCATCCGTCAAGAGAAGGTCACTGACAGGATGGACCACTCCAAAGTGGAGACAGGTGAGCACACTCCATTTCCTGGGCTATCCTTTGAAGTGGGAACCCCGAGGTGACCCTGCTGGCCACTGGGTAATCACTCTACCTGGGCACGAGAAGGAGAGTTGCCACGCACACAGAGTGTATGCCAATTGGAGTCCTTTATTAGCCGGCAGCTGAGAGTGGGCTCGTGCACCGAAGAACTCTCAGCCACAATGTGAAGTGGAGCAGGGTATATAGAGGCAGGAACCACAATTACATCAGCATGACAAGATTGTTACAGAACAGTCAGTTGAGGCATTTTTCAAGGAAAACAATGTATCGTAGGCAACACTAGGTGCAGGTTGTTCTGTCCCACAGAATGTGAATTTGTGTGAAACTTGCAGAGAGCTAATACACTTCAGCAAATGTTCAGGTTCTCAGGGAGGCCACCTAACAAGGAAGAGCTAAGATAAAATAGAGGGGATTTGGCCATCACACCTTGATCCACAATGGAAGAAATAACACAAAAGAAAAATGCTTCCCCCCAGGCCTCCAGTGTCCTACAGCAATACTGAAACAACAGGGGGAAGAAGTGGCTGTTGTCTCTTTCAAGAAGCAGCCATTTTGTGTATTGAAGAGTTTTTGCATGGTGAGCATCTGACAAAATCTTGTTTTGATTTTTGCTTTTCTTTTTGTTTTTAAAAGAGGTGTCCATTTCATTGCCTCTAGGCACACTCACAAAGCAACAACAGTACGGTACACTAGTTATCCTAGCCCACAATTAGGAAACAATTCTCTGCTAACCACTGCCATGATTACAGAAAAAAATTCCTTTGCTAATAACCCCCTCCAGGCCAAAGCATGTGCAAACAGATGCGCTTGCTCCATGTCTTGTCCTAAAGCAAACTCAGCTTTTGTCAGGTCCATCTAGGAGAGGGAAGTCTTAAAGGAGTGGAAACACACCATGAAAAGTACTTCATGCCTTATTATTTTATAGCGTATGGCCAGGGAAAAGTCAACCTAAATCGTTCCTAGGACTGACATGGGAGATGTGGGCCCCAGCAAGATGGTGATGTCCACAATCTAATTCAGGGTAAATAGCCTCTGGTGAACCATTGCTGGGGCTCAGAGACACTTGCAGCTGTCTTTAGGCACAGAAAGCTGTCTACTGCTTCTTTGAGACTCTTCCTGGTGGGCACAGGCACTGCTAGGTACGGCAGTGACCTTTGACCACAATAGCTGTTTTCTGTCCATCTAGGAGCGTTTCATGAAAGAGTTCACAGATCTGGTATGTATATCTTGCCTTAGCTGTTTCTGAACTAACTCCAGAAAAATGATTTTAAACTGATTGGTTAAATATCAAATAGTCAGAAAAGATCATCCCTTCCAGGTGTCCTTTCTCTCTGTGGGATTTAAGAAGACTGGCGACCAAGCAGTTGGAATGAGTTCTCACTGTGTCCATTCCATCTCCTCCTTGCTTGGCCGACACTCTTTCTCATCGCTTCTTTCCTATTCCTTCCCCTCTGGGCAGAAACAGTACTGAGCTTTGTGGATGACATCATCTCCGGAGCTAAGTCTCCATGTGCCATGCCGTCTCAGGTGCCAGACAAACAGCTCAGCACCATCTCGCTCATCATACGGTGCCTGGAACCCGACACCATCTACATGTGAGTCGCATGCACCTGCTCAGTGATTTCTTAACCTGAAAGACCCAAGGCTCTTTGCTGCTTCCCTTTTGCTACTTTAGTTCCTTTAGAGAGTCGGCAAAGGATATAAAGGTTCCGAAGTCTGACCTCATTGGCATTATAAAGAACCTTCCTGAGTGCTTAGGCATTCAAGTGGGTTGAATCTTGAAAGATAACAGCCTTGTCCCTCAAAAATGTGCAACGCCCAAGCAAAACCTATGAACAATTAATTTTAAAATAAGATGGAGTAAATTTTAGAAGGGCAAGGAATGTGTTGATGGATACAAAAGAAATAAGGGATTAATTTTAAGTGGCGTGGATGTCTTCTGAACTGGGTTGTGCAGAATCACAAATGCTAGAGTAGTGTTGGGACAGGTACACTAGATTCTGCAATGGCAAGAGCAAAGGTGAGGAGGCTTGATGAGAAGTAGGGCTGAGGCAGGTGGAGAGTAAAAGGAGCAGAAGAAAATGAGAGGGAGCATACAGTGAATGCTGTTTGTCAGTGGAGACTATGAATTTTTTTTTTTTTAAGGAAAGGATGAGAATACCAAGAACTGCGCTTTAGAAAGCTCCAGTGGTACTGAAATAATTTATTGAGCTTAGCACTTTTCTTCAAAGAAAATACAGTGAATTATATCCCGGCACTTGGAACAGCCCCATTCTCTCTGTGAACCTTTTCCCATCTCCTTCTCTGCTCTGGGAACAGTTGTAAAATATTTGTGAAGCATTTGCCAAAGGAGAGAGAGTGATAGAATCTAAGTCATGATGGAAAAATCTGAGGGTTAACGTAGCATGCAGAGTGATGCAGTTCTGGGACCTTTTGACCTCATCAGTATGAAAAACATTTAACAGTTTACAGATGAGGGTCACAGAATAGCGTCCAGGTTTCCAGAATAAATCATTCCCATTTCCACAGTCACAGAGTTCAAAGATGAAAAGGTCTAGAAATTTGAGTGGCATTGATTGCAATGAACTTAGATGTCCTGGCTCAATGTCTTCAGTACAGGAGTGAGAGCGGTAAGCAGAGTCTGTGCATGACAGTGAAAGGCCTCGAGACGACTCTCTTGATGTTGGGCAGCTGTGGCCCGTCTTGGGAGCGGGCAGCCCACCAACCTAATAGAAAACACTTCGAACTCAGTTAAACGTGTGTCATTGTTTGTAATAAGGCCTCAGTAATTCCTGTCCCTAAGTCACAACTGTTCATTAGGAATTTCAAAGTTCAATGAGCAAGAGATTGGCACAGTTCCTTCAGGAGTGCCAGCCATGACCCCATCCGGGACCTTCCTCATATTGGCCTGAATCAGGCTTAGGTTCTCGATCAAAGACCTGAGATCAATACCTTCTCCCACGCCCTCTCTCCCTGTGATCTTCTGGTGTTGCCCTCCAGCGTCTTGTAAAAATAGAAACTTTCTGCCTATGTTGATTTCTGAAGTTAGGGAGATGCCTGGGACTGAGGAAGGAAGATCCAGCGTCCACCAGGTGGCAGTGCCGATCACAGGAAGAGGGCGATGTCAGCGGCAGCCCTGGTTCCCCTCTGTGAAGGGTCCAAGGAAGTCTGTACCTTGGTCTCTGAACAGTGACAAAGTCTGGGATGAAGAATTGCGAATGACTGGGCCCCAAGCTCAGTTTTGTTCCTAAGCACCAAATAACTGCAAAGTCCCTTAAACTTTCGGCAGCAGAGTTTCCTAATCACCTATGGAGAGCTGACTCTGTGTGGTACTCTTTATTAAATCTGTCGATTTAATCCTTGCCAATTATGGGGGACTGAGTTACTGTTGTCAGTATAGTTGAGGAAACTGAGGCTCAACAAAACCAAGTGACTTTCCCAGAATCATACAGCTAGTTGTCTGGGGTGTGGGAGATTATTAGGAATTGAATTATGGTTAGTGTTTCTTTCGTGCACTGTGTCTCACTCCCCGGCCACCCCAGCTTACTGTGACAGTCTAGTCACGTGATGGTGATATGTCACATTAACACACAGAGCTGGCTCCTCACCAGTGGTCATGCAAGTAAAGCTAAATTTCAGGTGGTGTCATTAGTTATCTGATGTATTAATTCATTTTTAAAAAACATTATTTTGAGAACGGTCCATAGCACAAACACCATAAAGAACACTTCATTGAGAGGGATCTTAAAGTGTGTCTAGTCCAACACGCTCATTTCCAGAGTGGGAAGGTGTTGGCCCTGGCCTCTGTGCCACCGTCCCCTCTCATACCTGCTCCCAGCAGAGCCCATACCTTTCTGGGAATGTGACAGCAAGCAGATAATTCAGAGAGTGGTAGCTGAATCAGGGGGACCAGCAAAAAACAGCAGGCCTGGAGGCGGAAAGCAGAAAAGTAGCAGGCAGTGCAGCCAGCCCGGGACAGGAGGGACCTCACAATCCCCCCTGCACAGTAAGTCCCAGGCCTGTAAGACCTGGCCCTGGAGCCTCGCCACTCTCTGCAGACTCACACGCACACACACCCCCGTCAGTGTCATCACCAAGTCTCTAACTACGCAATGAAGCGTCCCAGCCGAGTGGTAGTGGAAGGAACCCAGAAGCTTTGGCCGAAGCAGTGAATGTACTTACGCGTGAGCCCTCTGGATTGGAAGCAATGCTTATCTCTGCTCAGTAACTCCAGCTAACTCTCTCACTGTCCTGTGAGTGTTTAATGGCAGGAATGATAATACTGACAGTAAACAGAGAAGCCCTTCCTGGATCCTGCACATGAAAATGGGTAATGTGCTCCCTGCCCCTTCCTAGCAAAATAACGGGTGCTCTCTTCAATGTCCCTGAGGGACAGGGATGGCCCTTGGGCCAGGCTCTACCTCTACTCTCCATTAGTATTTCCTTTCTGATATCTGGTTCATATTAAAATACGCTAGTAAAAATAGTTTAGAGCTTAGAATCTAAATTTTACTCTCATTGCCCTTTGGAGTAATGTGAGAATTAATGGAAGTACAAACGTTTCTGTCCCAGCTTGAGATTTGATACAGTTTAGCTGGAATTTACAGCATGACGATATATAAAACAGAGCTGCCCCTGTGGTGTGGGACAAGCTTGGGGGTGTGTTGGAAATGGATTCCAACTGGCAGCCAATGTGCTACCTGAGATGTAAGGCACTTCCTGTCCTAGTTCAGGGAAACTATTTGAAATTAAGGGTCCAGGATTAAATGACGGTGGGCTACAGTTGGTGGCTGGGGTCCAGCCAAAGGTGGTCTAGGGCAGGTTGCTGCAGTGTACTGGCAGGTGGCATCACGCTGTCGCTCAGTAGGTAGCCAGATTGCCAGCCTGACCTGGACTTCTGAGCCGTGCTCAGGTCCCTGAGCGGCGGACAGAAAAAGACAAAGCAAGACCAGACCTGCGGGAGGTGAGCACGAGGCAGGCTGATCTCAGCTAAAGACCCCGGGACCGAAACATAAGTGGGGAGGGCAGTGTTGCTGAAGGTGGGGTGCCTGACTGTGAGCGCGGGGGCACAGGGCCAGGCTCCTTCCCTAGCCCACGACCATGCCAGACCTGCAGCAGCGTGCTAGAGAGAATGCGCCTTCCTGTCTCCCAGCTCTGATGAAAACCGCTGCTGGAACCGGACTAAGGCAGAGTCTGTGGCAAAGCTCAAGCCTCCCACTTCTGGCAGGAGATGGACTTTGGACACACAAGGGCTCAGATCAGGATTTGCAGGGGGGAGAAGGGGGCCGCTCAAGCCCCCAGAGGACGGTCCTACTAAAGTTTGTACCACACTAAGTCCTTGGGCTTTCAGGCTTTCTATGCTATGGAACTTATAGCAAGACAAGATACAAAGCAGAGCTGCCCGGGGAGGGAGGGACAAGCTTGGGAGTGAGTTGGGAATTGATTCTATTTCAATTTCTACATAGGAGACACGGGGAACTTTGCTCTGCATGGGACCCCAGACTACCAGGTGCAAGTCTTCAGCCCTCCCCCACACCCCAACAAGTACCTTAGCTAAAGGTAGTCTGGGGCAAGGAGGCAGGGCCCTGAGACTGGGTTGTAGGACCAAACTCCGAAATGGCGATGGACTCAGGTCTGATCAGACCTTCAAGCCTCAGAGTTTGGTGGCCTCAGTTGCAATTCTAGAAATAGGAGCAAGAAGTTGAAGTATGTAGGGCCAAAGGCAAGAAAATGCCATGGCTGCTGGTGCTAGGGGTGGAGGTCACCCAGTGCTGTCCTTGGAAGCTGTGTGGGCCTGGTAGCAAGGGGAAGAAGTGGCAGGAAGAGAAGGGTGGCGGAACCTTAGGCTTTGGATCAGGGTCAAGATGGGGTTTAGTGCTAGGGAGATTGTTGATCAGCACTCAGGAGCAGGGCGCGAGGCAGCGGCCAGTGGAAAGGATGGAGCCACATGTGCAGATAGGAAAGGAAGCTGAGCACTTGGTCCTGGTTAGAGAGTTTGGGGGAGTCCCTCAGTAGTCTACCAGATGTGGTCTGGGCTGCCACATCCTAGATATTTCCAGGTCATCAAATTCCATGTCCCACCAGTCCAGGGGTGGGGCTTGCCTGTATGAGTCCCCATGGTGTCAGTATAGGGTTTTAGCAAGGCAGAGAGAGAAGGAAGACTTCACAGGGCACATGGCTTCTCACCCTGACCATTTTCTGGATTTCTTGGTTGGGAGGACATTGTGGACATGAGGTGATCTTTTCTCTGCTGAAAGGAACATATATTTCTTGGAAGTCATTAGTTGATTTCTATCTCTTTCTATTTCACCAGTCCTACAGTTTCCGGCCCAGCTGATATGTACCTGGGCCACTCCATCTTATGACTTTTCTCTTCCTTTTATTGTACCTCTGCCAAAAGTTCGATTTGCCAATCCATGCAGCCTCTTGTGACAAATGGCAAGAAAGGAAAGGGGCAAGGAAAGCAGTGTTGTATGATTTCTTCGACACTGGTCCGGTTACTTATCAGAGGCCCTGGGCAGACACTGGAGCTTGTTTTCATGGTGATGTTCAAATCCCCCTCTGAGTAGTGGATCCTAGAATTTCTCCTTCATCTCCACCCAGCCACATCACCCAAGGGGGAATTTTCCCTTTGGCCTTTGATAACCAGGTCTTCATCTTCTTCCTGGGATTCCCTGGGCACTGCGTGTTACGCTGTCAGGGGATCACAGCATTTCCCACTGGCTTCCTGTTGCACGGTGGGCAGCAGCTCAGTGCTGCCTGTGGGGAATGAAGTGGCCAGTTATGGACAAGCCAAAGGACCCTCTACTCTGGCCATTTCACTTCTGACTTTAAAAGGTGAAATTGTGCTCAGTTCTTTACATAAAGATGAGGGCCGAGCATAGGAGAACAAATGTGATGTATTCAGTATCATCATGTAATTGATGCCCCAGATCTTACTGTGTGTGGTTATCTCATTTCATGCTCACAGTGACTTGCAAGCATCCTTATTATCATCCGCATTTCACAGATAAGGGAAAGTAAGGCTCATAGGAGTGACTGTAACTCTATGTGGCCTCAAACCCAAGTTTTGGCTGTTTCCAAAGATATATACTCTTTTGCCACTCAGTGGTTGTCAAAATTAAATTGGTATCAGAATTATCTGGAAGGCAGGTGGGTATGGTGATATACACCTATAGTCCCAGCTAATTGGGAGGTTGAGGGGAGAGAATCACTGGAGGCCCCAAAGTCCGAGATCAGCCCTGGCACCATAGTGAGACCCTGTCTAAAAAACAAAACAAACAAAAAATAATAAAGGAAAGGAAAAGAAGAAAAAGGAAAAAACCAAATCGCATGGAAGACTTGGCTGAGCACAGATTTCCAGTCCCGGCCTCCCTCATCAGCCTGGGGTAGGGTCTAAGAATTTTCAGTGCTCACAATCTGCCTAGTGATGTGGAGGCTGCAGGCCTGGGGACCCCGCGTGGAGGGCCAGAGCCCCACACCAGGATGCTTTCCACCAGAGACCACGTCCAAGTCAGCACATTTATACCTGAGCCCACAGGAAACACCAAGAGGCTGCAGGCCGTGTGCTGTCTGACCAGCATGGTGGCAGGATGAGTGTCTCAGGATGACAAAGACACCCAGGCAAAGTGGGGTCTCCGGCCATGTCCTCTCTAGTAATGACCTCCGACCTCCCTCCAGGTTCACCCTTTGGGGAGTAGACAACACAGGACGGCGTTCCAGGCCAAGTGACGTGATTGTGAAGACCCCTTGCCCCGTGGTGGATGACATCAAAGCCCAAGGTAAGAGACACTGAGGTGGGCAGAGCGTGCAGAGGGATGGGACTTGTCCTTTCCATGAAGAGAAAGGGAGCCGGGGAGCTCAGCCAGGATGGGGAAGAATCCAGGGCTTGGTGTAGAAGCACAGACTTGGCAGGAGTGCTCCTCACTGTATTCTGTCATCGCACATGGTCTATAAGTCATGGAGCCAGTAGGAGACACTGATCAGGCCCCCGGGCACATCAGCTATCCAGGTACATGCTAGGTAACTTTGCCCCTACCCTTAGGATACAACTGGAGTCACTTACTCTCTTCAAAATTGTCTGTATATCTAAACGGTTACTTTGAGTTCCATCATTATAGGGCTGCAGATTTGAAATGAATGGCTCTCTTCCCTCTTCGCTAGAAAAGATGTGGTGAAATCTTAATTCTATATTTTAGGGTTGTTATATGCCAGTTCCTTGTAAAGAATTGTCCCAGGGATGGACCTTGGTTAATTAGGAAGAGTTCGTCTCCAATCAGCATTCATTACTCACATAGTGCTGCCTGGCTGATCTTGACACCATCTTCTGTTCTAAGGTTTTCACATGCCCTCTACAACCAGAATTTTTCCATCCTGGTTGCTTTTTCTACAGAGGTGCAGCACTGATTAAAGTGATCTGATCAACCATTAATATCTATTGGGTAGAAATGAACTGAGACCATTTCCATATTATCAGAGATATTGACTGATAAAGGAAATTTAAGCTGTGCAGATTTCAGTAAGAGGAATATTGTGACCATGCTCATTTGCTGGTACCCCGCAAATCACCTTGAGGTGGGACTCCATCCTTTGTATCAGATGGACTAAGAGGAAGACAATCTCACAGTGTCCAAGGGCAACACTAGAATGATGCAAAATCACAGAAGGAATAGTGGCTTAGACCTACTTTAATTAAAACCACCGATATTGTGGCACCGTAGAACTGAAATATTTTCACATTTAATCAGTGTGGCTTATTAAAAGCATGGTATTTTCAACACAGACATCTGATCATATCAAGGCCCTTTCTTAAACTCTTCAATAGATTTCCATTTTATTTGTGACAAAAAGTATTTACCAGGCATATTAGGAACTAAATGGGTAGGCTTTGTCCACCTCTCCAACACCTCCTAGCCTGCCACCTGCTCCTTTGATCGGTCTCAACATCCCAGCTTCCCTATCTTCCTCGGTTCCTCCAATATCATTTCCGCTTCTCCTGGGGGCCATTACACATGTTGGTTCCATTATTTACAATGATCTCCACCCTCACCCCTTCTAACAGTTTACTTCATTTCATTCTGCGGCTCTCAGATCAAACGTGACTTCCTGGGGGTAGAAGGGGACAGGAGCCACTGCTAGGTGTCCTCACAGTACAATGATTCTTTCTTTCAGAACATTCACCTCAGTTTGCTACTACGGTGATATATTCAGTGTCTCTTTATCTCGCTGGACAGTACACTCCATGAGGCCAGGCACCCAGGCTCTCGCTGTGTACTGTTTTATACCTGAGGTCTAGCAGCCAGAGTGGCTGAGGGACTGGTCACAGAAGGCCTTCACCTCTGGAGTCAACAACCCAAGTTCGAATTCCTGCTCCACTGTCTATCTGCTTGACCTTGAGCAGGGTACTTCATCCCGTGCCTCAGTTCACTCACCTGTTAAATAGGTGGAGAGGGAAAGCGTTCTACTCTTAATGGAGTAAAACAAGCTTAAGAAGCAGTGCTTGACACAGAGTGAGCATTCAGTAATTGTTAGGAATTATTATTATCAGTAACCAAGCAGAGTTTGTCCTCAAATTCAAACTCAGTAAGTATTTCCCGAAAGGAAGAAAGAATAGAATAGAATAGAATAGAATAGAATAGAATAGAATAGAATAGAATATTGCCCCCACTTTATTGATGTGGAATGTGAGATTCAGAATAGAAAAACTGACTAAGGTCACAAAGCATGTAACAGAACCAACACTCAGACTCACTCTTATGACCCCAGTTCCCATTTCGCTTATAATGTTACCACTAGATACTTAAAGGGTTATTATGTAAAGGACTTAATAGTTTCTTTGTCTCTAAAAACAGATAATGAAGAGAAGGGTTAGTTTAAAAGAGAGGCCAGCAAGGTGGCCCTCTCCAGACTCTCAGTGTCCACTGGAATGTTCCAGTAGAAGGGAGACCTGGACGTGGGGCTGGTGTGCTTCTCTCTGCAGCGAGTGCATGCGACTTTGAGGAACTCCAAAGTTTCTTTATCATGAAAGCAGTCTGGGGTTGAGCACCCCCAGATAAGAGTCTGTGTGGAGGTGACCCAGCTCACCCCATGTATGTCATCAGATGGTGATTTTGTTTACTCTAATCCAGACAGGAGCGAGTGATAAGAAAGTGTGTTCACCATTTCCACGTTAGCGAGTTTGCTGGTGTCTTCACAGGTCGCTACCTTAGAGTTGCTTGAGCAGGTAGCAGGCTGGGAGAACTTCAGGGAGGCGATTAGCCAACAGAAGGGGCAGCATGGTGCTACCGACAGGGATGGATGGGTAGAGAGAAGCTCTAGAATAAAGAGCGGGCATCGTAGGGAAGTTTGCCAGGGACAGACCATTACCCTGTTTTCTCTGCAGGAGTCCTTTGGGTCAACTCTAGTCCTTCAGGCGATATCAAGATGTGCTCTCTCTGCTTATGCTTCCTGACAAAGGAGAGTTTCTGAAATCCCAGCAGACCAGGTGGAAGCACAGGAGACAGTTTAGTGTTGAGAGAATGAACTAACACTCCCAAGTCCTGTGATCCTTCAGCCAGGAAGAAGTCCTGCACAGGGCAAATCTGAAAATTAATGAGTTAGACTCTTCGAGTCTACTCATCCTTGCACAATAATACAGTTCTAGAAATTCTATAAAAACCAACAAACAAAAACCTCACCCATATGCTTTGCCTCCTTCAAACCTAGGTGGTGATCATAAATACGATTTGCTCAGTTCTGATAACAAAAGTGACCCAGAGCATGACTTCAGCTACTAATTACCTAGCCAGAAGTCAGGCACTAGCTGTCGTGTGAACATTTTTCCTAAACTAGATGCTTTCTTTATAGGATTTCCATCAAGTTCTGACCCCAAAGATACAGCGCAGATAAGTTTCTCCCAGCATCTTACTGCAATTGAGCTTCCCCAGGGAGTGCTCTGCTGTCAGCATTCAGAGCAGCCCTGCTGGCTGGTGTGAAGGCTGGAGCGGCCTGCTGAGATTTGCACCTCGCTTTCCCAGAGGAAGCCTAGTTCTCCTCCAGCCTCCCCCAGCACCCATCCTCTTCCCCTGCTGGTAAACATAAATATGGGCCCAGTACTTCATTTGCTCTTTCCACAGCTACTTAATTGCTGGTACTAGATGCTGAAGAAACAAAAATATTCAGAATTTGTTTTCAAGAATTTTATAATCAGACGTCATGACTTTATTAATTCCTCCCATGAAAACTGAGTCCTTACTAAGTAGCTGTCCTAGGCATTAGGAGCAAAGCCCTTTGGCTCCCAGAGCTTATGTTTTAGCAGGGATGATAGACTAAATAACAAAATAATACAATACGCAATATATAAGATGATTATATATTACAAAGGCAAACCCAACAATATGGTGTAAAGGCTCAAGGGGTAGAATTTTGACTAAAGTGGCTGGGAAGAAAGTGAAGGAGGACACACCGGTGTCTCTAGGGGAAGATCATTCCAGGAAGCGGCGGTGCAGAGATGCGTGGCATGTGTGAAGAAAGCAGAAGCGATGGTGGGAGGCAGAAGGTCTCTCAGAGGTTCGGGCGGGTGTCACAGGATCTGGTATCAGTGGACCTGGATTGTAGCTGGGATTGTGACAAGGAGCGCTGGAGGACTTGAGGCAGAAGGGTGATCTTATCACACTTGAAGTTTTACAGGTTGTTCTGGCAGCTGTGTGGAGAACAGACTCCAAAGAGGGGATCCGAGGTGGAAATAGAGGCTGCGGCAATTCAGAGGAGACAGGATGTTGTTCTAGAGCAGGAGATGGTCGCAGAGGTGGGGAGAGCTGGTCTGATGGCAAAACAAAAAAGGATTTGGCAGTGGATTGGAAGTGAAGCGTGACAGTCACATTAGTCTCTGGGGATATTGTGAAGAGGTGTATACGGCATGCTGAGGGACACAGCTGCCCCTCCCAGCTCGGCAGTCTGTGCCCCTCCCTCCGCTAGACTCCCAGTGTGACCGCCTGCACGGAGAAGGCAGGAGAGCGGGCAAGCTGAGGGTCCCGACAGTGAATGGAGGAAGCGAAGCACTCAGGTGTCCATCATTGAGGAACAGATTTAATAGCAGTAAGAAAGGCAGAAGTTGTGAAGGGAGTCGTGTTCATAGTATATAATATATATGTGTGTGTGTTTTGGGGTGCTGGGTGCTAGGCAAGCGCTCTACCACTTGCACTAAACCCCCAACTCCCATAGTGTATGATACAAAGATTTATTATTTCAAAGGTAGAGCAGTTCTTGGCGATGATGATCGGCTTCTGCTGGTTGGAGATCTCTAGACTTAAAAAATGTCTTTCACGTGGGGAGTGAAATCACCCTGAATGGAAATGAGGTGGAGATATACCAGAAGCCAGATGCTTCAGTGGATGTAGAGGAGTGGTCAAGGAATGAGTAGGAAGAAATAAGAAGCAGGTTGGTTTTGAAAATGAAGAGATTTTAAGATATTTTTGGAGAGGAAGGTAATTGTTTTCAGGTGGTCCGAGAGTGGGTATTCCGCCATTCTCCAGAGCACAAGAAAAGAGCTCCTCCGTCCTGGAGAAATCACTGGCCAGCGTGGAGATACGGTGGGAAGGAGTGGAGCAGGCCCATGTCAAGAGTGAAGACAGACTTCCCCACCATGTAATGGTGCTGGTCCCAGCGGGAAGTAAGGGCAGTTTTGAGAGAATGGACTGATGTAGAGCAGTGGTACCCAGAGTGTGGTGCCAAGCCCAGCAGCATTGGCATCATCACGGATCTTATTAAAAAATCCGCACTAAAAATCCAAATTCTTAGGCTCCATCGGAAAGCAGCTGCATCAAGAGCTCCAGTGGGAAGCAGCAATCTGGGTTGCGGTCAGACCTCCTGTTAGCTCTGATGCACACAAGTGCGAGGATGGTGGGCATGGAGGAAGCAGTGCACAGCTTGGGGAGAGAAGGTGAAGAGGAAGGGTGCCAGGGCTGGGGCCGGGGAAAGTGACCTTCCAATATGGAAAGTGCTAAGAAGAACAATGATGGGAAGCTGGCTGAGCCTGAGTCCCCTTGAGTGTTCACCTGGATTACATTTCTAGTTACTTCCCCCTGGGGTGGGCTGAACTTGCAGGTGTCTCTTGAGGATAATGAAAACGAGGAATTAGGACCTCTGTTCCGGGCCTTTGTCACGGTGCCAAGGAAGCCATCCATGGGAGGAAGAGATGTATTGAGAATTCCTAGTTCATAAAAAACGGGTGACTACAGCACTCTTACAGTACTCGAGACGTGGAAGCTCACTTGTGGGCCTGGTGTGAGCCACCTCGTTTAAATCAGACTATTTTCCTAGGTCTCTTAGATTCCTGTGCTTCAGCCTGCCTTTCCCGTGGCATTGAGGGAATTATGCTCTGGGAAAGAACGGATAGTAATACAAAACTAGTATCTGCCGAACAGCGGCCCTCCCTTACCTTCTTGCTGGCTCTCTGGCCCGGTTGCTGTTTGCAAGCGTGCTGCCCACTCCAGCCCTGGAGCCTCCGTGCCGGTGTTCTCCCTCACAGCTCACTCCTCCTGGGACAGTGCAGCAGCCGTGCACCTCCGTCCTCTGCATCGTGGCCCCAGCATCCATCTTTTCAGCGAGATCTGCCATGGACCTGTTTAAAATCGAGCTGCCCCCATTCGGTACTCTCAACCTCTTCTATCCTAGTTTGTTTTCCCCACTTTCTAACACATTATATTACTCATTTCTTAGGCTTATGGCATACTAGACTGTCTCAGACTACTAGATTTTGAGAGCAGAGTGAAGATTTCTGACAAATTGTCTCACTGATGTAGCCCAAATACTTAGAAAAATGTCAGGCATTGATAAGCATTCAATAAAAGTTTATAGAATGAATGAGTCTATATAAGCTTACTGAAATTGCACTAAATAAAGGTTTCACATTTAGCAATCTTTTTATTTTCACAACAATCTTAGAAGGCATATATAATTAAGCATCACTGAACAGACCAAGAAACTAAGACCCAGAGAGACTAAGTAACTTTTCCTAGACCACACAGCCGGTAGAGGGGAGCCTAACTCCATTTGATGCCATGGTACCTGCTCTTAACCAAACCCTGTGTGTGAATGTCGAAGTCCCAGCCTTGTTAATATATTCAGCGGCCTGGGTGAGCTTGGTGTCCTTCTAATAACTCAGCTTCCCTCTGTGTGATGAGGCTGTGTAGACAGACTGCTTGCCAACATTTCACCTTTTCCTGATCATCATGCATATTAAAGACAGAATTCTTTTTTTTTTTATTATTTTTACCAAGAACATGTATTGGTACATTGTATACATAATGCTCATAATCAACATGGTTATTTTGTACCTGTACATGATACATCTTGGTTTTCCCCCCTTTTCCCCCCTTCCCCTCCCCTCCCTTCCATTCACCCACCCCTCCCTATTTGCAACAAGTGTAGCTACACTTTACCATTTTTTCCCCTTTCATCTTACTTTTCTTTTAACCTTCTTCTTTATACCGCTTTTCCCTATCTAGTTCTCTCTTTTGAATACTATCTCTCTTTTTTCTTTTTTAAACAAAATATCTATTCTATCCCTTTGTCCTTATTTACACTTATGGTTCTTGAATGTTATGAAGGCTAATGAAGTAAAATCTCTCTGTTCCACGATTGGAGATAGGAGGAGCCAGAAATAATCATGCTCTGGGAGTTGGGACATAGATCTTTCTGAAAATAGCATCCCGTTTACTAGTGTCAGCTCTGAAGTACACCCTGGAGTTAGATGATCTTGGTTTCAGGAGATCTGTGGTGCAGCACGGTTCCGCCCCACATGCTACAGATGATGGGAGGTGTCAGTCAGCTCTCTCTAGCCGGAAATGACCATCCTGCTATGAGAATTGTAATCACATGGGCTTTTTTTGCCTTTGCTGTTCCTCAGAGACTGCCACAACCAGGACCTGTGTTTCCCGTGGCCAGGAATGACACATTGCCTCTAGTGCAGGGGCAGGAGAGGAAGCCAAAACCTCCCATCTGTGCTGCGGTCTGATCAACACTTTTCCTCCCAGTCTCTGACTCCCATCAAATACAGCAGAGCTCTTAGGATACTCTCTCTGCTTTCTTCTCTCTCAGCTCCAGAAGTGACAAACTCCTAGGACTCCCACTTCCTCGGCACTTACGGTCTAATCAGAGCAATGCCCGCTGCTCTATTACTCTACTCCACCCCAGCTTTTCCACCCCCAAGTCTCTGCTGCCTGTACCTTAAATTGGATTATACGCCATCAACTCCTGAGCCCTGGTGCAAAATAGCAATGACAGATAGACATGGTGTAGAACCTTTACACCAGCCCACACTAGCTATATAACTTCGGCAGGTAACTAGCCTCTTTCTAAATCATCTAATGTATACAACAGGGACACTTACATTCATACGCAGTGGTGGTGTAAGGATTAGAATTCACAGATGTAAAGTTCTTGGCCGTTATTGGCCTTTAATAAATAACTGGGGATGCCATAGATTTTACTTTGTTGCAGTATGTAGACCAGGTTATGAGTAGAGATCTCATTCATTCCAACCCCGGGAACTCCGGGATGAATCTGTCATTACCAGCAGCGCTGAATTCACTGAGAAGTGTGGCAAGAAATTAGGTTGCTATACCTTTAAGCTAACAGATAGTCAAGTCGGCCAAGTTCTGGTTTTGCTTCCAGTAGACTTAGTTTCCTCATCACCAGAATTAATACTAGATCCAGCACAGAGCACTGTTCACGAGATCTTACCTCCCAGGTGTTGAAGGAGAACATGTAAATACATCCCTTTTTGACAGTTGGAATGAGAAAATGTTTACCAATTAGGCGCTTTGTGCAACATAAGAAAACAATGCAAAGGCGTACAAACTTAATGCCACTTCGCACCCTAACCAAGTTCAGTCTTTGCAATGTAAGCCTTCGAGGCAGAGATATCAGAGACATAAACTGAAAGATTTTTCATTTGGAGTTAGAGGATGTAACAGACCAGGTTCAGCCTCACCACGACCTCCGTGCCTGCCATTGCCTCTGCCCCAGGTGGTCTTACCTTCCATAGTTGTTGCGGCTCCAGGTGGCTCGCATTGCCCACAAGCAGGACGGACATGCCTCACTTCCCTCTGCTCCCAACGCCTGCCACCTGCCTGCAGGACTACTTGGTACCCAGGCATATTCAACCTAAAGTGCAGGGGTGTTAATGCCTCAGGGGAGCAAACTTGGCCCAGCCTCTTCTGTGCGTTGGAGGTAAGGGCTTCTGTTCTCTCCTGAATGGACCAGTAGGGATCCAGTAGCTTCATACACCCTCTCCTGCAAAATGTGGCCGCCATCTTATAAGGGAGGAGTGGCCAGATCCTTGACTTACTCTCTTGTTGATTTCCTCTCCCTGGCTTCTCGGCTCATTTCCTTTTATCACACTCTTGCATCCCTGGGATTGCACTTGCCAGTCAAGTATGAATATATGAACCTTTACATCAAGTTATATATTTTTAGGGAACCTGAGTAAGCACAAAGAGTATTATAGCTGAAATTGACCTTAGGGGTATCTTAGTCAACGACTTCTATTTTATACAGGAAAAACCTGAAGCCTGGTATGCCAGAAGTAAAGTGATTATACAAACCATTTTCTCCAGGTTTTAGGTTCAATATTTTTAAAGTAATCACACACACACACACACACACACACACACACACAATGCATGATTGGAAAAATGATGAATTTTTAAATTAAAGATTTATTACAGTAAAACACATATTGCTATTGATTTTTTATTCATATTTGTAAAGACACTCATGAAAGAGGACTTCCAAAACTGCTTCAGAAAGTGGTAAGACCAACGGGATAAGCATGTCTGAGGTGAGAGGGGATATTTTGATGGGAACTAATGATGGTGTCTTTTACCATAATACTTTTTTTCAAATTTAAACATTTACCGTATCTTTTGCTCACACCTCATACATGCATATACATATATACAGACACATACAGGTGCATATGGACATGCGGTGTGCATGTATTATATATACAAAAGCTCATTTAAAGTCACATATTATGCAACATTTTCTTAACAGTAGACCACATACATGGCAGTGGCCCCATAAGATTACAATGAAATTGAAAAATTCCTATTGTATAGCGACACTGTAGCCACCATAATGTCGCAACGGACTACAGTCTCACGTTCTGGTGATGCTGGAGTAAACCAACCTACCACACTGCCAGTCATATAGAAATGTAGGACATGCAATGATAAGCAGCACATGATACTTGATCGTGATAACAAAGGACTACGTCATTGGTTTGAGTACCTACTATTCTATTCTCTTGGCATTATTTGAGAGTGTACTTCTACTTATAAAAACTTTAAAACAGTATGTTGTGCGCTCCCAGCAGCAGCCTCATAGATCTTATACTGACCGTGGGTCTTGATGACATCCTTTTCCTTGCACCTCATTTAGTCTTGTACCTCACTTAGTTGTTTATGAAGTCACAAAAATTTCATGGCCTTTGGAGGAACAGGCTACTCCCTACAGATATCACACATCCTTCTTATGTGGTAGGTGGCACCATCTAGGTTTGTGTAAGCAGTGTAAGTATACTGTATTAATCAGCTTTCTTGTTGCTGGACACAGTACCTAATACCCACAGTTTAAAGGGGGAGAGGTTTAGTTGTTTGTCTCACCATTTGAGTCCTTGGTCAGCTGGCTCCAGGCAGAAGCATCAAAAAGGTTGTGGCTGAGCAAAGATGTATAGTTCCTGGTGGCCAGGCAGTAGAGCACAGGAGTGCCAGAGAGGAGGGGCCCCAGGACCAGACATGCACCATAAGGCCACACCTCCGTGATCCTCTGTGATCCATGAAGACATACCTAGAAGTGTGCTGCTCCAGTCCCCAAGGCAATCCCAAACCCGATCAGGTTCAAACCCCACCTTAATCAACTCATGCAGTCTGTAATGTTTGCACAATTTTGAAATCACCTAGTGTTACATTTCTCACAAACACTGATGAGCAATGCATGATTATATTTGCCCTTTCTTGCCTCCTCAGAAATAGCGGATAAGATCTACAATCTCTTCAATGGCTATACCAGTGGGAAGGAGCAACAAACTGCCTACAACACCCTCCTGGATCTGGGTTCCCCCACCTTACATCGAGTTCTCTACCACTATAACCAGCACTATGAGAGCTTTGGAGAATTCACCTGGAGGTGTGAGGATGAACTAGGCCCCAGGTAACTAAGTCGGCTTTTTTAAAGACTCTCAGAAATTTCTTACCTCTTGCACTGTATTACTGCCTCCATGAAGTTGCATGGATTTCCTGAGCGGGCTTGGGTGCTTAGAGAAACAAGTGCTCTGCTTTTAGATAGCTTAGGGCAGGCAGCACATTAGTTTTGGATAAGCTCTCTTTAAGTAGTCAAGTCATGAATGCATTTCCAGAACTCTGAAAATACCTTTGCTCCTGACCTGCTTTATCCCCCTTATGATGTTGACACAGATTTCCAAACACTAAATACTCGGGACCGTGAAAGGAAATTAGGAATTTTATTTAAAATGTTACCCCAAAATATGTATTACACATGAACATTGTGTATGTTATTCGTATTATACAGACCTATTAAATTCTACATTCTCTTGAAAGGCAACATGAGGGTAGCTGAAGACCCTCTTTGACATCTATGTTGGCCCAAGTTAGAATGGCAGAATGCTTATCAACTTCCCCTGGTCCTAAGGCTGCAACAACTAACATGCAACACTTACTAGTTTCTGGTTGCACAGCCCAGATAGAGAGCTTGAAATACAAGAAATGAGACGAATGTGTAAAGTTATCTCCCTTCTTTCACTCTATACAGCGTGACTGTATATTGCTGCCTCTAGGAAAAAGACTCCTCTGGAAATACTGGAATTTTTAGATAAACAAGATTAAAAGGTGTATGGAAAAGTGGCACCTAGTTGTCCTCAAATTATTTAGGAACTCATGAAAAAAACATTGAGCAAAAGCTGTGAGGACAAGTAAAAGACAGAAAAAAAGAAGGAAGGAAATAAAAAAAGGATGGTAGAGAAAGAGGAGGAGGAGAGAGGGATAAAAGTGAAGAGAAAGTGGAAAAAGAAGTGAGGAGACAATGAGGAGAGTCAATGTTGTAGAATCCTCTACTTAAAACGACTCTTGTCCGCCTGCCAGCGGGGCTCAGCTAAAGTATCACCCTGAAGTCATCCATCCAACTGACTTTTGGAGGGAGACACAGCCTTAACGAGCCCACTATGACCTGTAATTATAAACTTTCCTAGAAGGCCACTGTTCTGGCTATTTTCTCTCTATTTTTTACTTTTAAAGGAAGAAGGACATTTGGGGTGGTCTTCCTAAAATAAAATGATTTTGTGCACAAGGTCAGTCAGAGTCTTTCTATATTCTATAAATTGTCTCCTGTTGCTTATAAAGCACTGTGGTTCTTGGGCAAACAAGGCCACTGCTGTGGAGCAACAAGAAATATGTAAGAGACATTTAATTTGTCTCGTCTTAGTTTTGGTAAAGAACAAACCCAGGGTTAGGGGGCAGACACATGACAAAATGTCCTCTGCACTCTACTTCCTATCTCTGCTTCTGACCTTGTTATTGTTCATGCCCAGTACCCAGGCTCTCTGGAACTCTCTCCCTTCTCCCTGCTCCCTCCTCTCGGATCCCTTTCCTCTCTTTCTTCTTTTTCCTCTTTTCTTCTGACATTTATTGAGTGTGCATACACAGTTCTTTGTTAGGGAGCATAAATGGCACAATTTGAATAGCACTAACATTGCATATTTCATCTTGATTTCTAAGGGCATTTGGAGTCTTTTAAAAATTTCTCTTTTGTGACTCAAGACTTAGAAAGAAAATTGGTTAATGAAGAAAGTGAGCAGCAGGGGAGGAAATGTGGATCTCCCCGTAAAGTAAATTCTGCTGCCCACTGTGCTCTCGCCCCTCCAGGGGCTCTTTCCTGTGCAATACTGGCCTTTCATAGAGGCATATGAGAAAACATTGTGCAGTTTCATTAACCCATGGAAAATAAAGTTTAGCTCTTTACTGTCATGGATCTCAGGGAGAACCACAGGAAAAGAAAGTCTTCTGCCTTCAGCTATAGCAACCCAGTTTGGGGTTAGTTGTGAGAATGAATAAAAATGGGACTGTGGGTACACACTTCCTTGTGAGCAAGCAGAAAGGATTCCCTCGGTTCAGTTAGATCCCTTCCATTAAAACTCATGATGGTCTCCAGATTGAGTTGAGGCTGCAAATACTTTGAGAATAATGTTGCTTGTACTATTACTAAGCAAGAAGGCCCCAGGCTCTGAGATGGTCAAGGGCAGACCCAAACTAATTATGAGTTTAAAAACAAAAAGTAAGCCATGAAAACAGCAACAAAGACTCCGTGGGCTAATTACATTCACTCTTTGGAAAGGATGGCCAAGATGTGTTTCTTTATCCTTTCTTGAAGATGACGCCCATGCTACCCTCACTCTTCCTTCACTCCCCCTTCCTCCACCTCCCCAAAATTTGACAGAATGAATGGCATACTAGACTAGACTAAAAGGACGTTCCATCACAGTCCTTGTTGATGACTTTTGGAAACTCTGTTTGGCCAAATTGTGGAAACTGATAGAAAAAATATAGATTATCTGCTTAAGATGCTATTTAGTCGGCTTGTGGAGTGTTTGTTTGATTTCCTCTCACCCACCATTGACGTCGGAAAAAAACGACTTTCCTTCTAATGACTTCATGCTACTCTTAGCCTCTTGACTTTGCTGCTGAAGCTCAACACCTTTCCTCCAACATCATGTCCACCCTCCTTTCAGCCTGCCCTCCCAGGAATGCAATGAGGTCACCCCTTGTGACACTTACTGCCAGGACCAAGAGGAAGAATGAAATGAATGTGGTTATTGTTCTTTGAAAGCTATATGTGGTGCAGATAGCTTCCAGTTTCTGGAAGAAATTGTTGATCAGACTAGAGAAGAGGCTGGGCACAATGGCGTGTTCCTGTAATCTCAGTTACTTGGGAGAGTGAGGCAGGAGAACCGCAAGTTTGAGGCCAGCCTGGGCAACTTAGCAAAACCCTGTCTTAAAATTGGAAACACTTGTACTGGGGCTGGGAGTATGGATCAGTGGTGGATCACTTTCTTAGCATGCACACGACTCTGGGTTTGAGCCCAGTATAATAAAAAGAAAGAAAGAAAAAAAAAAAGGAAAGAAGGAAGGAAGGAAGAAAGAAAAGAAAGAAAGAAAAAAGAAAGAAAGGAAGAAAGAAAAGCAAACTAAAAAAAGTTATAGCAGTCAAGAAATATTGTAGGAATATTATCCTTTGAGCTTTTGGAACAACAACTTTTAGCCTCCAGCGAGCTTGTTCAAATAAGAAAATCTTCCTTCATTGGTTTCTGGTCACTTGAGTCTTTGAAAAATAAGAAAAAAAACAACAGAATGAGGAAGTCCTTCTTCGCTTATCCCAAATGCTCAGAATCAAAGCCACTGAGGTCTGAGAACTAGATGTCAGGTAGCTCTTGTGTCTGGCACCGCAAGCAGGTGCCGAGGCTCAGGAACACCCAGCTACATGCAGAGACTCTCACTCTGGGCTCTTGGCCCTGGGAAATCACTGCTTTCTGCTGTGTGGGCACTTGGGGCAGCCTCTCCTCCCACCAACACTCAACAGCCTGGGCGTCCTCCCATCCACCCATTTTCCCCTTCTTTTGATTGAGGCTTAATGGTCTCAGCAATGGGCGCTTGACTTTCCCAGGGAGATGAAGGGATGAAGCACAAGCTCACCTGGCGGTAAATGAGGAAATGTGCGCTACAGTGAGTCTGCTCTACCCGAAGCCTGGCCCCGTGTCCATGTCAGCGGAGGGCACTGTCATCCTCGCACTAGTTATAAACTGATTACCTCAAAACAGGCCTCATTGGTCACATTTGGTACCCTCTTCAGTGTAATGAACTGGTTGCTTTTATTAACTCAGATGTACCCTTGAAAGGGGAAGTGTTAAGCCAAGTACCTTAGTGTCATTTAATAATGACCAGTTCCTGGATGTAGAAAAATGGATTTGATTTGTCTTTCAGGACTGTTGAGTCTATGATTATAAAAGGTATATATTCCTACTAAGATATGAACTATTTATTTCTCATCTTTATTTTTCTTTACTGAATTTTATCTCTGTTTCTTATGGGTGCCTGTCCCACTTTGCATGTCCATCCTATTCATTCATTCATTTTCTGGATAGATATTTACAGAAAATCTACTGTTGTAAGTGTCAGAGATAGAACAGTCAGCCAAACAGATGAGGCTCTGCCCTCTTGAAATTGTACATCTCACCCTAATAGTGGCTGTCTGTCTCTTTTGGCTTTCCCTTCTTTCTAACGTAAGTATCCTCCGTGCATGGTCCATAGGAAAGCCGGCCTCATCCTTTCCCAGCTTGGGGATCTCAGCAGTTGGTGCAATGGACTCCTCCAGGAACCTAAGATAAGCTTGCGACGTGGTGCCCTCAAGTACCTGGGCTGCCGCTACAGTGAGATCAAGCCCTACGGGCTGGACTGGTCAGAGCTCAGCCGGGACCTCAGGAAGACATGTGAGGAGCAGACCCTGAGCGTCCCCTACAACGACTACGGCGACAGCAAAGACATCTAGCACCATGAGGCCAGAAAGTGGCTGCCCCAATAAAGCAGGAGACCGGAAATGGTTTGTGGATTTTTAACATTTTTTTAATGGAACGTCGAAAGCTCCATGGGCAATATCTAAACCAGGCAAAGTGATTCCTGCTCCCTGCAGAACTTCTTCAGTATGATGTTCTCCATCTGCATGATCAGTACACCTGCCAGCCAGCAGCTTCATGCAGCGCCATTTTTCCTTAGAGGATTACTTTGGGATTTGTTTTGGTGTTAATTTGTTTCATTCACTTTTTTCCCCAAGAGGGTCGTCAAAAGGCTCAAGAGTCTATTGTGCTTCCCGCGAAGGGTCCACCAAGTTGAGGCATCTGTGTTCACTGAGTTCCTGAGTCCCTCGCACCTGAGGATGGGTGAAGCCAGAAAGCTAGACCTGCCTCATTGCTCAGCTTCAGGCATCCCTTAGGAGACACCTCACTCCAGGGTCCTCCTCACTCCAGGGTCCTCAGCCCTGCTCCAGGGAAAGACACTGAGAAAATTAGGGGAGGAAGTTTCTGCCTCTGCCTTGTGGTTTTCTCCCAGGCCTTCCTCTTACTATCTCCACACCTCAAAGGTGAGCCTAGCTTCCCTTTTAGGCCCAGTGGGCCTCCTAGGATTTTAGGTCCTCCTCCGTTTTAAGGTAGGACTAGAATGAAATCTCCCTCCAGCAGATCTCTGCCCTCTCTTCTGACCAGCAAGACCTTTGAGAGGCAACAAGATGCCACCTGTCAAATCTACCTTCAGAGAAGTCTGCCTGAGAAACTAGTTTGTAGTCCACATTCTAGGAAATACGTGGAGTTTATTGTTTTAAATAACCCATATGCCTCCTTCGAATGAACTTCTCCAGACCACCAATCTACAACCAACACCCTGAAGTTTTTGTAGCCCCCATGCCTCTTACCCTGGATAGATGAGGCTTGGTTGATGGTGGGTCTGGGCCAGAAGTCCGTATGTCACATCAGTGGTTTTGAGAATTAAATCTATCATCAGTCTCAAAAAACAAAGGCAAAACACTTCTGTCCACTCCCCCACTTACTAAATTTGCTTATTAGATATCTAGTTTTGCCAGTTATTTCTGTAATGACCATCAACAGGAGGAGTCTGTTATTGTCACCCCTCTGTCACCGCCCGTCTAATTGCTGAGAGTAGCAGGGCCTCTGTGGAAACAAGCATTACTGACTACGGTGAAGGACTGGGGGACCAGTTTCGCCCACTGCCCAAGCATTGCCTGTTAGGTGACCCACCTAACAGGAAGTCCGGCCTTCCAGAAACAGCCGCAGCCTTCCAGAGCCATGTCACTCAGTGATGGCCTGGCCTTTGCTGTCCCCAACCTGCTGTCAGCCACCCTGGCTCTAACCAGGACTCCTCTTGTGGAAACGCATGGCAAAGGCTAGGAAGGACTTAGAAGGCAATAATTGGACATTATTGATGTTTTCTGAATGGGAATAAAGGCAGACAGCTTTTACTGAGTGCTCTCTGGGTGTCAGGCACTGCTGTAAGCATTTTAAATACAGTATTATTGAACTCTCACAACAACCGCCTGAGGAAAGTGCTATTCTTGTCCACATTTCAGTGATAAGGAAACTGGGGGAGAGAGGTTACTCAGCTTGTCCCGGATCTTTTGTGCACTGTCTGCCTGAGCTACATCATGAGTTTGGCCTGCCAGACTCCAGAGCACAGGAGGTTAAACATCCTGTGATCCCCCACACTGTTTTCAGCAGTGTGCAGTATGTAGGGACCAGAGCTCTAGGCTCCACAGAAGGGCTGCTCAGAGAACTTCGCCTTTCCCATGCACGCCCAGAATAGCCGCCCCATCCCCTGTGCTGTGGAGGGGAGGGTCCCGGCTCCGTCCTTAGACTTTGGAACAAGGGCCCCTTTGGTACCTACCGCTCTGCAACACACGGTCTCACCCAACTCAGACTGGGAATGAAAACTGTGATGTGGCTGAAAGTACAGGTTGGTCTCACTGTCCTCTCTGCTGCTTTCCAGAGGAAAAAATGAAAGATTTATTTGGTACTTTCTAATGTACCTGGCCCCAGAGATTCCCCCACATCTTGAGTGAAGGATAGCACTATCCCACCTGTGATCAATCCAGGGGCCTCAGCTAAAGTGCCTCATAGGACCAGTTTTTCATCCTTGCCAGAGAGCAGAATGCTATAGGCCAATTGGGCAGGGTCTGGAGCACCCTCTCCCTGCTGCTACTGTTTTGCCATTGTTTTTGACAAGTCTGTGCTGAAAATGATGTCTTAGCTCTGAGTGGAAGGATGGCGAGGCTGCCGCTGCCTTCCTGCCCCAGCAGAGAAGAGACGGGAGGTGACGGACCAGAGAGAGGGGCATAGAGTGGCATAAGGGTTGTGCCTCTGTTATCCTAATTCTGTTTATATTTTAGCACACTATCTTCCTCTCTCCTTTGATCATTGTTCCAAACCCTCACAAGTCCTTTTTCCTCCGTTTATCCACTTTATTTTTATGTTTTTCCTTTGCTTTTAGTGTGACCTTCCTCTTTTCACCCCGCCTTCCCCATTCTTCCTTTCCTCCTTCCTCTTTCTGTGTCCCTTTTTGTTCTTTACTGCATTTGTGCCTCCTACGACTGGGTCCAGCCACTTTCAAGTGAAGAAGGCCAGCACGCATGGGACAGGGGTGGCTGTACAAATAACTGAAGGTTTTTTTTTTTTTTTTCCCTGGGAGGACATTTTCAATCACACCCTGCCTGTGTTTCTCAGTACTTACCTGGAGGAAGACATCCTGGTTAGAAAGGGTGATGGTACTGAATCAGTATTAAAGCTCAAGTTTTAAAGCTGCCAAACAGGTCTTAAGAGAATCATTCACATTCACCAACATGCCCTCAGCTCCAGTGTTCCTTTGAGACCTCTATTGTTTCCTTTTGAATGTACCTGAACCACTGTAATAGCGGTAGACCTTTAACTGAGTGTGCATTTTCCATAGAATTTGGTCTGTTCATTATTTTTAGTTAACTGCACTTCTTGATATTCAAATGTTCTATTGAAAAACTAAGTGTGAAGAAAAACACTTTACTACTGTAGAAGGAAGAAAGAATATAATGTGAACATCTTCAAGTATAACTGTGTTGTTTAAGAGAGAAGTATTGTAAGACTATAAAAATGAAGTAATCGACTAAATAATAAACAAAGCTATTAGTAAACATTGGGCGTGTTCATGTTATCTTGTGTCTCCACAATCTGAGTGATCTGGCTGGACCTGCTGGGGAATTGTTAAGGTTTTAAATGTTATGCTGTATATCTAAGATATATAGATATAGAAATCATCCTAACTAGAAAAAAGGTTAGAATTTCCATAGCCAGTTATAAACTTAATTTTATGTGGTATAAGTCCCATCTTTTCTCTACCACGTTCTCCAATAAAATGTCCTTATTACATATCTGCTGCATTCCAGATACTCTGTGTGGTGTGGAGGATACAAGCCTATTTTTATCAGAGCGTGGTGTTTTATGTGGAAAGTCACTCACCGAACCTATCATTACAAGGGTAAGGACAACTAAACAAAGAAGTACGGAATGCTATGGGAGTTGCTAGAATTTAAACTTTGTATTTCTAAAATGTATGCTGCTCAAGGCCCTCCCAGACATATTCTTGTCTTGCATTCTGTAGAGGTATTGGAGATAGGCCAAGTATTATGAAATGCCCTAAGGTGGGTAACCTGTAACATTCCATCTCTTTCTTCCTCTGCATAATGTAACTTTAGATGTTATTTTGGTTGCCACCAAAACATGTGATTCCCTTTCAGTTCTTCAGTAATCAGCTGTTAAGAGCTTGGACTCAACTCTTGAAAAATGACGATCAAAGTCCTAGTCCTTGTCCAAGCAGGGATGACTGAAAGAATACGTAGCCTGTGGCACCTTTAAGCCATGCCCACATGTTCTTCAACATCTCTCCATCTAAAAGTGCATTCCACTGCCTGCCCTTTAAACATGGACAGCTTTATGACTGTTTTGACCCTAAATGATGATGGAAGTGACATTATGACTTCTAACTCAGAGTCATAAAATGTCTTGGGGCTTCTGCCACCTTGGGAGCTCTTGGAGCTCTGAGTCATCACATAAGAAATCTAAGGCCACTATGCTGGCCCTTCCATAATGGAGAGGTCACCTGTAAACACTCAAGTCCAAGGTGGGACAACCCTGTCAGTGCATCAGAAATATAACTGAAGCTACTTTGGGAGCCCAAGACGAATTCCTCCAGCAATTGCATACCAACAAGTAGCTCCCATCAATGCCGTGTCAAATAAAAGAATCACCTTGCCAAGCTTCTCCTGAATTCTTGACTCCCCAAATTATGCAACAAAATAAAATGATTATTTTTAATTCACCAATGAGGTCTGCTAAATAAAATCTGATTGGGGCCAACAGCATCTACTGCATACAACCAGTGACAGATCATCTAGGTGAAGCTTATCCTGAGCATGAATTTACCATGGTAAGAATGAGGGCAACCAATTGCCCAGGAAATACTACAAAGAATCAACAACTGGGATCTGATCTTATTAAAAAGCTTTTGCACAGCAAAAGAAACCACCAACAGAGTGAAGAGACAACCCACAGAGTGGGAAAACATTTTTGCTAGCTATTCCTCTGACAAAGGACTAACATCTTGAATATATAAAGAACTCAAAAAAAATCAGATCCCCCCCCAATTTAAAGACCCAATCCAAAAGTGGGCAACTGAAATGAGTAGACACTTCTCAGATGAAGAAGTAAAAACAGCAAATAGACATATGATAAAATGTTCAACATTGCTGGTCATTTAAGAGATGCAAATTAAAACAACCCTAAGATCCCACCTCACTCCAGAAAGAATGGCTATTATCAACAAATCAGCCAATAACAAATGCTGGAGGGGCTGTGGAAAAAAAGGAGCCCTTATTCACTGTTGGTGGGAGTGTAGACTGGTGTAACCTCTATGGAAATCAGTGTGGAGGTTCCTCAGGGAACTAGGACTAGATGTTCCATTTGACCCAGCTATTCCCTTTCTTGGTATCTTCCCAAAAGAATTAAAAGCATCAAACCACAGTGATAATGCACACCCATGTTTGCAGCAGCACAGTTTGTAATTGCTAAATCTTGGAAACAGCCCAAATGCCCATCAACAGCAGAATGGATAAAGAAGATGTGTTTTTTTTTTTTAATACAATGGACTACTACTGTGCCATAAAGAATGATAACCTTGAGATATATCTAGGTAAATGGATGCATCTTGAGACCATACTCTTAAGTGAAATAATCCGGACACTCATGTTTAAATACTACATTATTTCTCTGGTGTGATCTTGTGGGCACTGTACTCATCAGTGGATTCATGCATTGATGAGCTCAGTAGCTGACTGTACTGTTAGCAGGTGGGGCCTAGTTAGAAGTAGGTCACTAGGAGTGTGAACTGGAAGTGTGTGTTCTTGCCCTCACACTTCCTTTCTCTCTCTCTGCTTCCTGGCTGCCATGGGTGGAGCAGCTTTGCTCTGCCAGGTCTTTCCCCCGTGATGTTTATGCCTATGAGCCAGCTGACCATGGATTGAAACCATGAGCCAGAATAAACCTCTCCTCCTTTAAATTGTGGGTGTTGAGTATTTTGTCCCAATAATGAGAATATTACTAATACAAATGGCCTACTTTCACAATCTGAGCACATTGTCACTTCTTCCTTATTTGGCTTGGTTTTGCGTTTTCTGTTTTTGTCTATTATGTGACAGTAATCCAGAATCTCAAATTGTGACTCTAGATCTGTATGTTTGAAATTGCCCTGTATTGTGCCTTCATGGCTCTGTTTAACTGGTTCTCTGTTTTCTTCATTCATTCGCGGTTCTCTCCAATACTTGGATGAAAACTTGCAGAAAAAAAGCCTGCAGGACATAGCTTGATAGAGAGAACCCAGCCTCAACAGAAACCTCATGCTTCCCAGCCATCTTCCCACCATCAGCTCTTGTCATATATCATATCGAATCAACCAATTAATTGTTTTCTTTCAAATGAAGTCTAACATTTTGTAGAATGAGTTGACAATTTCTCTTGATACGCATGAGAATCGAGGGCATGGTTCATGTTGGTACTAGCCAAAAGTGAGAAAAAATGAACCTCTTTGTTCCAGGATATTGCAATATATGCTGTAATTAGATTGATTTCCTTAGAGATGGACAGGTTTTGACATCATGTTCCTTCACCCAAGCTGCCTTTTGTTAGAGTCTATGACGCCTGCTCACATGGGGTGTGAATTAGTGTAATTGAATCCTTGCTACCTTTCCCAGCAGAAGACCCTTATCCAAATTCTGTGCTTAATAAACAGGAACAACTTCTTTTTCTTCCAACTGACCCTGAGGCTACTGTTGTCCGATAAGTCAGAGTGTTCTCTAACCTGCCCACTTATAAAGGAAACAACCTCAAACCATATCTCCTGGTATCCCTGGACTGAACGACCTGTGGACGAAAGCAAGGGTAGGCGTACCATGCATGCCACTTTGTCCTAATGACCACTGAGTGTAATGTGGCAGTGCCTATGCTCCTCAGCACCCAGTCGCCTCTTGGTTCTAGGTCTCTTCCCTGACGTTCTCGACCTTTTCTGCTCTGTCAGCATCACATAAAGCAGACACTTACAAAGTACTACATCTCTCAGACTCTTTTGTCAGCTGGCTAGCTGGGCCCCTGGAAGACACTCATGGCAGATCAGATGACGGAAAGAAAGAAGGCAGGTGCTTCTCCCTCTGTCATCCCTGGATGGTGTCTCCAGCTCCTTCTTCATGATTTCTGTTTCTTCCATGCATCCCCCATCCCCTCAAGCAGCATCCCATCCCAGAAGCAGCATCGGGAGCTGCTTCTGGCTCTCGCTGATCTTTAAGTTGTTACACCACTCCCTATGTGCCTTTTTCACTATTCCAAATCTTTTATAATCAGTGTCTCATTTTAAACTTCCTCTATTAAATTACCTAAAAACTGTTGTCTTTTCCTAAGTCTTAACTAACACACACTTAAGCAAAAACTATTACGTATTATCTGACACTGGAATTTTGTAACTCTTTAGTCTTAGAGTAAAAGTCTTAGTTTAAAGTCTTAGTGACCATCTGAAAGATGAAATTTTGATGACAAATGTAAACAAATTTCCATGAACTCTAAGACTGTTTGCAGGGATAGGAAATATGTCCTCGTGTGAGTGCTAACTTTGATGAAGCGGTAGTGGCTGCCTACACAATGAATTTGAAGCTGATTCTGTCAGTTGGACCAGCCCGCAGCCAGAGAGAGTGGTGAGAGTCATGGTCAGTGTCTGCCAGGTGTGGGAAATGGCATATAGCAGGATGCGTGTTGCACATTAGCATGCCCAGATTTATTCCTAGGGAGGAATAAATCTGATAGGAAGGGAGCACTTGAAATCAAGACTAAGAAAAAAATTTACTCTAAATATATCATATATTATTATCTATAATTTATGACATAAAAATGAATATAAATTCATCGTACATTGATAATTGTTACCATTTACCTGGTGGGTTCTTCTCTCAGGCCAGAAAGAATTGCAAGGTAAAGAGTCAAAAGAGGACTGAGAAAAAGTATTTACTGAGAGTGAAAGCAGAAAACAGCATTTATTGTAAGGTAGAAACAAAGAGCTCCCAGGCAAATGAACCTGGGAGGGGGCCAGAAGAGGGTTGCCAAAGGGGCTGTTTTGTCTAGGAGTTTTCATATCCAAAATGACATCTCAGCCAAGTTAAGATCAACCTATGGGGTTACAATCAAGAAAATTCGACTTACAAGTGGGTCATAGGAGCTCAGGACATGTAGTAGGTATACTTTTGCAAGCACTGGTAATTGTAACTCTGGACAAAATGAAGACATTTTTTAAAGAAGTGTGAATCTTTCATTCCTGGGCAAGAAAATTCTGCCAATCCACTGAGGCCTTTGCTTACTGATCCTCCAGGTGTCCTGGCCTTGATCATCTACACACCCTTCACTGAATCTTTCTGACTCCTTCTTTGGCTTGGCCTTTCCCTGGCTGTCTGTAACTCCCTTTGCCAGGTCCCTCCCCATAATCCCCTCCCCTCATGGACCAGTGTTACTCTAAGAAGTCTTCTCGCCCTCCTACAGGGCCCTGCTCCTCCACACAGCCTTTTCTTAGGTTAGGAAATGCTACCCAAGTCTTAGAAAATGGAGCCTAAGCCCAGCCATGCCTGAGGGTGTTTCATTCTTCCCAGGTCTTATGTTATCTCTCTGTTTCAATAATGAAAATAGAATGAAAATAAATAACTCATTTCTGAGGTCATTTGGCTCCACTGTTACAGGACCAATTTTACAGCATCACACTTATGTTTTCTGAACTGTCATTTTTTTATTTGTAAAGCTGCATTTTAACAGAGTCTTCAGAGCATTATTTTACTATCTAAAGAAAAAAAGATTTCAAAATATTCATTCATTTCTGCAGTGTATCACTTAGTCTGGCCAAGACTTAAACAGAAAGAATTTAATATAGGAGATTAGTTAATGGATATAACAAGATGAGAAAAGCAAAAGTATTTGAAACACAAGTATCTCTAAGATATCACAGAGGTATTATCAATGTCTGCAGAAAACAGCACCATCCCTTAGGCAAGGGGGACAAAAAGAGGAATTTGGTTTACTAGATATTAGATGCCCTGGAGGAGAAGAGGCCATTTGCCTAGCGCTGGAACTTGTTCGAGGGGTGAGGTTGGTTCTTCAAGTGCACAACAATGATGGAGACTAGACCATTCTGCTGCTGCCATGTCGAGGAGCCCTTGGCAGGATGTTGCTGAGCAGGACGAATGGCTAACAGGAAGGAACCAGTCCTGTTCCCCTTTCTTCATACCCGTGTCCCTCTGGTGCACTTCCTCTTCCACTGACAACATTTAACACGGCACTAACTGACAGAAAAGGAACCAACTTTTGTCATGTTCCAGCAGCAGCTGTACAAAGCAGAGTAGAGACATGTTAGCTTGCTAATTGCTACAAGCAGCTTGAGGATTGAATGAGACAATACTTTTGAAAATACTTAAAACAATGACTGACACATGTCTAGGAAGTGCTCAATAACATAGGTGCTCTTGGTCCATTTTTAGTGTTCTTTAGAAATTAAAATGGAACTGTATGTTTCACCAGTATTATTCTCTTCCAGTTATATTCCCTTAATGACATGATGAGATACCAAGAAAACATGTTCCAAGTTCACATTATACATCTGTTTGTTTACGTGTCTGTTGAATCTTTGATTCTGTTGACTCTTTGACATGGAACTTTGTCAAAGATGTTTTACAATTTCATAAGGAATATCTTCTTTTGATGAACATACTGTTGTGTTTAATAGCAACAAATGCTTATTGATTGCTTATTATGTGTCGGTAACCTTGTAAGCACTTTTACATGGCTTCTCTTGTCTAATTCTCCCAACAGCACTAGGGACAGATAACTGTCACTATATACATTTCACAGATGAGGAAACTCAGACATTGTAAGTAACTCCTCCAAGCCAATATAGCTGTTGAGTATGACACACTGCAATATTGCTGTGTGGTCCATTTAAATAACTTTCCCTTCTAGAGCAGTTCAAGATGGTGAGAAAACTAAACTAACAACCTTTGACTGAACAGTTTTTTTCTTTGTATTGGATTTGTTTGGAAGAGGAGGGGTGCATGCAGTTCTTGCAGCAGTAAAATGTGCAGTATTGCTGCTTCATTCAGGTCATTAGCACCATGTCAGTCACTGCCAGGTGGGAGCAGTGACTGAGTGTAGACCTATGCACTGTCAGAGCCCCTGGAGATGGGCATCTGTGGGCATACAAAGAAACAGAACTCCTGACCTCCTTGCACTTCATATCTCATTGAATTTTGGTCTACACTTGTGGTGGATTGATGTAGTCAACTTGAGCAGGAATGCCCACCTGGACTGAGTTAGTGTAGTTTTTGGTGTAGAAGATCCACCTGAGGATTGTTGCAGACACAACATAAAGGAGAACGGGAGCAGAAGATAGGAGCCAGCTGTTTCCCAGGAGAAAGAGGCTGGGATGGTTCTGCTGCGGCTGGTTCTCCTGAAGGAGACTCAGCTGTTCTCGTCGCAGAAGGAGCTCGCAGCCTTGCTGTCATCGAGGATGGCTGCTGTTGCTTCGGGGGAGCTCCGATCTTCATATTTGCTGTGAGCATCATATCCTGGTTCCATTATTGATTTCTTCAGCCTTTTAGTGCAGACACAGACATACATGGGACAGTGCCGTGGGCTCCCAGCCCTTGATTGGATCTTTCAGGTCTCTAGTGCACAGGTGAATGTTCTGCACTCTTCCTGCATTTGGCTTGTGTGTGTGTGTATGCTGTAACTTGCACTTGCCCTCTATTAAATCTGTTCTTTTGAAAACCATTGACTCTAGGAAAGTAACTACTACAACACTGCCGTAAGAGTCAAAGTGTAACCATCATCCCCGCCTACTCATTGGGCCATATTCTCAGACGGATCATACAGTCTACTTGGATGTCTATACCGTTATAGAGGATAAATGTTCTTACACACTCATTTTGATCAGCTGTGTCTACACCATAGCAACTCCTGACTGTGAAGGTCATTTACTGCACTTCAGACTTACAACCTTCCAAACAGTCCCACTTTGGGGTACCAGACTGGAGAAGTTTTGGCCCTTTCCCTGTAGCCTCTGTGTCCCTTGGCAACTAGGAAGGGATTGGAGGAGGCCCACAGTAGAGGTGTTGGTGATGGAGTTGACTGGAGTTAGGCAAGGAAGGAGGAACATAAAGAAAGGGTATTTGGTTGCCATGGCAAACCAGCAAACATTCAGAGAAGGGGGTGTGGCCTGGGGCTTAATGAAGTGCCACTGGGTTTGAGCAGCAACTGGAATGTCTGAGTATAGCTGAGTTCCTTCCCACAGAGCCTGGGGCCAGGCCACTAGCAGGGACTGCCTGTACCTCTCAGGAATGCTCAGGATAAAGACTGGAACGGAAAAGACCAGCAGGCCTCCCAGGTGTAGGTTTTCCTACCACCAGCCACAAACCGGGGGCCTCCCAGAAGAAATTTGGAAAACTCCTCCAAGAGCCAAGAGAGTCTTGACCTACAAATTATTTCTTTCCCCCCAAACTCTAAGACTGACTGAATTTTCAGAGTATGAGGAAACACTTAGAAAGCCTTTCTCTGCAGAAGTTCCCATTTTTCATTTCCTTCCCTCCCTGACTTTTTTGAGGTGGCATTGTCCCTGTGTAGAGATAGATCTGAGGTCCCAAGGTCTTCACAGTTTGATCAAAGAGAAGGCATGTGTTAGCAGTGGGAATGTGGATGGCAGTGGATTGGAATGTGGAGAGATGCTGGAGCCAGGAAAGCAAACGCTGCAAATACGGTGAAGAACTGGATTTGGCAGGACTCTGAAGGCTGGGATTAGAGCATACAAAGAAAGCCTGAGGTCAAGGCAGAAACATGTCAGAAGCCCAATAGTTAGATGAGGCATTTGTTAGCCAGAAGATTCATAGAAGACCTGATAAGAATGCAGCAGTGAGGTTGACTGCTGGCCTGGTTTCTTGTAAACCAGGAGGTCTGGCTCCACTGGCAGCCTGGAAACAGATCTGCCAGACTCTGATCTGCTCCGCCCCCCAGACCGTGCACCTAATTTCCCTCTTCCAGACTCAGTTCTTCGATCTATTATTTCATTTTACCTTAAACTTTAGTTAACTTAGGTATGCATGAACTTTAGCTGTCTAAAATGTGCATCAATAGAAACTGGAAATAAGATGAGATTTTGAGGACATCCGACATGCTAATAGGGTGATGTAGGTCATATCATTTGAAAAGAAGGAAGAAAATTCATTCATTAATAAGTAGTTTTGAGAGATACTAACACATAATTATTGAGCTCCAGTGATACTATGGGCAATGACGTCACAAGGAACGCTTTATGTGCCAAGTGCTTTGAAGGGTTACCATGTTAAATGATTGAATGCACATAAAGACTCAACAAGTTTAAACTCATCCCCCCCTTTGCACGTGGGACCTAAAAGGTGCATTCGTCTTTTTGAGGTCTCCATGAGTCAGGATTCCAAACCAGGTCTTGATTCTGAAGTTTGCACTTTTCATCGAGCACCTGTGAACAAATTGCCCAGATTGTCTACCAAAGATCATTTTAAGAGAGCCAAAGCCTGAAACATACAGGCATCTTGGTATCCATGGGAATTTCATTTACACCTAGAGAGAAGCTTCTGCTACCTGGGCCCTCTTTATTTCCTGAGTGTCAACTCTGCACCTCTAAAATCATCATATGTGGTTATGGATTGTTTATCAGTGAGCGTGGTGCCCAAGGCAGAGCCTGGGATGTACTTTGGCTCTAGCATGTTTTTCTGCAATAGCAGTCAAATTATACTGTCTTGATGACATAGTTTTTATAAAAATTTTCCCTTCCTTAATACTTGGAATCAAGTTTACATACCATTTAATCTGGGGCCTCAAATTGGAACATGATATGTTTTTAAGTGAACTTATATTTAAAATATAGCCAAAAGTTCATATAACACTCAATGTGTGTGTATCTGTGGGGCGTGTGCATGTGTGTGTGTGTGTAAGAGAGAGAGAGAGATTATCCTGTTAGAGTAACTCATATGCTAGACCAAAAAGTAGAAATTTAAAAGCCAGCCAATCACCATACCCACTGCTCTGTTTTTCTTGGTCCCTTCTGTACCATGGACATTTCTGCTTCTCTGTCTTAATCCATTCATCCATCCACTCTCAGCAATTGTTTATTAAGTGTCAGTTCCCTGTAGGCACATCACATTCATTTAAACGAACCTGCATAATAATTTCTAAGTTGGGGATTATCATTGCTCCATTTCACAGATGAGAAAATTGAATCTCAAGCCATTACCCACTTTTCTCGGGATCCCCTAATTTGATCTTAGAGCAGGCTGCTGTTTAGTCCCTCTCTCATTCCTGAGTAATAGTTGCTATTACTTTTCCAACTCCCGTGGACTTCATACCTACATCTGAGAAATGCATGCACATCTGTTAGCTGGCATAGATGCTTAACATAAAACTGCCTGGAAAATCCTGACTTGAGATCCACCTGAGAATGAGTCATTTGGTACCATTTGCTCAAAACTCATAGCCTTCTGTGTTGGCCTTATATTACCATCACCTCATTAATCGTTGTTAAAGAACAAGTCAGAGCATAGAGCTCAAGTATCCACAGGACCACGCACACTTGCCCCAAACACACAAATAAAGCATCTTCTTTTTTTAATTTTCATTTTTATTAGGATGTGTTTGCAGTACAAAATGATTATATTCTTTGTGGGGAGTTGGTACATATACATAACATATCTTAATTCTTTTTATGTCACCTTCCCCTCTTTTGCCTCCCCCTCCCTCCATCTCTTGGTCCCTTTCTCATTTACAAAAGAATTATCTCCCTGTTTTCTGTTATCTATCTTTTATGTTGCTTTTTGTTTATACTTTGGTTTTCTCCTACAAGAGAGACCATGCAATGTTTATGCTTGTGTATCTGATTTATTTCACTTAACACTGTGGTCTCAAGTTGCATCCATTTTCCTACAAATGACTCAAATTTGTCCTTCTTTATTGAAGAGTACTTTGTGTATAAATACATTTTCTTTATCCATTCATCCGTTGATGGACATATAGACTGCTTTCAAGAGTTTCAATAAGTCGTCCTGCTATAAACGTGGGTATGTATGTATAACTGTAGTATGATATCTTTAGCTCTAGCAGGGGAATGCTAGATTGAATGGAATTGCTATTTTCAGTATCTGAGGAATCTCCACACTGATTTTCATAGTGGTTGTACTAGTTTACATTACCAAAAACAATTTAGAAGGGTTCCTCCCCACCCCTCTGCAGCCTCACAAGCTTCTTCTTTGATTTTGGTTCTTACATACATAAAATCTTGGCGGCTAATCAATTCAGCACTTTTCAGTGTTTCATCATCACCTTGAGAGGCAGTGCCAGAGATCCAAAAAGTGAATAAGGTAATATTTCAAGGGCCACCTTGTAGAAATACAAGGAGTGTCCCACCCAAGGATGCCTGGTCCAAAGGATTGATGTGTCAAGAAATCCAACTCTCGCTAATGTGATTTTTAAGCCATGGTCTCTGAAACTGGTTTGATTTACCCTGATAAAGAGATTTTTTTCTAATTTTCACAGAAGCCATTAAGAAGGTAAGGAGGGCCCTAAGTTTACTTGCATTGAAAGAGTCCACAGTTCTTAGTGGGGAAAGATGAAAACACATTTAATAGAAACATCAAATATATTGATTATCTAAAGAGAGGAAAGTGAGGGATCACAGAAATAATAAATCTCATTGAATGGATGATGAAGAAAGGTCTCACGGTATTGGGATACGCAGGTGAGAAGTAGCAGGGAACCGAGATGATAAGGGGAGGAGCCCAGCTCGGGAAACAGTGTGAGCCCCCAGCGGGGACTCCAGGAGCTAGGAGGCTTCCTCATAACAGGGCCAAGGAGCACCTGTTCAAAAGTCGTGGGGCTCAGCGTAAAAGGCTGGCTGTGCTGAGTTTGACATTTAATGACAGAAGAGACAGCAAACTCGTTTCCCTGAGCAATGTGTAACTCCATGAGAGCTGTATGTTAGCGGGAATGATGTGGACTCAGCGTGAACTGGATGGAGAAATAGCAGAAGAGGGAGACTCACTTGGAGGTTTTACTGTGGTCTGTCCAGCAGGGACCCGTAGCCTGAGCCAGGGGACAGTAGGGCATGAAGGAGGATGATGGCTATGAAAGACAGCAAGGTTGTACACGGCTGTGTGTAAGTGATGAGAAGCTCTCCCTCACTTCATATGTCCCCGAAGCATTCACGGATCTTCCGTACAAAACTAGCACCTATTCCCCGCCCTAGCCACCCTTCGCCCCTACCATATCTTACTGTCATTGTAGCACTTTTCACCAGCTGATGTGTGTATTTATGTGCATACTGTTTGTCTCTTTCAACTTCTCTTCAAGCTCTTTGAGAGCAGAGACTTAGTCTGATTTGTTCACCACTGTATCCCCAGTACCTACCCAACACAGTTGCTCAATAGAAATTGACCGAATACAACTATGTTGTTAGCCTGTATGTACACATTTTTTTTTTTGCCTTTCCAAGGCCAAAGAAGTCCAAATGTAAAATGTCCACCTTTGGAAGATAGTGAGTTTCTGAATACTAGATCGATGTATGATCAGATGGGACAACTTGCTGAAGGAAATGTCATAGCGAATAACATGGTCTTGCGAGGATCTTTGCAAGTGTCAAAACCTCTGTACTTACAAAATGAGATGTTCCAGCATTGCAGAGTGGCTTGATGCCCAGACTCTGGAGCCAGAGTGCAAATCCTGGCTTTGCTACTTCCCAGCTGCGCCACTCCAGGCTCCTTTGTACCTCTTGATATTTCTCAGGTCTCATTTATGATAAATGTTTCACTGCTCCTCAGTCAATGACTGATGTCTCCATATTCCAGTGGTAACTGTGGTAACTGTGCTCCATTATCTATTAAATAAATTATGTATAAGCAGGGAATCCCAGTATGGGGTCCTTTTTTTTCTTCTTTTTCTTTGCGATTGATGGTTTGAAGCTTCTGTAGGTATAAATTTTAGGTTATTTTTTAATACATTGTTTTCCTAAGCTACCATAATATAACCCAAAATACCTAAGCGAGCTTGATGTGGATTTATGTCAGCCATGAAATGTAAGCAGCATGATTTTAAAAATCAATCCCAAAGTGTATTTTAACAGCAAATAGGAGGATATATGTGTTATATTCTAGAACTAATGGCCCAATATGGTGGCCATTAGTTACATGTGGCTATTTACATTTACATTATTGAATTTAAGTAAAATTTGAAAGTCAGTTCTTCTGTCTCGTTAGTCAAACTTTGATAGATAGCAACATGTACCTAGTGGCCATTACACTGGATAATACAGATATGGAACATTTACATCATTGTAAAGATTTGCACTGGACAGTGCTGTTCCACAAACTGGAGGAACCTCAGCAATTCTATTGTCTTTTAAAGAAATTCAAAACCAGCTTTCTACATAACTAATGTAACTGTCCAGGTAGATTTCAACTGAGTTTACAAACACTCTTTACAACTCCAAAACTTTTTCCTTAGCTACTTTCTTTTTCTCAGTGCTAAGCTTTACCACTATTACCCTACAAGTCCACATTGCTGCTCCCTGAATCAGAAGTCTAGAACGTCTGGCAGCCCAACCACTCTGAAGTCTCTGTCTGCTTTAACTGTCCTGAGAATACAACTAGTACACATCTCAGAAACCCTCCACTGTAATCTGCATGAAGACAGTTCCCTGCTCTTTTCCACCTCAAACTTCTTGAGAGAACAGTTTACACTCATGCACAGTGCTAAGTTAGTATTTAGCAGGCTAATTCTCAGAAATTCAGTAAGGATATGACTGTCTAGTCAGTTTTGGAGCCCGGATTCAAATTCAGATTTGTCAGGCTTGACAGCTTGGGCTTTTCATCCTTGTGGCTCATCGTGTTGCTCCTGTGAACTGTATGTCACTGGTCCACCCTCCATATTGATTTCCAGAGTGAGTCACCCTTGCCTCCCGCTTCAATATGGCAAGTCATTGATGAAGGTAGCGGAGATATGAAGAGTGTTGAGTCAATAAGCAGTATTTTCCAGCACAGAGACAATTTGAATATTTTTAAAACCAGTAGAAACTTTCTTACAGGTCATTTAAATGGTTGTTGATTTGTTCCCAGCAAAGTCATTACTTGGAAGGCGTTTGTGCCCTAACACAAGTTGGCTTACTATTTAGAAAACACTTGGAGTTCCACATAAATTGTAGTATGGGGAAATTTACTAACTTTGACAACCTTTTGTAAGATTTAAGTGTGACTTGTATGTTTATAAACATTTTTTAAAAGGCAACTGCTTTCAGATAGTAGTTACTCAATGAAGAGAAAAGGCAAATTGATACAGCATGATTGGTAGTCATTAAAAAGTCAACACTCTCCTTTTATTTACTTTTTTGCATTAGAATAAATGACTTTTATGTGGACAAAGACAAAGAAAAGGAGGCTTCTCTATATTAAATTATCCTTAGAAGAAAATTTGATTTGAAAAACATTAGCAAATTGCAGTTTGTCAGAACTATTGCTGTTACTCCAAACTATCTTTCAGAGCTTAGAAATGTTTTTATTATATTCATTTGAAATGTTAACCAGATTAGATGGTTAGGTTTCTTCCAAGAATGTACCCTACCATTGTCACAGCAGTTCTTATAAACACTTTGCAATGTAACCTAAAGATTCGGGGGCAGGATCAGAATACAAGATCCTCAGCAAGGAGTTAAATGTAGCAAATAACACACACATCAACTCACTGACCACCATGCTGGATTCTGCCCAGCAAACATGCATTCAAGCCTAACTAGACTCAGGCTTGACAATAACCATCCACTCTCTAAACAAGCCTTGCCTCCTTCCAGGACGAACAGCCAAAGCACATGTAGAACTTTTGTGGGCATAGATAATCATGGGATCACCATGGGGAAATGAAAATGTCAGGAGCCCAGCATCAGTAATCTTTTGGAGGTGACAAAAAAAGATGACCCAAGGCCAGCTTCGGAGGTGCACCGGAGCTATTTCTAAGTGTAAACCTTATTTCCTGCCCTTAACCCGGGAGCGCCTCATCACCTGGAAGGCTGAGATCTAGGAGTAGCATGTCCCCGGCTTATGCGTGACTCATTGTGTCATTTAAGTTTGTCAGTCAATGGAAACCAGAAGTCCAGAGTCTCTGTCCAGGACGCTCCCTGGGGAAACTATTAAGAAGAAGGCAGACTTGCCAGATGTTTCTGTCCAGCTGTCCTAACTGGCATGTGCAAGGGCATCTGCTTATGCTCAGGGCCTGGCATAAGGAGAGGGGCCTGGAAGAGTGCTCAAAAAGGTTTGCCATCAGTCTCCCTACAATTTGCTATAGACAACAGGAGGAGAAGACTCAGCTACTAAGAAGGCCATAAGGAAAGCAATAAGCACCTTAGAACAAACAAGTAAAGATATGTTAAAATTTCCCATTGCAATCGGGCTTGTGTTCACTCTTGGGCTTAGTGGGCTAAATATAGTTTAGTGGAAAACACATCATATTTGACAGCAGAAAATTTGGATTCTGATCCCAACCTGTATTTAGATATGGGAACTTAAATTTTTCAATAACCTGTCTGACACTCAGTTTCTTCATGTGTATAAAGGATAACACAAAATTTTTCTTGCTCTGCTTAGCCTATGTTTAGCCATAAAGCCTGGGAAAGCACTTTGTATTTAAAGAAAATGCCAGCTAATGCTCTTGTTCTTCTATAAAATGTTTATTTCTTACCACAAACCTCTCTCCCTAGTTCTAAGCTTGTATTACCACCTACTTTGCAAGTCTTCCCAAATGGCTGATAGGTGAGCTGAGACACCCACCCAGCCCTTCAAGCAGCCAGATAGTGCCTGGCATGGCCAGAAACCTTAGCAAGCTGATCTCCACTGCAGAATCCCCCTCCAGAGAGCTGAGCACTGATTTATACGACATTTCCAACAAATTATCTATCTGGTCCTCAAACTAAGTATCCAGAAAAAGCATATTTATACTCTTCCTGTAAAACCCTGCTTCTTCTGGCTCTTTTTTAAAAAAATCAGTGACAATTATGGTTACAAGCTGCAGAGGCTTCATTTTAGACATTTCTTTCCACCTCTCCCCTTCTTATTAATCACAATTTTTTCTTTTGCTTCTTACATCTAGTGTCCCATAGAACAGGCTTGAACCTGGCTTGGTCGTGTAACCTGGAACAACTTTGTTCTCCAGACTGCTGCTTGGCATTCTCATCTGCGAAGTGAGAACACACAACTTTCAGATCTGTTGTGAGAATTTAATAAGACTATGTTTACCAAATGCGTGACATACATTGGGTTACTTCTACCTTCTAGCTAAGCCGAATGCCTCACTGATGTTCAATAATGCACAGCCTTTCCCACACCTTCATCCATTACTTTCCACTATGTTCTTCACTTTCTGTGTCCCCAATTCTTCCTATCAAATCAGACGCATCTTTCACCGAGGATCTTCCAAAGGAGGGATGCTGTTTCCTCTGAACTACACATTATTCTTGTACATTGTTTCACAACTCATGAGGCACTTGACGTTACTACCATACGCTTTGCTTTTTCATATGTCAGCTCTTTTCATGAATTTCCACATTAATCTTCTTCACATAGTCTGTTTACTCAATAACTAGTTTTCAAATAGCTGAAGGGAATGATCAATTAACCAGTTAACTAACGACCAGTGTCTGAACCTGGTACAAACAAATAGAATGACTCAGATGTGATGGGATGATTTAAACATGGAGTAAGACACCAAAGACAATTCATATTTGTGTGCTGATTTTTTTAATGAACATCTTATAATCTTACAAAATAACCGGCTATAGCTGTTTTACGTTACAATACAGTAGATCAGCTCCTTTCACTATATTTTCAATCAAACTATCCCCGTGGGTGCTAACTGACACACTCAATAGTGATCACACAGAACAGAACTGCCAAGTCTGATGCTTTGTAATGCAGGAAAGGGAAGAAGAGAGCTTTTCAGTGCTTTTTTTTTTTTTCTTCCAGGATCTACCCGTTCTCCTCACTGAGACCTCTCTTCTAGGTCTCTTTGATTGCAGGCTGTCACGCCAGTCAGTACAGTCAGCCAGCCCCAAGCAATATGATCACAGAGCCCCCACTTATTAGGAAGAAGAGACAGCAGCGATTGAGAACAGAGACAGACAGAAGGACCTCTGGGAAAGGCCCTCTAGGGCTCCATGAGTGAGTAAGAGTAGGCGAATGCAGACCACCTTGTGGAACAAGTGTGGGCTGTTGCCCCTAGAATCTGTGACCATAGTGTCTTAACCCTTTGACTTTATGAGCAACTTGAATTCCTCAAAACACTAAGACTTGGAGACCAGGAATGGAAGAACATGCCACCTACAAATGTCCATCGCTCACTGGCTGAGTGGTTTTTGGCCTGATTTTTTTTTCCCCACGCAAGAACTGTCCTCTCACTTTCTCTGGGGCAGTTGTGAACTGCACATGTTGCCAATAGAATGTACAGTATTTTAAAATGAAGTATGACACAGAAATGTGCAGATTAGTACCCTGATGGAGAGACTGGACAGAGACACACGCCGGCACCAACCACAGATTCCATGTTCTTGTAGAGGTCGCAGCCGTCCTGAGTGGGGCAGTGCCCAGGATAGCTCTTCTTCTCCCTCAGCTGGAGGAAAGATTGCCCAAGGCAGAGCCTGACACATGCCCAGGAATTTGGATTTGTTCCCCAAGAAAACAATTTTACAATGTGTTTTTTTCATTTTTTGTTTTTTTTTTTTTAAATAGGGAATCTAAACTTTTCCACTCTCCTTTCCATTTTAAGTCCTATTAGGATCCCAGAAATAAATGTTTCTTGTCTGTCCAGGGCCACTAAGTGTGACCCAGACAATGTTATTTAGGCTGTAGTTTCCTCTATGGGCAGAAATATAAAGGGCGAGAGATTTCAGATGGGCAAACTCTGCTTTGCTCTTTCCCCAGTGACTTTGCTGTCCTCATTCCAAGTACAGATAAAAAGGTGTATAAACCATATGTTTGTAATTTAATTCTAGAATAATGTTTTCTTTTTCCTACATATTAGTGTGGGTACTATTTTGCTGGTAATGAATAACATTTTATTTTCCTTCTTGCAAAGCCGTTGCTTCTGTGTTGAAGGGAAGAGTAAAAAAAAAAAAAAA